>CM056577.1:127774718-128129718 GCA_029721435.1 Gymnothorax reevesii | reverse complement strand
CAGGATTACATACAGGAACCACAAGCAAGCACCAGAGAGTACAAAAAATGGAGGCTTTATTTATGAAGGGGGGAGACCCCAGACAGAGCAGGTAACGGTACAATGTCCACAATCCAAAAATCTGAATCCTAAGGGCAAAATCCAGAACCGTAAACAGGGCACCAATCGCAAAATCTGGGTCGTACAAAAAAGGTTCGGTAACAGTAAATGCAGCAAAGTACAGGGAATGGGCAAAAATCGTAAATCGTGGACAGTCCAGTCAGAAAGGTAATCACAGTGAAAACAAGGCGAGAGAAGCGTAGCACATGCAGACAAAAGAAAACTTTCCGACAAAAAAGTGCTGAGAGAAGACTCCTAATATACACTCAAGGGAAGTTACATGCTTAACAGAACACAGGTGGAGGAAGTCAGACTGATTACAAAGGAGGGAACATGAGGGAGAACCTAATCACATGAAATAGGCAACAGCCAAAACGTGGACAGGGATCACGAGAAAATCCTATAGACAGTTATACAGCTCTAGTCAAGGAGTTCTAATGTGCATGGATAAAAAGAGAAAGGACAGCGTGAGCAGGTGTGGAGAATCCACTGAAACGCAGCAGAGAAGATTAGGGAGAGACAAGAGGCGGAGACTAGAACAGGGTGAGTGCTGAGAGCTTGTTAATCAATTAGTAAGTGCAGCTATACAATCCCTTAGTGCTCGTTAGTAAGTTAGTATTATATACAATGTTAGTTTGTGTTAGTAAGCAAAAATAAAAAACTGTTAGTATGGGTTAGTAAAATAGAAAAGCAAGCCGAGGGAAGTAAACGAGACTGGAAGGAATGGTGTAATCCAGAAACTAATAAATCACCTGAAAGAGTGGCACGCAATACCGGGCTGTCAGCAAACACAAGACAAGAGACCAGACAGGGAGAGACAAAGTTCAATGCATGGAAAAAACAAAAAAACCGGAATTACCGGAATTAAACTATGGTAAAATGCAAAACATGGCAAAGACTAAACTAGACATAACATGAACATAAACCAGAACCAAATCACAATACATAGTCCTAGGCATGGTCAGGTAATGGTAAGCATGGCAAACAGGCAGAATCACAATAGTAACCCCCCCTCCCCCCACCTACGAAACTCCTCCTGGCGTTTTTTTTTTTTCAACCAGCAGGCCTGGGATGAGAAGCATGAAAGTTTGTTATTGAAGTCTTATCCAGGATGTGTCTGGATGGCACCCAGCTGCGATGCTCAGGTCCGTAGCCCTCCCAGTCGACAAGGTACTGAAGTCCTCTACCTCGCCGACGACAGTCCAGGAGGGCTCAGACCATAAAGGCTTCGCCTCCGTTGATGATCCGGCTGGTGGTGGGGGATCAGGTCCAGACGACAGGGGGTGGGTAACTGTAGGCTTAATTGGGGACACGTGAAAGGTCGGGTGGATACGGCGCATGGAATGGGGCAGATGGAAGCGAACAGCAGTGGGACTTAAAACTTTCTCTGTAGTGAAGGGGCCCAGGAACTTATGGAATAGATTTCCGCCATTACCTCGGAGGGGAATGTCTCTTCAGGATAGCCAGACGCGCTGCCCAGGCCAATTTGAAGGGGCGGCAGTGCTTCTTGTCTGCCTGAGCCTTCATCCTGGTGACTGACCTGAGCAATGCCTCACGGGTGGTCCTCCTTGTGTGCCTGCAGCGGCACACGAACTCTTGGGCTGATGGAATGGCCACCTCCTCCTCCTGACATGGGAACAAAGGGGGCTGGTAACGTAGGCAGGGAGAGATACCAGAAGCAGCAGAGGTATGACTATTCATAGCATATTCTGCCCATGGCAGCTGATGACTCCAAGAGGAGGGGTTCTTTCGGCATAAACGTCTTTTGACAGTCTCGATGCATTAGTTAGCCTGCTCGGTCTGGCCATTGGTCTGGGGGTGGAAACCTGTAGACAAACTGACAGAGGTGATTTACAAAATGACTTCCAAAACAGGGCAGTGAATTGGGGGTCGCGATGGGTAATATCAGTGGGAATACCGTGTAATCTGATGACATGTTGGATTGTGAGGTTGGCAGTTTCTTGGGCAGAGGGGAGCTTAGTGAGGGGAACCAACTGAACAGCTTAAGAAAATCTATCAACGATGGTATGGATGGTAGTGTAGTGATTGGAAGGGGGAAGGCCAGTGATGAAATCTAAAGCAATGCGAGACCAGGGGCGGTGTGGTGTGGGTAGGGGTTGTAACAAACCGTGAGGGGGTTGATGGGATGCTTTAGCTTGGGCACATAACGAGCAGGCTGCCGCAAAACTCTGAATATCCTGTGTCATTTCTTGCCACCAGAATCTTTGCATAATGAAGTCCTCGGTACGGCGGATTCCTGGATGACCGGAAAGGTTGGATGAGGGACCCCACTCCAGGACTCGGGATCGCAGGTTGACTGGAACGTAGAGGCAGTTAGTAGGACATGCACTGGGGGTAGCTGAATTAACTTGGGCTTCCCTGACTTCCCTCTCGATTTCCAAACAGATTGCTTTAACAAAGAATCTGAATCTGAATCTGAATCTTGTGGTCGGTCCAAACAATGAAAGGAACCTCAGCCCCCTCCAGCCAATGTCTCCATTCCTCCAATGCCAATTTTACCACCAACAGCTCCTGGTTGCCGATGTCATAATTTCTCTCTGCGGAGCTGAGGCGACGAGAGAAAAAGGTGCACGGGTGGATCTTACCATCCTCAGTGGATCTCTGGGAAAGGATAGTGCCGACCCCTACATTGGAGGCGTCAACTTCAACGATGAACTGGAGTTCAGAATTAGGAATGTTGAGGATTGCTGCAGCCGTAAACCATGACTTGAGCTCATTAAAGGCTTTCTCAGCTTTCTCTGACTAACAAACTTTGCTTGAGTGGAGGTGAGTGCAGTGAGGGGTGAGGCAACAGAACTATAATTTCGAATGAAATGGCAGTAAAAGTTTGCAAAACCCATGAAGCATTGAAGTGACTTACGGTCTTCGGGTCAGAGCTAGTTGGTGACGGCCTCTACCTTAACTGGGTCCACCTGTATGGTGTCTGGAGCAATAATGTAGCCCACAAAGGTTGTGGATTGAACAAAAAACTCACATTTCTCTGCCTTAACAAAAAGTCAATTCTCCAGGAGATGGCGAAGTACCTGACAGACATGTTTGACATGTTCCTCCTGTGACTCTGAAAAAATCAGAATATCGTCAAGATAGACAAATACAAACTTATTGATCATGTCTCTTAACACATCGTTGACAAGGTTTTGCAAAACAGCTGGGGCGTTGGTAAGGCCGAAGGAGAGAACCAAATGCTCCCAGTACCCAGTGGGAGTATTAAAAACTTGTTTCCACTCATCCCCCTCACGTATACGCACCAGATGGTAGGCATTGCGTAGGTCTAATTTGGTACACTAATTTGGTAACACTTTAGCTCCTTGTAAAAGGTCAAAAGCAGTGTTCATGAGGGGGAGAGGGTACCTGTTCTAGACGGTGATTTTGTTGAGCCCACGATAGTCAATACAGGGCCTCAGCAACCCGTCCTAATACAACAGTATTAAAAGAAGGATCAGTATGTTAAGTCCCCTTTAACCCACCGCCAAATATACAGTAATATCAGGTTTAGGAAACCCAGTTGTATGGCTATAAGGGTAGGGAGTAAGGAAACAGAATTGCCGTTGGCAGTGTGTTAAAGAGCACCTAAAAGTTTATTGGGGAGGGATGCAGTTTTGGCATTAGGTTTAAATTTGAATTGTGCAGAAGAAGGAATTGATTTAACAGGGATTTATAGCATACAAATAAAATTTAAAAAAAGTGAATTAGCAATGTATATTGGTTGGGGGATTTAGAAGACCAAATTTAAGAGCAAGTTTAGAGTAAATGGGGGAAAATGTGTAGAGGCCCAAATACCCCAGGCTACATGGCCTGTACAATGATATTCGACGAGGGATATTGCCATGTTGGTGGCAAACACTTGTTCAGCATTTTTATAAGGTTGGTTTAAGTAAGTGGAATTAATTTGGGTGGGAAACAAAAGCAGGAGTTTTGTCATTTTAATGGCTGTGGAGATGTAAAAGGACAAAGTTGTAGAAGTGAACAGAATAGTAATTCCTTCTGAAAACCGATTAAAAGTCCCTTGTTTATTGACTAAATAAACGCATGCCCTTCTTGAATGATGAGAAAAGTAGCAGTTAACATAAAATATAGTATGAAATGTAATAGTTTATGTTATGGTTTTATCGAGTTAAAAAAAAAATCAAACGAAATATTGTGGGATGAGAGTCTGTTTTTTTAAACAGAGTCAAAACAATACAGCGAATGGAGGAGTTGGGGACCGAAGCAGATAAGGGAGCACAGATAGGTTAAAGGTCAACATGCAGAAATCAGAGAACAGCAGGGAGGTCGAAGCCATGCGATTTCATGTGGAATTTTCGTCATTTGTTTAACAAGAATAAGTTATGCCCAGTAAAGGACTCATGTGAAGGATCAATTTTAGAACAAGCAGTGCATTGTGATTAAAAAAAATGACTGAAAGCTTTCTTGATCAAAGAAATGCAATGAATTATATCATTTCTCTGTTTTTGAACAGTAACTGTCAACAAACACACACACACACACACACACACACACAGAGAAGAGGTCAGAGGAACACCAGGTGCAGGATGCAGAGGTATTTATTAGACACAAAAACACTAAGGGACAAATGGCAGACCCGCCAGAAACAAAACACCGTGCACAAGCACTGAACAAATAGGAAAACTAAGGTACACTGCCGAAGGCAGGGGGAAACAAATGCTCACTCCAAGAGGATAAACTAAGAAAACAAAAACTGAACCTAATTAAACTGACGGACACACTGGGAGACTTATACACAGGGCAGACAAGACTAAAGCGCAGCAAACAGAAAGACTCGGGAATCATACACGGGAGAGACTCAGAAGGCACGAGGAGCTGGGACTTCACCATGTAGCACAATACGAAGGTTCCGTCTGACAATCGCGTGGAAAACTGGAGCTTATATAGTCACGAGAGGAGGCGGAGACTCGGAATGCAATCACACTGAAACTGAAACACATGGGATTAATAAACAATTACACGAGGACCGGGCTAACAATAATGACTTGAGACAAGACGCGGAGACGAGCAATCAAGCTAGACGGTTTAGATTAAGGTAATCTAAACGTGACAAGGAAAAAGCACCATAAGAGAAGCGAAGGGAAGAATAGTGTTTTAAATGCAGTTAATCAGAAAGCTCAGACTGAATGCAGAGAAGCCAGAAACGTACACACTCGCTAAATGAGTCAATCAATGTTAATACTACGTGACAAAATATTTACAATCACCCTTAAATAAGTGCTGATTAGTACGGGTTAGTAATGTCCTATCAGAGAGCACATTCACTCAGTTTCGCGAGACCCGGAATTAAACACAGCTGGAAGCAATGAATGAAATACCAAAGCCAAACCGAAAGTAAAAACGTGATTGGATGACGAGACACAGGCATGCAGAGGGCAGTCACACGACACCACTGGAAACAGATTGGGAGCGACTGTCAGACGGCTGAACTGAGAGCTGGAAATAAAAGAAACGAAAGTAAATCACAAGCACAAATAAGCACGGGACAACACACAAAAGGGACAACACATACACACACAGACACACAGACACACACACAAGCAGTTCAGACTCATGAGCAGTGCACACAGACACAGGCACAAGCAGCACATGTACACACACACACACACACACACACACACACGCACACACACACACACACGCAAGCAATTCACACATAGACACAAACATACAAGCAATTCAATTCACACATACATGAGCAGCTCACACACCTAAGGAGCGGGCTTCTGTAGCTTTGATTAATAAGCAGGTCTAGTTGATTTGAAAACATAATCAGGCGATATATTTGATTTCTGTAGTTTTGATCAATATTGAAACATAATCACTTGAATCATTTATGTATCCATGTGTATCCTCTACCTTAGGCTGTATTTTTCCTCTCTCTGCTGTAATTTTTCTCTCCTTTTTAGTGTTATGCATGTTTATCTTTTGGTTGTAGTTCTTAAGGGAAATTGGCAGTGTTTTGGTTTGCCCGTCCTGCTGTAGCATGAATGAGAAGGTGGAAAAACCATATTTGGAAGATATTTCCTGAGGGAGGGCTGTAACATTTTGTGTACTGTACTGTTCTGTCACACGGACCAGTGGGACCACTGTAATTACTAAAAATGATCTGTTCAGAGCATTCATATTTTTGAGATATATTCAACGGGTCTTGTTAGGTGTCACTAGCTGCTTAATTAATTTGCCAGACTAGTGCAGTATAGAAAAAGCGACAAGCTGCTTATTGTTAGACTACCGGCTTCAAACATTTTGAACAATCACATTCATTGCAATTTATTTATGAAAATGGCAGGCTAGATAAATAGCTTGGCCAACAGTTATGCTGAGGTTATGGCAGGCATTTACCATCTAATCACAGTATTTGATGAATGTTTAACCCATGCAGAGGGCTAGTGCGGCTGTCCATGAGGAATGGGACTGAAATCATCCCATGACTGTAATATCCTGTAACCTATTTTAATTGTTAAAGCCGATTTACAGCAGATCGTAGTGCAGTAGCAGCATCGGCCAAGATGAGCTAGTTGTAATCAAAACTAAATTTTAATGATTAGATAAGACTATAGCCTATTTCACTCTTCTCGCCTTCTACCTAAAATTAGTAGGGGAGACCGGGGTTACCTCATCGTGATTTTGCATTTGGCTTCATAACTCTTTTTTGCTATAACTTAGAGAAATACCTTTATGGTATATGTGTAGTGCAGAATGTAGTCTACAAAAGTTGTATTGATGCAATCTTAATATAACGTATATTTTCGTCACAATATTCAATTTTCGATATGTCACAAACATGCCGAAGTAACCCCATACCCGGGGTTACTTTGTCAGATGGGTTGGGTAAAATTGTCATCGTTGGCAATCAGCTGAAGCGGAAAAAGACAGTCCAATATTCTCATAACAGAAATGGTGAGAACTGTTTTATTTTTACAACGAACCAAAACAAGCTATGATTTATTCATAATCACCATCAGGGTAGAAGTTTTGACATATGTAGGCGAGCACACTAACATTTACACAGTCCTCATGTGCCCACCCTTTGCATGAGAAGCATTGGACCCCCTCCTCTCCACCTTTGGATGATGAGCAAAGACCACGACACCAAAGAGGAGCAGCAAACATTTCCACTGAAAAAGGAATGGAATGAGATGCAGAGGTCCCTGGGCTGGCACCTGCCAAACCTAAATATTCTGCCAACACCTCCACTTTAATGGGCTCCACCTGTGGCCCATTAAGGAGGAGTGAAAGAATGAGAAAGGGGAGGGGCTTCAAGGAGCAAACCCTTACAAACCCATATTTGTGTCCTCCGAACAAAATCTCTAATAGGTCCTCTATCATAAACATAAAATAAATGCAACTAGAAAAGCACTCAGAGAGCGCAGACCTCCGCCAGGTGGCAGCAAAACCCTAAAGCACGGCGATTGGACCTCCGGCCCATTGCACGACAATTGAAATAGAATTTCCGAGTTGTCTATAGCTATGTTTCCATCCACTTGTCAATCGAACTATCTGAAGTTAGCCAAAAATATTAATGCGAAATAAGCAGGTGAAAATGCGTTTCCATCTCACGTCATTAAAGCAAATAAAAAGTTATGCGAAATGATGTCACATGCTATTATGCGGTCAAATTGGTGTATCGAATGGATTTCTGACATAACATAACATAACATAACATGAATGGCAAGAAAAGGCCTTTCAGCCCAAGTAAGCTTGCCAGTTTCTTTATACTATTGTGACATTTTAAGCTGTCTCCATTCATTTTCGCACTGAATCGCAGAACCTTCAAGTGAACAAAAGTAGTCTGTTAGCCGACTAATTTAGCTAGTAAGCCAAAATGAATTGCGTCTACCATTCAAATGGTGATAATTTACACAAGTTTTACGTGCTTATGTGCCAGCTATTAGCTACATAGCAAACCATTATCAGAAGGCAACAACGGCATCAAAATACCGTCATCATTGGTATGACTTGGAAAAAATCACAACAAAGAAAACTGGAAAGTACAACTAAAACAAATTTATTCTTTAATAAAAAAAGTTGTACAAAAAATTATCCACTATTTAAATTCTCTAATAACACTCTGCCACTATTTGACTGTTGCCAAAACAAAACTCTGGTCTGCTCTCCTCTGCTGTCTCTCTCTTTGTTGTCTGTCTGCTGTGCTTAAAATCACAGCCTTTTTATAGTCTAGCAACCTTCCAGAAAGATCCACAGGATTCTAGGGAAATCCCGCCCCCTCCAAGCAGGAAAGTGCCAGAAGCTTCTAGAAATTACTAGACTTTTCTTAATGATTTTACAAATACACGCCACTAGAGGGTGCCAATGAACAAAATAAATATAGCTGACCAGCAAGGCAGCAAAACAGCATGTAACAAACTTCATTTACAAATGGAATATAATGCTGTACAAAATTATCATACATAACATCATGCAGTCGCAGATTTATTCGGCAAATAACGTTTCCATCAGCATTTAACGCATAAGCCTTTTACCGATCAAAAGAAAATCAGATCAGATCAACCGTATAAACTTTGTGTCGATATTCTTCAAGTCAAGTCGAATGTCACCGTTTCCATAAGGCATTTTTAATTCGATATGACTTCATTCGCATAAGAACGTGTGGATGGAAACATGGCTTGTGGTGAGCAAGCATTCCATCCGATGTGCTATTCTAATTGGCTATGCGCACAGAATGGGGCTAAGTAGATTCTGAAATGCACTGGCTGGCTTTACTATTGCTTCTGTAATCTATCAGTGTACATCAGATGCTGAGCAGGTGACAGGAATATAATCCCGAAAATGTGATTTTAACTATTGCCGCTGTTCCCAAGATTTGGCTTAATTAACCGTGAATGATTTTTGCATGGTTTATCTCGATTAGCTGTTACTATTTGTTCATTGGCACTGTTGATGAGTCATGAGCTGCCCCACTGATGAAGAGGGTTTCCGACGCTACTACTTAGCATCATTTCCAGCCGTTTGCTCCGGTGACTGTCATGAACTGGCTTTAAGTGACAAACATCCAGTGTTGCACGACCCAAATTTCCTCATTAGATTAATATCTGGAGCTGGCTTTCATTTTTTCATCGAGCAGTAGCAAAGCTGAGTAGCTAGCAAGGCTTGCTAGAGAGCTAGCAAGATTTTCTGTTTAGGTTTTATATTGAATTTACTTTTACATCTTCTGATGCAACTGGCTTGCTAGTATTGCGATATTGTTATGGTTTTCTTAGATGTGCTCAGCTAACCATAGCTCCAGATGTGATGGTCTTGAGCGTGCATATGCGTGGATCGAATGTTAGATTTATGAAACAGCATTTCGACGTTATCGATAATTTACACATTTATTATCAGATATTTTCACGTATTTTATCTGTCGCTTAAAGCCATGTCATCACTCATCAGAGAGAACGGCTGGAAATGTGTTGCGAGTTAGAAATCCTCTCGTTTCTCGCTGGAGTAGCAAATGCCTAATTAAGAGTGCCGATGAACAAACATCAATAACAGGTAATCGAGGCAAATCATGCGAACATCATTCGTGGTAAATTAAGCCAAATCCTGGGTATATGGCTACAGCTAAAATCACATTTTCGTAATGATATACCTGCCATCTGCTCATCATCGGTAGCAGAAGCAACCAGGAAATAGTTAAGTTAAGCTTACCAACGTATTTCAGAATGTACACAGCGCCATCTTGTGCAACTAGCCAATCGGAATGACTTGAAATCTTGAACTTTAGCGTATATCTCACCTGTACTTTGGCCTAGATATGCCAAAATTTAATCACCTGTTCCTTGACTTTATACCCACCTTCTCTGAAAATTTCATTCAAATCGGTGCATTACTTTTTGAGTCATCTTGCTCATCATCTTGAGTCAACAAACAAACAAACAAAGAAACAGACAAACGCTGCCGAAAATATAACCTTCTGGTGGAGGTAAATATTAGAATTATTAAGACACTATAGGTGTCTGAAAAACAGTAAATCGCCTCCTATATTTGACTTTGGAATATTTTAATATAGGCCTAACACAGGACCTACAAGTGGTGCAACCTCAGCCCCCTGACAAACTAACCCCATGCTGCTTGGCCAGTGTAGCCCCATGCTTCCATTTTGGAAATCAGGCCGCATATCTCATCTCATGATCGCAGCAGGCCTTTATGTTATGTGATGTTAATAACTCTAGTTACATACCTTTATGAAACAATAAAAACACCGTGGAAATCTTTGTCTTCAAAGAAGCTAGACGCATTTCTTTCAGAAACTTAAAGTTTGGAATCTGGTCCAAACTTCAGTTATATAGGCAGAAAACACATGACACTAAAAGTCTTTCTTTCCAAGAGATGACGTCGCTGGGATGTCACATAATTTGTACATTTTCATTTTCCCGTCAGTGTGTTTGCAATGAAAAAAACTGGGGTGACAAACCAAACCCTGTGACCGAAGTAACCCCGGTCTCCCCTATGTCTTTCTGCAGAATAAAAGCGCCACGATAGCCTACTGATATAATCAATGACTGAAAAGAGTAGGCTACTAGAATCCATCAACGTAATGTAGGCCTACTTTCGAGAATGACTTTTGGTAAAACCCAATGAATATAATATAATAACTCAAATTGTGTTACCTTATCATAATGTTCTGAATAGATTTATTTATGTAGGCTATTTAGCCTATAAAAAAAGTTGGCAAGTTGTTAGACTATCAGTCACGGTAATGAATTCTAATCACAAGTTTTCCAACTTGTTTTCCAACTTTCCAACAAGGTTAGCTCAATATAGGCCCTTCTTTTTACCCAAAAGAAAAATGATTTATGACAGGAGGCCATGACTACGCCTATCAGAAAAGAAATACAAATGTAATACAAAAATGTCTGAAGAATCCGTCTTACTCCAATTGCTTGAGAATGGGGTAACCTCGTATTATGAAAATATGTCTGAATTAAAACCACGACAGCTGCTAGCTGGATAGAAACAACTCTGTTACCGTTAATATTTGATATTACGACTCATTTTATCAGTGATATTAAAACTTTGATCTGAATATATCATCATTGATGAATTTAATGAAAAAAAAAACACCCAAGTTATTGAATCTCAACCCATGCAAACAAAATCAAATCCACCTATTTAAAAGTGCAATAGAATTTGCAAAAAGATTCAATTAATGCCATAAATTATTTGCGGGGGAAAAATAGGAGTAGAAAGCACATGTCTCAGCCCCCTATAGACTCACTGCTGTTCACACATCAGAGCTCCTCTAACTGTGTGTGACAGGATTTGTATAGAGGAAGGGGCTTTGCATACCTGTCCTGCCTCACTGCTCCACACACTTTAAGACCCCCAGTACTGATCAGTGACTGCCCAGTCCTTTCACAGACACTGACACAGGCAGCATTATGATGATGTCACACTTTCCATTGCTGGTGATGCTGGGATTCCTTGTACAGGGTGAGATTCTTTGACTCATGTTGATATAGGATTTTGTAACATTTTAAATGGTCTTTGCTGAATTATTATGGCATAAATGATTTCACTACTGAGCCTCTAGTCTTGTCAGAATTTACGATAATTATTGAAACCTGATGTATGACATTTATGTGTGATCACATTTACTTTACCATTATTTTTCTTCTCCAGGATCAATGGCAGATATAGTTGTGACTCAGTCTCCTGCAGCTCAGGCTGTTCAGCAGGGAGACACTGTCACTATCAGCTGTACAGTCAGTCAGAGTGTTTACAACAACAACTATCTGCACTGGTACCAGCAGAAACCTGGTCAGGCTCCTAAACTTCTGATTAAATATGCCACAACACGCCAGTCTGGGATTCCTGATCGTTTCAGTGGGAGTGGATCTGGGACTCAGTTTACACTGAAAATCACTGGAGTCCAGGCTGAAGATGCAGGAGATTATTACTGTCAGAGTCATCACAGTGGTTATGTGTTCACACAGTGTTAGAGAGCCGTACAAAAACCTCCCTCAGTCAGACTGCACAGAGACTGCACTGCTGCAGCTGGGACCTACTGCAGGTGCTGAGGGGGGAGCCACTGATCTGAGACACTGTGAGGTTTTGCTCTAAAACAGTTTGGACAATAATAACAATCGGATTCTGACTTATAAAGCGCTCGATATGGAAAGACAAGAATATCCACATGCTTTGTGAAAATTAAGTGTTTTATTTTTCATAATTTAAAATGTAATTTAACAATCTCAGTAGAGACACAAGAATTGGTTCAAATGTTTTTTTTTTTTTTTAAAGAAAATAGATTTTATTTTTGTCGAGAGACTTTTCCCAGTTTTTCAGTGAACAAAAATAGAAGTTGGGCACTTTAAACTAAACAAACAAGTCATAGACTGGAATTTAAAACGAATTTACTGGAACAGTGGTGGCCTTTGCGACAAACCACAGGTATTCTTTAGTTCGCCCCTTGTACAGATTCTAGTTCTGACATGTGGAACGCTGTAATGCAGGATGTCTATCCTGTCAAGGACTTTTCACATTTGTCAATTTGACAATAGTTTGGATGAAGAGATACCAAAGATTGCCTGGAGAATACATTCCTGCAATTAAATATCATCTTCAGAAATTAATGGAAAGGATCAATTTTCTGAAGTCTACACAACATTCAGAGTTTAGAGAGAGCATTCAGAGATTAAAGAGATCATTTAGAGATTAAAAAGAGCTTTCAGAGATTACGGAGAGCATTAAGAGATCAGAGAAATTTTTCGCAGATTAGAGAGAGCACCCAGTGATTAGAGAGCATTCAGAGATCAGAAAGAGTATCTAGTGATCAGAGGGCATTCAGAGATCAGAGAGAGTATCCAGTGATCAGAGAGCATTCAGCGAGGTCACAAAGTTCTGTACCTGTGAAATAATTTGTTTCGGACTTTGAAAGGGTTATGAATCAAGAGAAGTGCTGCGATTCAGCAATGAGATATTACTTTGTTTACCAGTGTAAATGTATCTTAATCCTGACATGATCCTCACTGATAAAGACAGAGGGAGGGAGGAATTCTTTTTCTCTCACTGCTAGTGCTCAACCTGCTTTCTTCCAAGCTCCCAATACAAGAATATTTTCTCCAGAAACTTCACTTTCACTCTGGAAAACACTAACAAACTGAATCACAGGAAAATTCACTCTTCTTTCTTTTCAATGTTGGATGAGGGACATCGCAGTTTTGCATTTATCATCATGAACAAAAAGATTTTTTTGTGTTACACTTACTAAATACTAAAGCAGGATTGACTCTGTACTCAAAAGACTTCTGTGTCTTTACATGACATCATCACGGGTTGTGTTTGAAGAAAACTCTCTCTGATGTCATCCAAGCTACAATAACATTCTCCAATCACAGGAAGGTGATAGAGAGCTGATACTGCCTGTATTAAAAAGCAAAATAGCCCTGCAAGGCAGACGTTACCCCTCAGCCCCTGGATTATTTGGAATGAATATAAATTGACGAAGGTATTTTCAACTTATCACACGGAATACAAAATACAAGATGGCGGCTGTCGCAGCCATACTGGACATCCGAGTGCCGTCAAAATTTGATTGCCTTCTGTAAGTAAACACCAAACAACAGAGCAAAAATGGTGTAGATTGACGAGGGCAGTTTCAAGTTATTGTGCGGAATACAAAATTCAAGATGGCAGCTTTGGAGGCCACACCGAACATACAAGTACCATCAAAATCAAGAGGGTTCTGTAGGTACACAAGACTAAGCAACACAGCAAAAACGGCTTTGAGTGACAGAGGCGTTTCCTGATTTATTGTGCGGAATGGAAATTGAAGATGGTGGCTGTGGCAGCCATATTTGATTTCGGATCGCGAACGAAATGGATAGGCTTGTGTAGTAACTCTACCCTGATGTCCTCACCAAAAATCGTGATGATCAGTGATGGCGTTTTTCAGTTATCGTATGGAATCAAATGTGGATGGACGGACGGACAGACGGATGCCATTAGTGATGACAATAACCCACAGCCTCTTTCAGGGCTGAGGGGTAATTAGAGTAAAATGAGAAAAAATGAAGCTCCAGCTGGGATTGCCCTCAGATCTGGCCCCTGCTGACTGCTTAACGCAGCCCCACGAGTCTGTGCAAAACTGGCCAGAGCAGGAATCAGCAGCAGGGCTGTAATTTTATTGGTTTCTCAGATCTTGCTACATAAAAATCTGCAGTCAGAAATCTGTATTCAATAACCTTTCTAGTCAATTATAAAATGAGTATTTATTAATCCAAGGATAGTATTATTTTATTCAGCAATTTTGGGCTCACATCTCAGAATCTGGTTGGTCTTTATCCAGTTTCTAGACAGTTCCCCAAAACAGATGGACTCTGATCATTACATCCTTGTCTATCTCACACCGAACAGACTGCCATCATAGGATTAAGATAAAAAGTTGCAGAATCACCTATTAAAAGAAGGATTCTCATTCTAAATATGTGATAACTGCAGTTTCAGATGTGCATACAGGACCTACCCATAGTGACATAAGAAAAGCTTCTCCAAAACTACACGCTCAGAAAAAAGGTTTGTTTCAGCACCTTTTAGGGGTGCACACATTTGCTACAATAGCAGCACCCTTTAGCTCACCAGCAGCCTAAGAAGGGAGGGACACATGTACCCTAAACGGTGCTCATGAACGCCATAAAAAGGGGTGAACATAAGCACCCCAAAAAGGTGTTAATCAGCACCCTTGCATAGGGTGAACGCTCAACCCTAAAAGGTGATAACGAGCTCCTCTATACGGGGGTAACGCAAGAACCCTAAATGGTGCAGATGAGGAGCCTTATTGGGGTGACCCCGCGCACCTCCGCAGAGGGAGACTGGAAGCACCTTTAAGGTTCTTGTTATCACCATTTCACAGGGTGCACATACACACCTGTTCTAATGGTGCTTGTCTGCACCTCTAAAGATTCTCACTTATACCTTTTTTTAGCACCCAAAAGGCGCTTGCAGCCTGAGAGGGTGGTCTTTTTCCACTTTTTTTTTTTTTTTTTTGGACGCCAAAATCAAGGAAAACTCCAAAAAGCTGAAAATACCACTGGAAATGTTTCCAACAATGTTGAACTTGCTAATAAATTTAATTATCATTTTGTTTCCATTGGGAAAAACCTCTCACAAAAGATTAATCAACCACACAATGCCACATTTAGAAAATACCTCAAAGGCAATTATCCAAACTCTCTTTTCCTTAGGCCAACTGATAGAGATGAAGTACTGGAAATTGTTATGAAAATGAAGAGCTCACACACAGCTGGTGTAGACAACATTTGCAGTAAAATTCTTAAAGCTATTACTGAAATTCTGGCGCCGCTGGTTTACTCTATCAATCTGTCCTTACTCTGTGGAGTTGTGCCTGATATGTCAAAAATTGCAAGAATCGTACCAGTGTTTAAGTCAGGGGATAAAAATGACTTGCATAATTATAGACCCATATCTATTTTACCTGTTTTCTCCAAGGTATTGGAGAGAGTTGTCTATAGGACTCAGTAATTTAATAATTTTGTAGGAAAAAATGTATGATTGTATTGACAAAGGTGAGTTAGGCATTGGAGTTTTCCTTGATTTCTCAAAGGCTTTTGACATGATAGATTTTGAAATTCTTTTAAAAAAGCTTCATTATTATGGTGTCAGAGGTACTGCCCTCAGCTGGTTTTGTCGCTACATGTTTGGGAGAAAACAATGCGTCTCTTTACTCAATCACAAATCTGAATGTACAACAGTTGAATATGGTGTCCCCCAGGGATATATCCTTGGACCGCTACACAAAGTTCTGTTTGCAGATAATACTAATTTATTTTTATCACACAAGAAAATACATGATCTGCAAAGGAGTCTCAATGATGAATTGATCAAGGTGGACACATGGTTAAAATGCAATAAATTGTCACTAAATATAAATAAGACAAACTTCATAATTTTTCATTCAAACAGAAATCGAAGCAACCTTGAACTTATTGATATTAAAATAAATGACAGTCCTATTGAGAGAGTGAAGTCCACTAGATTCCTGGGAGTTCATATGGACGAGTTTGTAAATTTCAGGGGCCATATAGATGTATTAACTAAGAAACTATCAAAATATATTGGATTATTTTTTAAGTTGAGGCATTTTTTACCTGGTGAAGCACTTATAACATTATATCAGTCATTATTTGAGCCTCATCTTAATTATTGCAATATTATTTGGAGCAATACATTTCCCAGTCAACTAGGGAAACTGATCATTCTGACGAAGAAAATTATTTGAGCTATGTCTTGGGCTAAATTTGATGCTCTCTCTGACCCGCTTTTTCATCGTTATGGCCTCCTGAAAATTACTGAACTTAATACCGTTTATAATGCTTGTACTATGTTCTGTGTTGTTAATAAGCTTAATGAAAGACTTTGTGACCTGATTCCAATTTCCTTTCCTTTGCATTCAGATCAGACGAAGAAGAAACATTTCATTAAGGAAAAAAACCGAAACTCAAATGTACTAGCTTCAGTATTGCTTGTAGAGGTCCACAGGTCTTGATAAAGACTTGCACTCACCCACATCTATACTTGTTTTTAAAAAGAGAATAAGGAGGCCTCTGTTGCTGAAATACTCTGTCAGGATTTTGATATGGTCTTCTCACTTACTTATATTGTAGCTTAAATCTTCTTGGACTGTCGGTGTCGTGACCACTTGGACCTTGTTAGGAGTAAGACTTAGGTTAAGTTAGTCTTGGTTAGGGTTTCTCTAGTATTACTGTATTTGGCTGACATGTATTTAATTTTGCCTGGGCCCCTCTTAACAAGCTTTTAAGCTTCCTAGGGTGTCCCATTTCACATAAAATAATTACAAAAGAGTATGTTGAACATGGTTTTAACTGATGTGTGAGTAAAGAACTGAAAGTTCAACACAAAATAGGTCCGAAGTGTTAATTAATGGTCGGTAGTGCGGTTGAGTGAGAGACTATTCGTAGGTGTGGACAGGCACCCAATAGGTTTCAGCTCCATCTATAGGTTCTGAAGGTAACCGTTCCGGTGCCAACGAGCTCTTCATGAAGAGCGTGTAGTTTCATTTATTTCCCAGGATTAAACGGAGCTGAATCAGTTTCTATGCTGTTTCCTATCAGTAACTTTAGCATTTTACCCTGAAATTTCCAGTGGAACTCAGAGGAATAAATATACATCTTGCAGAGAGTCAACCCATAAGCAGCTACTCGTCACGGGTTTCACACGTATACAGGTGCATCTCAGTTAATTAGAGTATCATCAGAAAGATGATTTATTGCAGTAAAATGATTGAAAAAGTGAAACTCATGTATTATATAGATTCATTGCACACACACTGCTGTATTTCAAGGGTTTATTTCTTTTAATTTTGAGGATTACAACTGACAGCTAATGAAAACCCAAAATTCAGTATCACATAAAATTAGAATATTGTGAAGAAGCTCAGTATTGAAGACTCATGGTGTCACACCTGAGCCTTTAAATGGTCTCAGTCTGGTTCAGTCGGCGACACCATCATGGGGAAGACTGCAGACTTGACAGTTGTCCAGAAGACGATCGATGACACTCTGCACACGGAGGGTAAGACACCAAAGGTCATTGCTGAAGAAGCTGGCTGTTCACAGAGCGCTGTATCCAAGCACATTAATGCACAGATGAATAGAAGGAAAACATGAGGTAGAAAAAGGTGCAGAAGCAACAAGGATATATAACCACAGCCTGGAGGATTGTGACAGGAAGAATTTGGGGGAGATTCAGGAGTGGAACTGAAGCTGGAGTCAGTGCTTCAAAGCCCCCACACAGACACATCCAGGACATGGGCTTCAACCGTCATGTTCCTTGTGTCAAGCCTCTCTTGAACCAGAGACAACATCAGAGACGTCTTACCTGGGCTGAGGACAAAAAGGACTGGACTGCAGCTCAGTCGTCCAAAGTCCTCCTCTCAGATGAAAGTCCATCCATTTTCTTATTCCTCACTAGGGTCTCGGGGCAAGCTGGAGCCTATCCTAGCTGACTACGGGCAAAGGCAGGGACCCACTGTGCTTGCCAATCCATCGCAGGGCGCACACACCATTCACTCTCACACTCATACCAATGGGCAATTTGGTGTCTCCAATTAGCGTGATATGCATGTCTTTGGACTGTGGGAGGAAACCGGAGTACCCGGCAAAAACCCACACGGGGGACACAGGGAGAACATGCAAACTCCACACAGAAAGGCCCCAGGCCGGATTTGAACCCACGACTTTCTGGCTGTGAGGCAGCAATACTAACCACTGTGCCACCGTGCCTCCCAGAGTCTGGAGGAAGAGAGGAGAGGCACCGAATCCAAGTTGCTTGAGGTCCAGTGTAGTTTCCACAGTCAGTGGCGGTTTGGGGAGTCATGTCATCCGCTGGTGTTGGTCCACAGTGTTTTCTCAGGTCCAAGGTCAGCGCAGCCGTCTACCAGGAAGTTTTGGAGCACTTCATGCCTCTCTCTGCTGACCAGCTTTATGGAGACGCTGATTTCATTTTCCAGCAGGACATGGCAGCTGCCCACTCCGCCAAAGGTACCAATACCTGGTTTAAGGACCATGGTATCCCTGCGCTTGATTGGCCAGCAAACTCACCTGACCTAAACCCCATTGAGAGTGTATTGGGTATTGTGAAGAGGAACCAGACCTAACAACGTAGAAGAGCTGAAGGCTGCTATCAGAGCAACCTGGGCTTCCATAACACCTCAGCAGTGTAACAGGTCCCAGGCCGCATTGCTGCTCTATTTCATACAAAACGAGCCACAACCAAGAATTGAGTGCTGTACATGTTCAAACTTTTCAGTAGTCCAATATTTCAGTGTTAAAATCCATCTTTGTATTGGTTTTAAGTAATATTCTAATTTTCTGAGATTCTGAATTTACGGTTTTCGTTAGCTGTCAGTCATAATCATCAAAATTTAAAGAAAGAAACATTTGAAATATATCGGTCTGTGTATAATGAATCTACTGTATATAATATACAAGTTTCACTTCTTGAATCAAATTACTGAAATTAATCAACTATTTGATGATATTCTGATTTATTGAGATGCACCTGTAAAAGTGCAATTTCAGAGAACATTAAATTTAGGCAATAACTTTGTTTTTCTTCAGATATTTCTTTATCAAGTGCACATGTCTCAGTCCTCTATAGAGCCACTGCTGTTCACACATCAGAGCTCCTCTAACTGTGTGTGACAGGATTTGTATAGAGGAAGGGGCTTTGCATACCTGTCCTGCCTCACTGCTCCACACACTTTAAGACCCCCAGTACTGATCAGTGACTGTCCAGTCCTTTCACAGACACTGACACAGGCAGCATTATGATGATGTCACACTTTATACTGCTGGTGATGCTGGGACTCCTTGTACAGGGTGAGTAAAATTAATTGAATTGAAAGTACATTTTAGTGATATAATAAATCTTATTTGCTGACATTTCACATCAGTACTGGCCTATTCTTGTATTGTTTACCAAAATTATGTGACTCTGTATTATTCATGTCTTTTTGACATTTGCATTTATGTTTTGTATTTCAGGATCAATGGCAGATATAGTTGTGACTCAGTCTCCAGCAGCTCAGGCTGTTCAGCAGGGAGACACTGTCACTATCAGCTGTACAGTCAGTCAGAGTGTTTAGGTTAATAGCGATGGCCACTTCCTCCACTGGTACCTGCAGAAACCTGGTCAGGCTCCTAAACTTCTGATTTATCTCGCCACAAGACGCCAGTCTGGGATTCCTGATCGTTTCAGTGGGAGTGGATCCGGGACTCAGTTTACACTGAAAATCACTGGAGTCCAGGCTGAAGATACAGGAGATTATTACTGTCAGAGTTACCACTACATCAGTAGTGTTGTGTTCACACAGTGTTAGAGAGCCGTACAAAAACCTCCCTCAGTCAGACTGCACAGAGACTGCACTGCTGCAGCTGGGACCTACTGCAGGTGCTGAGGGGGGAGCCACTGATCTCTGACAACAGTATTACCAGCAGGACTGTAGGGGGCGATGATGAGCCACAGTCCTGAAAACACAACTGTGTGCTGAAGAGGAGCTGCTCTGTGTCAGATACAGCAGTGTTCCCCATACCTCTCCAGGAGGCCCACCTGTCCTGCTTGTGTTAGATCTCTTCCTGCTCCAGCACAGGTGATTCAAATGATCAGACTGTCATCAATCAGCTTTAGGGGGTGATTAACGAGCTGATCATGTGACTCACCTGTGCTGGAGCAGGGAGAGATCTAACACATGCAGGACAGGTGGGGCTCCAGGAGAGGGTTGGGGACACTGAGATACAGAACCTAAAGCAGAGCTGCTGCTGAAACACACACACACACACACACACACACACACACACACACACACACACACTTCTGTACCACAACACCACAGCATCACATAGTGTAACCATTCGAAACAGAAACTTCACTGACAATAACATGCACTTTCAGGGCAGCTTAAGAAATAAAAAATTGAGAGAAACTATTTATCATTTTGCTTTGTACAAAATAAAATTCAGTCATAATGCAGGATTCAGCTAGGACACTAAATTATCTTAGCAAATAAAGTTAACCAATATCACAGCTTCTTGTAGATCATTTACATAAAGCAGCTTTACTTGAATTCAATGGTCACATTTGCAGACTTTATTGCATTTATGATTCCCCACATCTGATTATTTTGTGCCTCCATTAAATGTCTTACTAAAGAATAATTTTAGTTCAGTTAGCTGTGGACTCTGTAATAAGACATGGATGCTGTAGCAGGTGTGAGGTTCACCCCTCCCTCTGTCACCCAGTACAGAAATAAACCCCCCACCTCCTCATGTTCACACAGCTGTCTCAGTGCTGGGGTATTTTGGGCTGAGAAACTGTGAGCTGTGGGGCTGAAACTCAGATTTGCATCTGCAGGGCGGGACAGGCTGGTTCTGCTGTCCCTCAGTGGGACTGACTCAATCTCAGAATAGAGCAGCACTGTGGCCAGGTGTCTGGGCCAACCCCAGGGGGTTAGTGTGAGCTGAGCTCACATCCTGCTGTACTCAACTGATCTGAGAACAGTGCACACATCACTGCTGCTCTCTTCAGACCCCTCCTGTACTGATCCCAGATCAGTTACTGCACACATCACTGCTGCTCTCTTCAGACCCCTCCTGTACTGATCCCAGATCAAGTTACTGCACACATCACTGCTGCTCTCTTCAGACCCTCCCGTACTGATCCTAGATCAGTTACTACACACATCACTGCTGCTCTCTTCGGACCCTTCCTGTACTGATCCCAGATCAGTTACTGCACACATCACTGCTGCTCTCCTCAGACCCCTCCTTTACTGGAAATCTATTTCTGAATCACATTATACAAATATAATATGTAGTGAAGATGTTCTCTGTTCTTTACTGAAAAGAGCTCCATTGTCACTTTATTTTGGTGAAAAATATTTCTCATTTCCAAAGTCTGAGTCAATGACTAGAACACAAAGATCAGATTTATTTCTGTTTCTCCAAACTCTTATCTCTACTACTCTGTGCAGATCTGGAGAGGAATATCTGTTTACAATTAAACCACTACAAACAACTTTGATTCTTAACAAATCACTAATAATGAAAACTATCATTTTCAACTCTTGAATTTCCAGGTTCATGTTTTCTGTTATTAATGATATAGTGATGTCATCAGTAAAGGGCCACTGCACTGGAGTCTCAACCAGGGGCGTAGGTATTGCCGGTGCAGCCGGTGCGCTGAACCGGGGCCCCGTTGAACTCTGAGGGCCCACGGCGATTAACTATGCCATTCTTCCACTTATCACAACACATGGAAAAATTACATCTGTCAATTTTGTCATTTCAAGTCTCCTGTTAAACGCAGTATTATCTCTTGGAAAGGATGGAGTTGATGAGTATATATATTGCTCCACTGTTTCATACAACACAGTCATGGTAACAACCCCCCCCCACACACACACACACACACACACACACACATTGGCCATTTTTCCTCTTTTCTTTGATATATGTCTTTTGTATTTCAGTAATGATACTTTTTCAGTTATAATCACAATTACTAATCATATATTTGATTGTTTTATTCACAACATTTTCAAATGAACATGGCCTGCTGGGAAATGTGTTTGTCCAATTAGGTGACATTCACTTATTCCTTTCTGATCGGAGCTTCGTAGGCTACGCGCTTGCTCGTGAATTGTTCTTTTTTGAGAGATCAGCTAACCCATTAGCCTAGTATTGGAGGTGAAAAGTCTTGAGCACCATGTTGAGCAGCACAAAAGCGGTGCTCAAAAAAGAAAAGAAAAAAAGAGCTCGATGTACGGAACTCCAAACTGGCGAAATTGAATGCATTTTTTAAATAGTCATCTTGTCTAGATGCAGTTCCTGCTAGCGTTGTGAATGATAGCGGCGACACGCAGCAGTCAGACTTGGAGGCTAATGCTACCACCTCATTGCCCTCTTGCTCAACGACTTTGCAGAGCAGAAGGCACCCACAGTTAACTTCTGAATGGGTGAGTGCAGTTTTTTATTAGGCTACTGCAAGTGATCAGCTTGCCGGTTGTGGTTAAATGGCTGCTGTGCCAGGATGTGTGTCCATCTATCTGTTTACTTATTGATTTGGCCACTGTTGTGCTGTTAGGGAAATACGGTTGACTGTTCAGCCGTATGGATCTTTTTCGCATTTTCATTGGCAATGTATTGTCACTGTTGTTCATGGTTCAAACAGCCTAACGTGTTGTGTGATGTTGAGATGCTGTGCAAATATTCATTGTCCATGGTTCTAATAGCCCTAATAATTATGGGTGTCTGCGTTTTGCAGAAAACTGATTTTTTCTTAATTACTGATTTGGATACCTACTGGCTCACTGTAGCTGAAGTGGTTGGCTACAGAGGACGATTGTTTCTGTGAATATCCAATAACTGATTCGGGTGTGCCATCTAGTGATAGAATATTGTAACTACGTGCATAAATTTGCAGCTCCTGTCCCCGCACTAACATACCCTGCTGCCGAGCACTGTTCTTCTCGAAGACGCTAAATCCAGATAAATCTTAAACGATGAATTGCGTTCATATTTTAATTTGTAACGAAGTGGCTAGTGTCAAAGTAACGAAGTAAAATGATAATTTTTAAGTTTTAAATGTTGTAGAGTAAAAGTCCAGTTTTAAAAAAAGAACTCAGGTAAAGTACAAATCCTCAAAAAACTAAAGCTCTGTTACAATTACACCTCTGCTTCGCGGATAGGCCTAGGGGGGGGGGGGGGGGGGGGGGGGGGGAGCGCCATTCTCGCACCGGGGCCCAGCGCCTCCACCCTCCGCCCCTGGACTCAACAAAGACTTCACAGGAAGCACCAGAGACTGTTTTTACAAGGAGAGACAGGACAACTTTAAACTCTTCAGAGAATCTTTATTAAGTCAGTGATATTGATCATATTGGTCTAACAGCTATTTCCCACAGTCACACACACACACAGATAAGAAGGTGTGTGTGCATATGTGTTGAAGAGCACAAGCAGAGCACATGTAAGATATTAGCACTGAGAGCTCAGGCTGGAGGAAGGACTCACACACAGGCTCAGCTCAGTGTGACAGCAGTAAGGAGCAGAACAGGGTAAAAACAGTGTGATCAGAGTGTGTGAGCTACTCAGTACAGTGGTCTCTCCTCAGTGTCTGAGGGGCCGCAGACAGGGAGCCCTTTGTGGCCTCACAGGTCAGTGACCCCGCCTTCATCCAGTCGCCCGCACTGAGAGTCAGGGAGCTGCTCCAGCTGTACAGGCCGTCCTTCCCCAGGACCCCCACGCTCCCGGCCACGCCCGAGCTCCTACTGGTACCGTCCACTTTCCAGCGCAGAGTCCAGTCTGAGGGGAAGCCCTTGTTGGCCAGACACACCAGTGTGGCCTTTCCCTGCTTCAGCTCCTCACTGGAGGGGGGCAGGACTGTGAGGGCGGGGACTGTGTCACCTGGGAGACGCAGCAGAGACGTGAGGTCAGACAGTGGACACGCCCCCATCTGTCAATCATTCTGTTCTTACAGTTACACATGAATGTGATACAGTCATATTTATAGTCCAGTGTCAGTAATTTACAGGGGCCAAAGAGACTCTTCATCATTAGTGGCTTTATATCGAAAAATACAATGAATACTGACATTTTTTAGGTTACTATTCTGTGACCAAATATTTTCCAAATATGCAGGGCTGTGAACAGGGTTTTTCTTTTTAATTGGAACAGCACTTCATGCCATCAGGTCCATTTTCACACCATACAGACACCTTATAAATGTCAGGAAAAAAAACAAGTATCGCTCGGGCGTTTACCATTTAAGTATGTACAGTCACTAGCAGTGGAAGCAAAAAAATCTATGCCAGTGTCTCATACAGCATTTTCCAATCTTGAATAAGGCCAGGGGACCCCATAATATACATACTTTGATCTTGTTCACAGAAATATTTTGAAATTCCGTTCACTCACGTAGCTTCGAGTTCAGTTTATCATATCAAGAACATACAAGAACTTGGCGGTTAAGCGACTATGATTGATGACATCAGTCCAACTGTCATTTAACTTTGTTGTTGGCAGGGCGTGTTAACTAAGCTACACCTCCGCGCAGTCAATTTATAGGCTACATCACTGTTCGGAGCCTGCCTTGAGTTATCAGTATCCGGCTTGCATGAAAATCCCGACAATTTTGTGCGCATATTTTTTCTAAAGAAATTATTTTTCGGACAAAAAGGCAAAAATATAAGCACGGAAATTAAGTTCGGAAATCGCAATGTTCCGCATTTCCGCAGGCATTTCATATCCCTAAATATGGGACAGTATGCGAGAATAGAAAATTCCTCTGCATGATTCTTTTTGTTCATGGTTGCGATCACATTTCTCTGAACCTCGCTTGAACTGTCAAATATTTCAGTGTTGAAATTAAACAACTACAACCGTTTACAAATATTGATTTGCATTTAAAAAATCTGAATACATTTGATGTTATGATCTTTCTTCGGAGTTTTTTCTCATTTGAAGATCACAATGGTAAAATTATCAGTCACATTTTCACGTTGTGGATAAATGATGAATTAAAAATTCAAAACGATCTTAGAAACAAAGCACTGAAAAAATATAAAAAAATATAAAATATAGCTATAAAATATTATAATAAAATCTAATATTATTATACACATGATAATTATATAAAATGTACAAAAATGCAACATTTGAATTGATCTTTTGTCCTTTGTGGTCTTCATTTATAAACTGAACACACCGGCAACATCATAAAACAATAGAAAAAAAAGTAAAAATTTGAAAACTTTAATAAACAGTAATTGATTTTGCAACCAACTTAATCCTTTTCGGAAATTCCCCACTTCATTTAGAGGATTCAGACACGCTGTCGACAGCAAAATCTACAGAGGTGGGGCCGGTACAACAGAAGAGACGTTTGTAATGCATTCAGCATTTTGTTCATATGATGCTTATATTAAAATAACAATAATCAGTAGCCCATACTTCATGCAATATAAGTAAGACCTGGTTTAAATATTCGCTTGAATTATACGGCGAATGACGATGGATATCATAAAATGTATAGCGATCGATTACATACCAATTCTACTCACCAATACTTAATTATTGAGAAAACCAATTTCCTTCACATGAATGAGAAAGGAATGTATGAATTTCAGCGAACTGTTAAGACGTGTCAACAGTTTTAAGCCTTAAAACACGCTGTGATCCCGTTGTTACAAAGTCAGCCATCGTCTGTAATTATTAAGCATTTATATGTCTCGAATGTAAGATGAAATCATGCAGTCGCTTAGACTACTTATCCTAATGTAACATATGGGACGCTAGGACCCAGGTTATCAGGTGGGGTAACCTAGTAACAGCTTTCACAACATATGAGGGTAGGATCTCGTGGGATCTTGCAAGTCCACGTTTGTTCGCGTTTGGCTCATTCACGTCTATGCTCCTGTTGCCGGCGTCGTAGGTCAACAAGAAAAGAGCAGTCTTGTAAGACGATGAGCAGCACTTTATGACGACCAGTAGCGGTCTAGTGGCTGTACATTAGCCCACCTGATGTGCTGCATCTAGCTTGACAAGGCTGAGCCGGCGATATAATCGGCGGGGCAGCCACTGTTCTCTCCTCCAGACATTTTTATACAATTGGTGCCTCCGTGTTGTTTTCGTTTTGTTTTTGGTTTCATTACACTCATATCTTGACCGAGACCACTCACCTTTCCACGGTGTTGTAGAGCTTAGCGTTGTATTAGAAGTGTGCAGTGCCTTTGAACCTTTAAGTGTGCAGTGATTTATAAGTGTGCAGTGCCTTCGAACCTTTAATTGTGTAGCGATTTATAAGTGTGCAGTGCCTTCGAACCTTTAATCGTGTAGCGTCTTCCAAGTGTGCAGTGCCTTCGAACCTTTAATCGTGTAGCGTTTTCCAAGTGTGCAGTGCCTTCGAACCTTTTAACTAGCTCTCCACCTCTGGTTATGTGGTATGTCCAAGCCTAGATATTGTGGTTGTTTCCAATACAAATATGCATTTTATTATTAACCAGACATTGTGAAATAAATCTATTTTTGTATACAACTTAAGGAGCCTCTGTTGTCCTTGCCATAGGTATTTACCTGAGTGGGGACTGTTTGTTGTAGGGTAGTCACACTGAGCATAAGTCCGGGTCTCCCCTTTAAAGAGAGGGGCGTTGTTATAACCAAGTAACTATAGTACTGGTCACATTTGGCGTAATCGGCAGGATAGCAGAGGGTTTTTTTTTTTTTTTTTTCTCAGTGTGATTTCTTTTTTTGGTTGTTTTTTTCTTTGGAGGCATTGAGGTAGTGGAGGAAAAGGACAGTGGTTGCCCAAGAGAAGACCCAGAGGACATCCACCGCACTCTAGCTGCGACCCCGAACCACCAGCGTTTACAAACGCAGTGGACATAGACATTATTCTTGGGTGGGGGGGTTGTTCACCCATATCCAATAGCCCAATTGATTGTTGGGTGTTGTGTTTCTTTTTTTTTCTTTTGAGAAAGCCAATTAAAATGTCGGAATCACAGGAACAAATCAAAGCTCTGACTGAACTTGTTCAACAACTAAAAGCAGAGAACAATAGACTCAAAGATGGGGGCAATGTAACCGCAAATGTAGAGGCCTCTGGGTTGGCTGGCCATGTCAGTAGTGATTTAACAGGGCGAGTATACATGTATGCACCAAGAGAAAGGAAATGTCCACGATTTTCAGGAGATGTAGCTCGGGATGGGTTAGCTGTAGAAGACTGGGTGGAGGAAGCAAAAAAATCACTGTTCGTGCAACATACACCGGCCGAACAGGCAACATTTCTTTGCGACCTGTTAGATGGGGAAGCTAAGCGGGAGGTAAAATTTAGCTCTCCAACTGACATAGCCACACCAGAGGCTATTTTTACAATACTGCTGGATAACTTTGGGTGTGATCAAACATATGTGAGTTTACAGAGACAATTTTTTCAACGCCGGCAACAGGATAATGAGTCCATACGTGAGTTTTCCCATGCTTTGTTACATTTGATGGAACTACTTAAAAGTAAAGATCCAAGGGGGGTTTCAAATTCAGATCTGGTGGTTCGTGACACATTCATTGAAAACGTACGTGACACCAAATTACAGCGTGAATTGGCCCACTTGGTTCGACAGCATCCTAACCACTCCTTCAAAGATGTACGTAATGCAGCTATCAAATGGGAAAAGCGTGGCCCCCCAGCTTGTGGACAAAGAGCACGAGCATACTCCTGTGATTCAAATGCTTCAGGACAAAGTCAAGGTGATGTTGACACTAACGCCATTGCTGCTAGATCCAGTGATGAGCTGACAGAACTGAAGGAGTGTTTACGCAAACAGCAGGTACAGTTGGATGCTATTCTTAAACATTTAGGCTCTTCGTCCACCACCCCCAATTACACAAGCCCCCAGGATCCCTCCAACAGCAACAGGCCAAAACAATACCAGTTCCAGCCAGATGGAAAGCCAATATGCTTGCGATGCCATAAGGCAGGTCATATTGCTAGATTTTGTCGGGTTGAATTCGGTGGGCCCTCTGGGGGGGTGGGATCACGTGGACGTGGCCAATGGGTGGGGGCAAGAGTGAATACAATTGAGCAGCAGGAAAACTAGCGCCCTCTGGTGTTGGGAACCCGGCACCAGGAGGGGGATTTTTGGGTTCAAAACAGACAAGCCTGGCATCCCGGCTAATTGGACGCTGTCCAGTAGTGAAGATCAGAATAGGGGGGGTGGAGGTGCCATCTTTGCTTGACACTGGATCAATGGTAACTACTGTAACACAAACTTTCTTTGAACAATACCTGATGCCACAAACAGATGAGCAACTGAGATCTTGTACGTGGCTCCAATTAACAGCAGCTAATGGTTTAGATATTCCATATTTGGGATATGTGGAGTTGGATGTTGAAGTCCTCGGCACTACCCTCCCACAGATGGGCATCCTAGTGGTAAAAGACCCCCGTGACCCAGCTTCCCAACAAAGGAAAACAGTAGTACCTGGTCTGTTGGGGATGAACATTATCAGTGGCTGCTATTCTGTCTTATTCAGCGAACATGGTGACAATCTCTTTTCTTCTCCTTTAGTAAAGCAAGCTGAGAGAGAATGGGGGCGTGTATTGTCAGAGTGCCAACAGATGGACCACCTCTTGCAGACCGGACACGTAGGGGAGGCTGTGACACCACCGGGACCAGCAATTCGGATACCAGCGGGTTCCCTACAGTTCATCCAGGCCACCTGCAACCAAGGCCCAGGCCCTGCTCTTGGTACTGTATTGCTGGAGCCTCTGCCCTATGGAAAAGGTCGGTTACCCATGAACCTGCTCATATCTAGTGCCCTCCTCACTGTTTCCAGAGGAACTGTCAACATCCCTGTTGTTAATGTTGGTGAAGAAGACCAGTGGCTGAGATCAAAAACAGTACTGGGTACGTTACATTTGGCCGATCTGCACTCCTCTTCCCAAGCTGTACAGGTGGAGGAGCAGACACAAGAGGAAGGCCGGCAGGTGGTATTCATCCAGTCCACGGCAGTAGAGGCCCCTTCCCCCTCCCCCCTCCCCGGCCTGAGCGAATTGAGTTGGCCCGACCTCCCTGTTAATGATGCACAAGCAGCCAAGAGTTTGCTGACAAAGTACCGAGATGCATTCAGCCTGGATGATGGGGATTTGGGTTGTACCGACCTGATCCACCACGAAATCCCACTAGTGGACGACGCCCCGGTTCGCCAGCGGTACCGTCGTCTCCCCCCATCTCAATTCTCCCTTGTCAAGTCTCACATACAAGAACTGTTACAGCGAGGGATTGTGAGGGTGAGTTCCAGCCCCTACTCCTCCCCCATTGTAGTTGTACAGAAAAAATGTGGTGACATTCGGCTGTGTGTCGATTATCGACAACTCAACGCCAAGACGAGAAAAGATGCATATCCGTTGCCACGCATTGAAGAATCTTTGGATGCTCTTACTGGTGCCAAATGGTTCTCAACACTCGACTTGGCAAGTGGATACAACCAGGTACCAATGTCGGAGAGGGATAAAGAGAAGACAGCATTCTGCACCCCGTTTGGCCTCTTCGAGTTCAACAGAATGCCATTCGGTCTGTGTAATGCGCCAGGAACTTTCCAGCGCCTAATGGAACGCATCTTCGGCGATCAGAGTCTTCAGTCGTTACTACTGTATTTGGATGATATCATCATTTTTTCTACATCCTTCAGTCAACACCTGCAGCGGTTGGAGATGGTCCTGAGTCGGCTCCAGCAGCATAACCTGAAACTGAAGATGTCTAAATGCCATTTTTTTTCAGCGAGAGGTGCGATACCTTGGTCATATCATCTCCCCAGCTGGCGTGGCAACTGATCCAGAGAAGACCAGGGCAGTGGCGGAGTGGAAACGCCCATCCACCGTCACCGAGCTACGTGGTTTCTTGGGTTTTGCCTCCTTCTACAGACGCTTTGTAGAGGGGTTTGCAAAACATGCAACTCCGCTCCATCAACTGGTCGGACAGCTAGAGGGGAGCAAGAAAAAACCAAGGTCAAAGGTCAGTGTCAAGTTGGAAGAACAGTGGAGTGAGGCATGTGAAAAATCATTTCAGACACTTAAAAACAAGCTTGTCACTACTCCCGTCCTCGGCTACGCTGACTTCAAGAAACCCTTTATCCTAGAAGTGGATGCCAGCCACCAGGGCCTGGGTGCAGTACTTTCTCAAGAGCAGGATGGAGCACGCCGGCCAATCGCATTTGCCAGCCGGGGGCTTAGACCAAGTGAACGAAACATGTCTAACTACAGCTCCATGAAATTGGAATTCCTTGCTTTAAAATGGGCCATCACAGAAAAGTTCAGGGATTATCTTCTGGGGACGACCTTCACTGTGTATACAGACAACAACCCCCTGAGCTACCTCCAGACAGCCAAACTAGCAGCGGTAGAGCAACGGTGGGCATCCGAGCTGGCCAGTTTCAACTTTGACATCAAGTACCGCCCCGGGGCAGCCAACCGCAATGCTGATGCCCTTTCCCGTCAACCCAACACCCCGGCAGTACAGTCCATTTCGGACATCGCACCTGGTTTTAGTATACCATCACAGATGGCGGACTCCAAAAGACACCTTCCCACACAATCACAGCTCATCACTAACGTCATGGCCGTGGACGCAGCCCCAGTGAGGGAGAAGGCTGACCTGCAGGCCCTGCAAACCACAGACCCAGTGATCAAAGCATTTCTCCTCTACTGGAAGAGAGGACGCCCCCCAAATAAAACAGAACGGTCGAAAGAACCCGACCAGGTGTTGGAGCTTGCCCGACAATGGAGGAGAATCAGAGAGAAGGACAATGTGCTCTACAGAAAAATACAGATGCCCCCAAGCCGACAGACGGTTCATCAGCTGATATTACCAAAAGCACTACAACCGGAGGTACTGACCAGTTTACATGACAACCACGGCCACCAGGGGGCAGAAAGGACGACGGCTTTGGTCAGAGAAAGATGCTACTGGCCAAATATGCGTTCAGACATTGACTAGTGGTGCAAAGAGTGTGAACGTTGCATCATTGCTAAAGCAGTGCGTCCCTCAGTCCGGACATTCATGGGACACCTGACGGCCGCCAAACCTTTAGAGGTCGTCGCCATTGACTTTACCACTTTAGAAAAAGCCAGTGATGGGAGAGAGCATGTCTTGATCGTGACCGACGTTTTCTCTAAATTCACGCAAGCATATCCAACATCAGACCAGAAGGCCCATACTGTTGTTAAAATCCTCACGGAAAAGTGGTTTTACACCTATGGAGTGCCAAAAAGAATTCATTCGGACCAAGGCCGCAACTTTGAAGGTGAACTACTCAAACGTCTTTGCCAGCTGTATGGAATTGCAAAAAGTAGAACGACCCCTTACCATCCAGAGGGGAATGGACAATGTGAGAGGTTTAATCGAACCCTTTTTGATCTTTTGCGCTGCCTCCCAGGAAAAAAAAAGAGAAAATGGCCTCAATTGCTCCCCCAGTTGGTGTTTGCTTACAATACAACAGTTCACCAGTCAACAAGTCATTCACCATACGAACTGATGTTTGGGCAGAAGCCCCGGCTACCTGTTGATCTACTGCTGGGACAAGCTGATGAGGAACCAGCTGCAATTACACCAGACGACTGGGTAACCAAGCATCAAGATCACTTGGCTTCTGTGTATGTGGCAGCTAGAAAGCATCTGGAGGCAGCTGCCACGGCCAGGGAGCAGCGCCAACCCCCACCAACTGCAACCATCCTCCCAGTCGGCACTCTGGTCTATCGGAAGAACCATGTGCTAGGACGGAAAAAAATCCAAGATGTCTGGGAATCAACAGTCTACCAAGTGGTAAAATGCCTGGATAATGTCGGCACAGTATACAAGATCCAGTCCCGATCCAACCCAGGACAACAGAAAACTGTTCACCGCTCTGAATTAAGACCAATCACTGAGAGAGGCGTGTTGGTCTCAGAACCACTAGTGCCCCCCCCCTCCCCCAGACAGAGGGATGAAACCTCCTTCTTAGGAAATGCTAGTGAAGAGGAGGACAGCAACACCAGCTTCCTGTCAGGCTTCATCAGCTGTCCCGGTAACACCAGCTCTACAGCCGAACAGGAGCCAGTCCCAGATCTCCAGCCCCCAGAGACCGGCCCTGGGTTCATGGAGGAACCTGTAGGGCTCCCGCAGAACGACCCCCCCCCTCCTGAAAGGCCAAAAACAGCCCCCCAGTTGGTGTTGGCACCAGAGGTGGTACGGCGCTCCCACCGAACCACAGCTGGGCAGCATTCAAACCCATTCCGCCTACCCCAGCCCCTAATCCAACGGCCCCCAGACCCCTTAGCACACAGGCCCCAAGACTAATGATACTGCTATGCAAAGTGAGTTATGTCACCGGGACGGTGACCTTTTAAAGTGGGGGTGTATGTAACATATGGGACGCTAGGACCCAGGTTATCAGGTGGGGTAACCTAGTAACAGCTTTCACAACATATGAGGGTAGGATCTCGTGGGATCTTGCAAGTCCACGTTTGTTCGCGTTTGGCTCATTCACGTCTATGCTCCTGTTGCCGGCGTCGTAGGTCAACAAGAAAAGAGCAGTCTTGTAAGACGATGAGCAGCACTTTATGACGACCAGTAGCGGTCTAGTGGCTGTACATTAGCCCACCTGATGTGCTGCATCTAGCTTGACAAGGCTGAGCCGGCGATATAATCGGCGGGGCAGCCACTGTTCTCTCCTCCAGACATTTTTATACAATTGGTGCCTCCGTGTTGTTTTCGTTTTGTTTTTGGTTTCATTACACTCATATCTTGACCGAGACCACTCACCTTTCCACGGTGTTGTAGAGCTTAGCGTTGTATTAGAAGTGTGCAGTGCCTTTGAACCTTTAAGTGTGCAGTGATTTATAAGTGTGCAGTGCCTTCGAACCTTTAATTGTGTAGCGATTTATAAGTGTGCAGTGCCTTCGAACCTTTAATCGTGTAGCGTCTTCCAAGTGTGCAGTGCCTTCGAACCTTTAATCGTGTAGCGTTTTCCAAGTGTGCAGTGCCTTCGAACCTTTTAACTAGCTCTCCACCTCTGGTTATGTGGTATGTCCAAGCCTAGATATTGTGGTTGTTTCCAATACAAATATGCATTTTATTATTAACCAGACATTGTGAAATAAATCTATTTTTGTATACAACTTAAGGAGCCTCTGTTGTCCTTGCCATAGGTATTTACCTGAGTGGGGACTGTTTGTTGTAGGGTAGTCACACTGAGCATAAGTCCGGGTCTCCCCTTTAAAGAGAGGGGCGTTGTTATAACCAAGTAACTATAGTACTGGTCACACTAAAATCAGTAAGAAAAAATAGATAGCTTGACGTCAACAAGGTCTACATTAACATGACTGGAATTCAATTTTCTTTCTAAAAAATATCCATTGTGTTTTGATTGTTTAAAAATTCAAAGAGTATGAACATTTTATGCATATCTGAGTTCGGGAAATTTCATGAAATTAAGAAAGAAAGAATAAACTTTGATAGGGATGTAGCCCAAAGACAAAATACTTACGGCCAACTGACAGTTTCGTTCCGCCACCGAAAGTGCGCCACAGTGTTACAGACTCATTAACCCGCCGTACAAAAACCTCTGACGAAAGACTTACGCGAAAGACAAGCAGCCGTCCTCTATTGTCTTTTATTCGGTATTTCTTAAAAAAACACTGAGCTATCAAATTGCGAAAAAAATGTCCTTTAACCGGGTTGTATCCTTGTCAGAATATTTTAATTCAAAGCTTTTTACTGTCATATTTTTCTTGTCTGCCGTCCGTTATCAGCGATTCAGCTCTAACAACAGAGAATCTGTCTGTGATGGAAACAAAGTGCTAAAAATTTGTACAAAGGTTATGTTTCATAAAACTTTCAGATCTTCTTCGAAAGTTTTGAAAGTAAATATTGATAATCTTGTTTAGTTGCCACTTACTTCCAATTTCCAGTTTAGTCCCGCCACCGAAAGTCCTCCACAGTGATTGAGTCACATTAACTGGCTGTACAAAAACTTGTCTGCAGCACAGAGGCTGCCTGACTGTGGTGTGTCAGCCCCCTGCTGGGGAATCTTGGAACGACAATTAAGTTGCTTTTTTGCGAGAGCAAATCGGCCAAGTCGTTTCGGTGCTCTCAGCTGTGCTTGAGCTCTGAGTGACCAATGCTGATCAACTCAAAGGAAATTATGAACGTTTAGTTTAGAATAGCTGTAAAACTGAGAGAAGAGCAGTTGAATGCATCACCTTCAATGAATATGAATCATATTCTCACGTACAAAAGAAACTCATGCATAAGACTTCTTTTTCAATAACAAAAAATATTGCTCTTAGAAGCTTCTGTAAATAAGTTGTTCAGTTTTATGAATGCAATTAAAACTTTTAAATGGACTATTTTATCAATTTCCAAATTCACAGTGGCGTAAAAAAATTAAAGACACCCTTAAAGACAAAGTTCAGAAGAAAGTATGACCACCATTGGCCTTGATACAGCTCTTAAAATGGTAACACAAGGACTGAATAAGGGTTAATGGTGGGTATTCATTTTTGAGGAATTTCTACTCATTCTTCATGGAGCACATCGGTCATCTGATGGAAAGTCACTGACTGGGGGCGTCTTGTTCCAACAGCTCTGCCTAACTGGTCCCACAGGTGTCGAGTGGGTGAAAAATTAGCCGCAGATGCAGGTCATAGCAGAAACTTCACATTGTAATCTCTCTGTTGAGCCACAGTAACTCATGCTGCAAGAGGACAAACATTATTGTGAAAAAAGAGCCTCGCAGCCCACCTCCATGCAGGGAAATAGAAAGGATGTAAGCGTATGCATCTCGTATATAAAGTATTCGAAATGGACAAAGCGCTTCATCCGCTATGCATCCGCTCTTTCCGCTATGCGTCCGCTTCGCAGTTATCCCCGGTAACCCCTTCGGAGCTGTCATCCACTTTCATCCGCTAGGCTTCCTATGAACATGCGTTTAACATCCCCGCTACATACTACTCACGTCCGTTCTTGTCCGTTCTGTTTTCGCAAATTTTTGCCAATTTTGTCCATTTCTGGAGTGAATGAAAATGGATGGAGCCACTCCCGAAATTTTGCTCGTCCGCTGTGTCCTTTTTGTGTACGTTTTGTGTCCATCGGCCAGTGGGATCGGGCCTTTAGAATGCGGTATGTGTTCGGTGAAGTGGGCACAGTCTTAATGGAAAGCAGAGGGCTGCCTTTCCACATTTCCCTCCCCCTCTGGAGGCTCTGGAGAAGTAATCTGCTACAGTGTTGTTTTCCCCTCCTGTACCTCAGATGGAACCTGATGGGGTTGTAATGCAAGAAACTGTAGAACCCCACAAAACAATACCCAAAACGGACATTGCAGGGGCCGAAGGCTGTCACGTGTTCTTTTTGGCTGGAGTTAACTTGGGCGATTTCCTGGCTGGTGTGAATCACAATTAAATGGATCTATTTTCTCCGTTCAAGGAACGGGGCACAAAAGCACAACGGTTACAATTAATCTGACTCCATAATACATTTAGAATACCAAATTTAGTTATACCCTCGGTAAATATCTGACTCCAAATTAGAATTAGAATTTATAGTTTAGGGACAGCATGCATGAATCTCAGGGCAGCTACGCCACCAGACTCGTCCGTGTAAACCACTGTTACTCAGCTGACGTTCCCGGGTAATAACGCAGCTGCTGGATCTTAGTTCGGTGATAGTTCTCGAGGATGGAAGAAATCACCACAATAGTAGCATCTAGGCATAAACCTAGTAGCACTGAGCATAAACATATCATGAACCCAGGTTTATGTACACCAAAGGGCCCCTTAAGGGGATTGACCAGGCACCAGCTTATAAACCCAAGGGCGCCCCTAAGACCGAATCCCCAGGACCAGTAATACATAAACCCTTTAGGTAGACCGTAATCTTTAATCCAACTTAAAACCCATCACTACCTATAAACATCAGCTAGCTAGTCTGGAATGGTAAGGAATCGCCCCCTAAGTACCGGTCGTACCATGCCAAGAAAGAATAAAAGGATTAGGAGTCACTGAGACCACGCAAGCTTAAAGAGGTTATGGGAATTAATTTTCAAATCTCTGAAGTCTAGTTCAGTTCAATTAATGCATCGTCATAAAACATTCTATGTTGAAATTTTTCCAAAATATCACCTAATTACTGAGTTATGGCCATAGCAACGCACTTAGCAACCAAGACAAAAAGCTTCGGCCATCTTCGGGAATTTCCGGTAGTGACGTCAATTCAAGAACAGCCTCTCTGCTTACTGTGCGGCATTGTGTATGTAGCGTGCATGGTGTGTAATCAGAAACGACACTCACACTCACCCTCGACTCACCAGATAGTGAGTACGATTGAAATGTAACTGGAGTGTGAGAGAGAGATCGACCGACCTCTAACCGAGGGAGCGGTCCCACTGCTCACCAGGTGATATCCACAAACGCCACTCGAGCAAAACTCACAGTAGTGGGCACTGGGTACCACAGGCGATGCGTCGGTTGTTGCAAAGGGACGCTCAATCCTCACCCCTCAGTGCTGAATGACCTAAACCTGTCGTGGTTTTTTCTTGATTAGAAAGTTTCTCAGACTAATTGGTGATACGACAATGAAATGAATTTTAATAACGTTGTTATACATTGCTTCACAAAATTGTGGCATTTCTTTCGCACATAAATGACAACGTAAATATCAACATGTCTTCATATTTTCTGTGGTCGAGTGGCTCCCGAAAGGTACAGGACAGGCCGCGAGGCTCACAAAGCGACTTACAGCGACATGAGCCTCGCGGACCAATCCACACGCGCCCCACGAGACAGCTGAGTGCAGAATTTTCCAACCCATCAGTAAAGAAAAGCGCGAGAAATCCGAATGAGTGAGAGTTCACAGGTATGCGTCAGTAATGAAAACTGGCCACACCTGTTTAATGATGAGAGTTTTCGTAGTTTCTGCAACGGTAATTTAATGAAATTAAATTACAATCCATCTCGGATTGTATGTTGTGTTCCTGAAATGACACATTTTTCTTGCATTTATTTCTCATGATACCTTTTATTTATCTAGTCAAAACATAAATAACAGGATTCCAGCAATTTCATATAGGACTTCCCATAACCTCTTTAAAGGAATAACAATAATTTAATCACCAGGTAGGCACAAACTGAGATCAAACAAATCAATGTTAAGCCAATCACAAGTTACACACAATTTAGAAAGAGGATAAAGTCATACCGGGAGGAGAAGGCACACATGAACTCAAGCACACGAGGACATCGAAATACGATTCTCCATAATTAAAGGACTACTCAAGCCCTTGCGGGCGTAGGGAGGAACCGGAAACGATTCTCCCACAATGGAAAGTTTCTCTTTGCTTTGATCTAAACCACCTCTTTGATCCAGGCGGCATGGCCATAAATGACCTGGAAGGGGGGTCGAATCTGGTTTTTGGGTTTCCACCATTTGGAGGATGTAATAAAACGTTCGAGCTGAGAGAGGAGACTAGGATGATTACCCGAGTGAATTCTGACCAATTTTCAGGAGTTTCCTGAAGGGAATGAGCCGTAATTTCAAGGGAAATGAAAAATACTCCAATCAACTCCTTGGATTCCGCCGAGAATAACAAGACGAAACATGAGATGAATATGTACTAATATGATGCAGTTGTCATGGAAAAGCCTGAAGATGAATAATTATATAGTTTAACTGGGCTATAAGTATATAAGCGATTTCTTCACAGAATATTGAACATACAACCCCAATTCCAAAATAGTTGGGACGAAGTGTAAATTGTGAATAAAATGAAAATGCAATGACTTTCAGATCTCATGGGCCAATATTTTATTTACAATAGAACATGGATAACATTCCAAATGTTGGAACTGAGACATTTTACATTTTTATCCACAAAATGAGCTTATTTCAAGTTTTCTGGCAGCAGCAGGTCTCAAAAAAGTTGGGACACAGGCAAAAAAAGGGCTGAAAAAGCAATTAATATATAACAGAATCAGCTGAAAGAACATTTAGCAAGTAATTAAGTTAACTGGCATCAGGTGTGTAACATGATTGGCTATAAAAGGGATGTCTTAGAGAGGCTGAGTCTCTCAGAAGTAAAGATGGCCAGAGGCTCTTCAACCTGTGAAGGCTTGTGTAAAAAATTGTAGAAAACTTTATTAACAATGTTCCTCAACGTCAAATTGCTTTGAAGGTCTCATCATCGATAGTGCATAACATCATCAAAAGATTCAGAGAAACTGGAAAAATCTCTGTGCGTAAGGGACAAGGCCGAAGACCTTTACTGGATGCCCGTGATCTTCGGGCCCTCAGACGGCACTGCATCACTCACCAGCATGATTCTGTCATTGACATTACTAAATGGGCCCAGGAATACTTCAAGAAACCACTGTCTGTAAACACAGTCCTCCGTGCCATCCACAGATGCCACCTAAAACTCTATCATGCAAAAAGGAAGCCATTATTGAGCATGATGCAAAAGCGCCACCGTGTTCTGTGGGCCAAGGCTCATTAAAAATGGACTGTAGCAAAGTGTCCTATGGTCAGACGAGTCCAAATTTGAAATTCTTGTTTGAAATCATGGGCGTGGTGTCCTCCGGGCTAAAGAGGAGAAAGACCACCCCTCCTTTTATCAGCGTTCAGTTCAAAAGGCAGCATCTCTGATGGTATGGGGATGCATAAGTGCATATGGTGTGGGACACTTGCATGTTTTGAAAGGCACCATGAATGCTTAAAAGTATATAAAGGTTTCAGAGCGACACATGCTCCCCTCCAGACGACATCTATTTCAGGGAAGGCCTTGTGTATTTCAGCAGGACAATGCAAAACCACATACTGTAGCAATTACAACAGCATGGCTTCGTAGTAGAAGAGTCTGTGAGCTGAACTGGCCTGCCTGCAGTACTGATCTTTCACAGATTGAGAACATTTGGCGCATAATTAAACGAAGAGTCCGTCAAAGGAGACCCAAAACTCTCAAGCAGCTGGAAGCCTGTATTAAACAAGAGTGGGATCAAGTCCAATGGCTAAACTCAAGTAACTTGTCTCCTCAATGCCCACACGCCTCCACTCTGTGTTCAAAAGAAGAGGCTACACCTTGATAAACAGGCCCCTGTCCCAACTTTTTTGAGACCTGTACCAGCCATGAAATTTGAAATGAGCTCATTTTTTGGATACAATTGTACAATTTCTCAGTTTCAACATTTGCTTTGCTATCTTTGTTCTATTGTGAATAACATACTGGCTGGCATGATTTGAAAGTCATTGCGTTTTCATTTTATTCACAGTTTACATTTCATCCCAACTATTTCAGAATTGGGGTTGTATAAGCATATTATGAAGTTTATTTTAAGATTATTTTAAACAGATAAACATAACTGGACTTCAACTTCATTGGGGTAAGTGATATGACTCCCCCCGGGGCATTGTGTCAACGACCCCCCGCCCATACAGAGTAAAACCGGCATACCCCCCACAGGCAGGCTGAGCGAGCATCCTGGGGTGGGGGGTCCACAAAAGTTTTATTGCTATTTGGCCTGGCCATAGCCATACGCAGGTCAGATTCTACAAAACTAATGTGTTATTTGTCCATTACAGTCTCTCATTTTCCCCAACCATTTTAAAGCTTTATGGATTGTCTCTAAAACAACGTCTCTCCCAAAAAGGTAGCACTTGAAAGTGTCCAAAGCCCACTTGATGGCGAGGCACTCTAGCTCCACAGCAGAGTGCTGCATTTCCTTGGGAAACAGCTTACGACTGATAAAAGCCACAGGTCTTTGATGCTCAGCCTCCCCCTACAGAAGGACTGCCCCTCGTCCAATTCCAGAGGCATCTGTTTGGATGGTAAACTCCTTGTTGAAGTCCGGACTCTGCAGCACTGGGCCACTGCACAGAGCCTCCTTAAATTCATTGAAGGCCCTCTCCTGCTGCTCTCCCCACCTGACCTTTGCTGAACTCGACTTGTTCAGAACCTTATTGTCAAATCAATATCCTCAAACAATTGGAGAGAGACCGATTCTTGAAAAAGGAAAAATTAGGCTTTATTGTGTCATGTTGAAAAATATAAAGCCGAGTTCCTCTTGCGCAAGAGGAACTGCCCCCAAGACGAACTGCAGAACTGCCCAATGAACTCTCCTGATCTCCTCCCTCACGAACTGCAAGACGAACTCCCCTGTAGAACTGAAGTTTTCCTCTTGTGCACACCGTTTTATACTGCAAATATGGTCCTTCCCCTTTCATTCTCGCACTTACAATTGGACAGGCAACCTGAGATTCTCTGTTATTTCATCCTTCAGGAATGCATAGCAAAGACGCATGCGCATTACAGTGGACAGCCACACCCAGATGAAAAAGAAAAAGATACCAGTGGATGAATTCGATGCATATCAAATTATTACAAGTAATTCAATTGAGTATGTTTTCAGTAGCAAATAATGATTTTGCTGAACAAATATTGATCAAAGCTACAGAAATCAAATACATCCTCTGATCATGGTTTTTTTTTAATCAACTCAACAAAAGAAGCTACAGAAGCTGCTGCTTGTGTGTGTGTGAGCCGCTCATGCAAGTGTGAACTGAGTTGCTTGTATATGTGTGTCTATCTGTGTGTGTTTGCACTGCAGTATGTGAACTACTTGTATGTCAGCATGCATGTGTGTTATGTGTGTGAGTCTTTCTGCTGCCTACATAATATGGTTATTGATTATTAGTATGAGCAATGAATCAATGATAAAATATATATATAATCAATATTAGTAAATATATTCAATAATGCTGAATTAATATCTTCAACAATGTCTCTAGGAGTTTCACTGTGCCCAACATTTTCTCTCTCCTATGCTGCCTCCAGCTCTTTTGCACTTTGACCTTTTCTGGGGGAAGAATCTCTACCTGACGAAATGGCATTATCTCAAGCAGCTTCTGGGTATTTACCTCACAGGACAGATCTTTGGCCTGTCATCTGGTGAGCACAACATTAACAAGCTGTGCAGACTGTATCAGGTCTGGCAGTATAAGGACATCATTGCCCAAAACAACAGCGTGACTCAACCCCTGCATATACAATTGCCCCCGAACCTCAACACAAATTTCTGTGACAAGGTAATCATGCTTATCCCCATTTACGCTACCAGTGACCAACAGGGCTTTGGCCTGTCTGCCATTAACCAAAATTTCAATGGTAGGGAGCTGGCCTCTACTCAGGGGTTCTTTCTGGGGCCTTGGAACAGAACACATGGTAGCACCTTTGGCTTTCTTTACAGGGCATTCCCGCATTAAGTGACCTGGCCTCCTGCAGTAGTGAGAGAGGGGACCTTCTCTCCTGGGGAATGTGGTGGTGGACGTATCTGTGTGGCAGGGATTAGCAGGTAGCTGAGAGGTGTGATGTCAATCGCTGTGCCCCTTACTCTGCTCTCCACCCCATACCCCACAGACTTACCCGTCGGTTTGTTGGGTCCTCAATAGTGGAACTTCTTGGGTCCTCAGTGGGCTGCCAGGTATGACTCCACTAACTCAGCTGCTCTCTGTCCTGTGGGTGGGTCATGCTCCTTTACCCACACTCTCACATCTGGTGGCAACGAGTGCAGGAACTGTTCTAAAATGATGATTTCCCCAACCTCCTCCACGGTCTTCTAGCTGGATTTATTGAAGAGGTCTTTGAGTCGGTTATAAAATTCCATAGGGGTCTTACTGGGTTTAATATTGTGATCTCTGAACCGCTGCCAGTAAACTTCAGCATTTATTTCATATTTGAGTAGAATGGCCTCTTTCACACTATAATAGTCCATTGAGTCTGCCGGGTCCATTGCAACAAAGGCAGCTTTTTCCAGTCAGATAGGGCACCAGGAATATTGCCCAGTCTACTTGTGGCCACAGATAAGCTGCTGCTAGTTGTTCAAATGTTGTTCGTTACTGCTTCATGTCGTCACCCTCCTCCAGCCTCGGCACTGCTGCCCCGGACCAGGCTGCTAGAGAAGCTGGTGCACTGGGGACTGGAGGGTGAGGGGCAGCTGCTGCTGTTGAGACCTCTCCCCTTGTTGCCGTCGCCGCCCTTCACTCTCGCCCCTCCATCTCATCCCATAGCTGGTTCAGCTGAAGCTGCACACGGCACCATCTCTGCTCCTGCTTGAAGGACTATCTTTGCAGTAACTGGTAGATGCCAGATAGGTCTGTGGACTCTAGGCTCTCATCCTGCTCGTCATTTGGTAATGACTCTTGTAATGTGAATAGAGGCCACTAGATGGCAGTATTTACCTTTTTTTTGTTAAGCCCAGACTGGAGATAGGTTTGGGCATGTTTTAGGCATGTCTGGGACAAGTCCCAGAGAAAAATTTAAAAAAAAGCCTAAAAGGTGGGAGGGGTCTGCAAAAGAGTATATAAGGAGTAAAATTGAGACAGTAAAGTAGTAGGAGAAATTGCAAGGAGAAGGATACATGTGACCAGACCTGTCATTCTGTTCAAGACCTGTGAAGCTTTTAGTGGATCTTTGCCTGGGGACATCACCAGGACATCACCAAGCAACCCACCAAAGGGACTGTAAATATTTCTGTTTTTGTATATAATCAATCTTGGTCTATAGAGTAGAGTAGTTTGTTGTTTGTTGCCTTCGTTTAATTAAATGTGTTTTAGTTTTAAAATTCGTTGTTCATGTCATAACAAATTGGGGCCATAACACTCTCCACTCTCAGCTCCATGCTAGCACACTGCTTTCACACTGTGGAAAATGAGCCTGCAGCCCACCTCCACACAGGGATAGTGTCAAAGCCTGATGGCGGAGGCAGGAGCCGTGTGAATGACACACAAACAATGTAGAGTCCTAAGCAAAAAAAAGATAAGTGCAAATTTATTTACAGTGCTAAAATCGATGCTCACCCATCACATATTTGACAAAAAAAAGGCTCTTTTGGGCAGAAAAAGCAACCTCTACAGCCTCACAGCTGGCTGATACCAACACATCGCAATTCACACACACAAAAAAAATACCCTCACACTTTTCATCCGAGACCAGACTGATCCCTTGGTTTAAATAAACCAACCAATTACCTTGCTTGGGGAAAACCATCTCACGGGGGGATCTGTTTCCCTCCTATACCAACCACATTATTAATATGCCTGCATGGAATGCTTCATACACATTACAATTCTAAAACTTTGTTATTTTTTATCAACCATAATTACCCCATCTGAGATCAAATTGCACAATATTTAATCATTCGATTTACTGCCACCCCCATAGAAATCAAAACTGTTCCTGTGCTCTAGGTTAGTTAAAAACCCTGCAAAGAATGTGCTATAGTAATCCTATAGGACAGTTCAATAGTCCTATAGAAAACAAGTTCTATCGGAAACTTCTATAGGAAACAGTTCCATAGAAAATCTCTATAGAACAACTTTTGTTGAACTTTTTTTTTCTTATTTGGCATGTTCAATCCCACCCGAATCTGGAAGGCAACAAACAAAGTAAACATGTTCTAGTAATCCTTCCTAACAAACCCTTCCCAATTTCCATTCCTGTAGTGCAATGGCCAACTGTGTGCAACTCTGACCGGGGCTCAAACCTGAACACATCTGCTCCGGAACGCTGCTTTCACCGAGTGAGCTATTCGCCAACTTGGAAAATGCTGATGGTACTTGATCCTGATCTATTTGAGTTGCATTTGAATTGAATTGAATTTGAAGGAACTGAATGCCTTCGCTGAAAAGGAAGGCCATGTCAGTAATCCTGTCAGGTGACCATGATATGTGTATAAAGATGGTGGGAATAAGTCTTAGCAGACCTCAAATTGTATTCAAATGAATTCTAAATCTGCATATAATCTGCAATCACATGCATGTAAATGGAAAGGAATAATTTGATAGAATTTTTTAAATTAAGGGAAAAAATCAAAAGCTCAAACTTTCAACATACACTGCCCTCAATAATTATTGGTACCCCTGGTTAAGATGTGTTCTTTAGCTTCTAATAAAATCAGATTTTTTTTATTTTTCTAAATAATGACCACAATGAAAAAAGAGGAAAATCCAACCTTTAATTCAAGTGCATTTATTCAGTGGGAAAAAAATCCCACATTAAGAAATAATTCTTTTACATCAAATCATGTGTGCCAGAATTTTTAGCACCCCTGATGTTAATACTTTGTACAACCCCCTTTTGCCAACAAAACAGCAGCTAATCTTCTCCTATAATGTTTCACAAGATGGGAGAATACAGAAAGAGGGATCTTTGACCATTCCTCTTTGCACAATCTCTCTAAATCATCCAGCGACCTGGGTCCTCTCCTCTGCACTCTCCTCTTCAGCTCGCTCCACTGGTTTTCAATGGGATTGAGGTCTGGGGACTGAGATGGCCATGGGAGGAGCTTGATTCTGTGTCTGGTGAACCATTTCTGTAGATTTGGCCACATGTTTAGGGTCATTATCTTGCTGAAAGACCCAGTGACGACCCATCTTCAGCTTTTGGGCAGAGGCCACCAGATTTTGATTTAAAATGTCTGGTCTCTCAAAGCGTTCATGACGCCATGCACCCTAACAAGGTTCCCAGGGCCTCTGGAAGGGCCCCCATACTTCACAGTGGGCGTGAGGTGCTTTTCTGCATAGTCATCTTTTGTGTTCCGCCAGTCCCACTTAGAACTTTTTTGCAACAAACACTCTATCTTGGTTTCATCTGAAGCACACGGTCCCAGTTGAAGTCCCAGTACCGCTTAGCGAACTCCAGACGTTTGCGTTTATGATTGTGAGTGAGAAAAGGTTTTTACCGTGCATGCCTCCCAAACAGCTCGTTGGCATGTAGATAGTGTCTGATGGTTGTTTTGGAGACTTTATGACCCCAAGATGCTACCATTTGTTGCAATTCTTTAACAGTGAGCTTTGGAGAACTTTTTATTTCTCTTACCATCCTCCTCACTGTGGGTGGTGACAAAATAACCTTGCGTCCTCGTCCAGGCTTGTTTACCACTGTTCCAGTTGTTTTAAACTTCTTAATGACTCCTCTGACAGTAGATACGGGCAGGTGCAGGCGATTGGCTATTTTCATATTTTATATTGGCTATTTTATCACCTGGATGAGGTCTTTGAGAGGAAGCTCACCTCATCTGAGGGGCTGGTCAGTGAATGCAGGTGAGGTGTCTGGAGCACAAGGTGCCTCCCAGTGGAAGCAGGTGAAGGGGCTTCACAGCCTGGGCTTTGGCCAGAGCCCTCAGTATATTAGGTACAGATGGAGAGAGGAAGAGGAGAGTCACACACATCACCACTGAAGCAGCAGAGAGAGTCTCTAGACGGCTGTGGCTCTAGAGAGGAGAGTAATGGAGGGAGGGTCTCTCACTGCTGTCTGCACACACACTGAGGTCTGATCAGCTCCAGCTGGGTCCCCTGGAGGAGAGAGTGTGATGGTGAGAGACCCCAAACACTGGAGGATTTCAGGAACTTCACTGCGTCCAGATACATCACATGATGCAGTTTCACATCTTTACATTATTGCTCAATTTTGCACAAAAAAAACAATAATAAAGTATAATGGCTAATATTGTAAATCATTAATGGTGGCCATCACAAGTGGGGTAAAGTTTTTTTAAAGTTTTTTTAATTTATTTATTTTTTTTAATGAAGGTTTGCTTTCATAAGAATTTAGCAAAGATAATTGATGTGTTTGCGTGATACATCCCTCGATTCACCAGAGAACCTGAGCAAATTTCAACACGGGGTGAACTGGAAAGATAAAATCAAAAAAGAGAAAGATTGATCTCAACTGGACAGGGAACCAGATCTCTTAGCTATAATCAATAAACACTGCAGTGAACAGAGCACATGTCCCAGTCCTCTACAGACCCACTGCTGTTCACACATCAGAGCTCCTCTAACTGTGTGTGACAGGATTTGTATAGAGGAAGGGGCTTTGCATACCTGTCCTGCCTCACTGCTCCACACACTTTAAGACCCCCAGTACTGATCAGTGACTGTCCAGTCCTTTCACAGACACTGACACAGGCAGCATTATGATGATGTCACACTTTCTACTGCTGGTGATGCTGGGACTCCTTGTACAGGGTGAGAAAGATGGATCTATTTAAACAGCGGTTTTTGTCACATTTATTTATTTATTTTTTGCGATTGTGGCTTGTATGAATTCACACAATTCTGTGTAATTTTGCCTGCAGTTTATTAATCTGACATTTTTGATATTTATTGACATTCATTTCTGTTTTTACTTTTTCAGGATCAATGGCAGATATAGTTGTGACTCAGTCTCCAGCAGCTCAGGCTGTTCAGCAGGGAGACACTGTCACTATCAGCTGTACAGTCAGTCAGAGTGTTTACAACAACAACTATCTGCACTGGTACCTGCAGAAACCTGGTCAGGCTCCTAAACTCCTGATATATTATGCCACAAATCGCCAGTCTGGGATTCCTGATCGTTTCAGTGGGAGTGGATCTGGGACTCAGTTTACACTGAAAATCACTGGAGTCCAGGCTGAAGATGCAGGAGATTATTACTGTCAGAGTTATCATGAGATCAGTGGCAGCTATGTGTTCACACAGTGTTAGAGAGCCGTACAAAAACCTCCCTCAGTCAGACTGCACAGAGACTGCACTGCTGCAGCTGGGACCTACTGCAGGTGCTGAGGGGGGAGCCACTGATCTGAAACACCTTCAATAAACTGAGCGACTTTGTGCAATAACAACTCTCATGTTCTCAAACGTAATACATGTTCTTAAATAGTTCATGTCGGCATGAAGAAAAGCTTCATTTAGGATATTTATTTGTTTCTTGAATTTAGACCATTAGCTGAAAGAACAAATCTGAGCTTATTTGTACAAATCAGTTTTTTCATTGTTTTAGACAGAGTGCAATCAGATGAAGGGACACTATACTGAAGTGGACTGTGATGAGATTAAAGAGCATTTATAGAGGGGGACAGAGTTCTGTAATTGTGAGATACAGTAATTTCTGTGGGGGTTGGTGAGATGGAGTTGGAGAAGTTTACAGAAGGGTTGTAATTCAGCAATGAGAGATACATTTGTTTACCTACTGAAATAGGAAATTGAGTTTAATCCAGATGTGATCTGCGCTGATACAGACAGAGGGAGGGAGGGATGATCTTCCACTCTCTGCCAGGGCTCCCCCTGCTCTCTCCTAAACTCCTGATTCAGGAAGATGTTTTCTAGAACCACCACTTTCATTCTAGATTCACCAAACATCATTCTCTTGTTCTTTTTCTTTGATGTATGCAAACAGAAAAGTGTTGTTTTATCATATTGCAGTAAAACATTTTTGCACAGTGGTTACCATGGTAACCAAACCCACCCACCACTAAATAGGCATTGTGGAAAAGTCGTGCGAAAAAGGGTTAACAGACCTTTTCACTACACAAAAGCACAATTTTTTGCATAATTTCAGATGAGTTTGATAAACCTATGCTGGTTTGAACCTCCCAAGCAAAGCCCCCTTTCCCCTACCTCTCACAAGCTGGAATTACAGTCTCCAACCACAGGGACAGACAGAATGCCATTTTGGCTCCTCACATAAGAGGGAAGTTTCCTAAGAGGAGTGAGGAAACCACAGCCTGGCATCAGATTTGGCCCGAGCCAAATGGTCCACAACGGTAATAGTTCAGTGGGAGGGGGTCAGTCAGATCACTATCCCCAATCCCATCTCACAACAGTAAATTTCAAAGATGAAAATACTTTGGGGCTCCTCTGTTGCCGAGAGACATGAAGGTGATCAGTGAAGAAGATGAAGGAGAAATATTCCCTCTACAGTCATCCCTGTATTTCAGCAGCAAACAGGGACACTAACTGTACATGTCTGAGAACTACAGAGCTGCACATGAGGACGGGAAATGCTTGTAATTATAAACAGAAATATTCCCTCTACAGTCATCCCTGTATTTCAGCAGCAAACAGGGACACTAACTGTACATGTCTGAGAACTACAGAGCTGCACATGAGGACAGGAAATGTTTGTAATTATAAACAGAAATATTCCCTCTACAGTCGTCCCTGTATTTCAGCAGCAAACAGGGACACTAACTGTACATGTCTGAGAACTACAGAGCTGCACATGAGGACAGGAAATGTTTGTAATTATAAACAGAAATATTTCCCTTCGTAGCCTCTAAGTTTATTTCTTTCACATGGATTAGATATGCTCTGCATGAGAAGTGCATGGGAAAAGACAATCAAGGAATATCTTAAACATGATTAATAGAGTCTGAGCCCATATGCAGTTATTCCAACACAAGTTCAGAAAAACACATGGATATGTGAATAAATTTGTGGTTAAGCAGCTTACAATGTACATGTCCCAGCCCTCTAAAGACCCACAGCTGTTCACACATCAGAGCTCCTCTAACTGTGTGTGACAGGATTTGTATAGAGGAAGGGGCTTTGCATACCTGTCCTGCCTCACTGCTCCACACACTTTAAGACCCCCAGTACTGATCAGTGACTGTCCAGTCCTTTCACAGACACTGACACAGGTAGCATTATGATGATGTCACACTTTCTACTGCTGGTGATGCTGGGACTCCTTATACAGGGTGAGAAAAATCAGTACATTTATCAATTTTGGTACATTATCTCTGCTAACATTTCACAACAGAACTGTGGCATTACAGTGTTGTCAACTTTGTAAAATTTGTCTCACGCAGTTTGATTACTTTCACATGTCTTGACACCCATATCAATGCTTATTTTTTCAGGATCAATGGCAGATATATTACTGACTCAGTCTCCAGCTGCTCAGGCTGTTCAGCAGGGAGACACTGTCACTATCAGCTGTACAGCCAGTCAGAGTCTGGGCAATAACCTCCAATGGTACCTGCAGAAACCTGGTCAGGCTCCTAAACTTCTGATTTATTCTGCCACAACTCGCCAGTCTGGGATTCCTGATCGTTTCAGTGGGAGTGGATCTGGCGCTCAATATGCATTGAAAATCACTGGAGTCCAGGCTGAAGATGCAGGAGATTATTACTGTCAGCAGGGTTATAGCACACCGTTCACACAGTGTTAGAGAGCCGTACAAAAACCTCCCTCAGTCAGACTGCACAGAGACTGCACTGCTGCAGCTGGGACCTACTGCAGGTGCTGAGGGGGGAGCCACTGATCTGTTCTAATTGACTGAATTTCTTGTACAATAATAACATCTGTCCAAACATTTCTCTGAGAATTAAATGTTATTTTATCATTTTAAGACCTTAAATTTGAAGAACATGAAGAACACACAAGGGCACAGTATATTTCTGTTTCTAACCACATCTGTCATATCCACATTTGCTAATTTTTCTGCATATATTTCAAAATATTTGTCTTTTAAAAACCTCAATTCCAGTGAAGCTAGGATGTTGTTTAACACATGAATAACACAATACCATGATTTGCAAATCCTTTTTGACCAATATTCAGTTGGAGTACACTACAAAGGCAAGATATTTAATGTTCAAACTGATGAACGTTATTGTTTTTTCTTGTTAAAATATTTACACATTTTTGAATTTGATGCCTGCAACATGTTCCAAAAAAGCTGGGACAGGGGCATGTTTAGCTCTGTTTACATCATCTTTCCTTTTAAAGACCCTCAATAAGCATTTGGGATCTGAGGACACTAATTGTAGAAGCTTTGCAGATGGAATTCTTTCCCATTCTTGCTTAATGTATGACTTCAGTTGCTCAACAGTCCAGGGCCTCAGTTGTCGTATTTTGCTCATCATAATGCTCCACACATTTCAATGGGAGACAGGTCTGGACTGCTGGCAGGCCAGTCAATTATCTGCCCTCTTTGAATACAAAACCATGCTGTTGAAACACATGCAAAATGTGGTTTGGTATTGTCTTGCTGAAACGAGCAGGGACGTCCCTGGAAAAGATGTTGCTTGGGTGGCAACAAACCTACATGTACCTTTCAGCATTAATGGTGCCTTCACAGATGTGCAAGTTATCCATGTCATGGGCCACAAACTCATCCCTATACCATCACAGGCTGGCTTTTGAACATCACACTGATAACCATCTGGATGGTTTTTTTCCTCTTTAGCCTGGAGGACACAACATCCATGATTTCCAAAAGCAATTTGAAATGTGGACTCGTCAGACCACAGTACACTTCCACTTTTCGTCAGTCCATCTCAGATGAGCTCGGGCCCAGAGGAGCTGGCCGTATCTTTGGGCGTTGTTGATATATGGCTTTCGCTTTGCATGGTAGAGTTTTAACTTGCGCTTGTAGATGTAGTGACGAACTGTGTTGACTGAAAACGGTTTTCCGAAGTATTTCTGAGCCCACATGCTCATATCTTTTACAGAATCAAGTTGATTTTTAATGCAGCACCCCCTGAGGGACTGACACTCACTGGCATTCAATGTTGGTGTTCGGCCTTGCCACTTACGTGTAGAGAATTCTCCGGATTCTCTTAATCTTTTGATGATAGTATGTAATGTAGATGATGGAATCCCTAAAATAAACACTACTATTAAACTATTTGCTCACGCATTTGTTCACAAAGTGGTGAACCTCGACCCATCCTTGCTTGTGAGTGACTGAGCCTTTCAAGGATGCTCCTTTTATACCTAATCATGACGCTTGCCTGTTTTCAATTAACCCCTTTGCGCAGAAGCCATATCTGGCTTTTTAGGTGTTACCTGATTTAAGGCTTTGTAATTCAAGATTGCAGCTTTACAGGCAGAAAAACTTTGGCTCAATTGAGTCTAGACACTTGAAGCATTTAGACTCCCATCATATTTCAGTTTATTTTATGATTTTGGGGGAGAAAAGGGGCTGCAAGCTCAAAAAATCTTCATGAAAATTCAACTTTGAATTAGCAAAAAAAAATAATACTGACAATTGAAAAACTGCTGGGGCTTAAAACTATACATTTCTGGAATCATAAACTTCTTGACCACCAGTACAATTCATCTTGAACATTACATTCTAGAATACCTGCTTGCTATGAGCCAAATTAGACAGCTATCCAGGTGTCTCCCCAAAGTCTGAGATCCATCAAAATTGTTCATTGTCAAATCAAACATTAATCATATATTTAACACAAATTAACTTTTGGGGCATGAAATTCAGCATAAACTAATGATTTTCTGGTTGAGTTTAGCATGAATTTATCAATATCAGTGCAGTTGAACATCATTGGTCACCAGTAACCTCTCCAAACAGAAAACATGCCTTTTCTCCATAATAAAGTTAACAATATTGTCCATTTTTCTTCGAAGTCCCCCAAGCATTAAATAAAGTGCTGATTAAACAGCTATAACATTCGCGCTGCAATGATAAGCTAACCGCTCTCACATCCGAGCTCATAACCTTACACCTTATAAGGGTAAAAACTCACTAACTCAGTAATATCTGAATTCTGAAATATACCTTAAATATACCTTATTTTAACAGAACAGTCACTTTCCTGTCACTTTCAGGAAAAATCAAACGACATATGCCTCCATATTCAACAGAATGGTGTAATGAACGTACCGAGGGATCTACCGACGTGCGTGTGCTGCATGCATTTGGAGAAACGAAAACCTCGGCATTCGATGTCTTTAAACGCGGTATAAATTCTTCAGCAAATAGCCATATTGAGCAAAATGCAAACAGAGGAGAAGTATTACCTGTTTTCTTCATTGATGCTCTCCTCCAGAGACAGATGTATCGGGTAGAAGGAACCCTCCAGTACTGTTTCATTCGAAATAATTCCCATTGACCGCGTCCATACAACATGTATCTTGTCAATGAAACTGAACACTTCAGGCCGGTTTCGGGTGTCTTTGTTTCTTTGATATCGCATCATTTTCAGCTGCGCAACCGAGGCCAACATTCGAAGAACACAACCGACCTTACTTTTACGCTTAGCTTTGTATCCTATTCTTATTGTCCGATCAATGTATTTCAGTTATTGAGGAAAGTTTAAACACTCGGGAATTGGATAAGAAACGAGTCTATCAATAAATCGTTACCGGGGAAGCTTCACGAGGGCGTGAACTATAACTGTAGAGTTACGCAGATGAATCTGAGGATATAATTGAGTGACTGGCTATCGACACCAGTACTTGGGTGGATAGGAGGGAGCGCTGAATTTGTCAATGGAGGAATATACTCGTTAATCCATGGGAGGGAACTACGCATATTTTGTGTGTGATGACTGTAATTGACAGTAGAATGTGAGAGAATCAATAAAATGTCGGATTTTTTGCTTCACAAAACGTATTTTTTAACCACTAATTGGAATACTGTTGTCTCACTGTAGCTAAAATGGTTACTACAGAGTACTAAGTTTTTTTCTGTCGCAAGTGATAATTTTTTTAAACGACTGGATCGACACTACGGGCAAGGATATTGACCAGTTTGCACATCAGGCTTAGCCGAGTAGTTTAATTCATGCAACTCCTGAAAAACAGGGATTGGAGGGAAGTTCTCCATACTCTAAATCACGTTTCAGCTCTGCCTGCTTGGGAAAATTCAATAGCTGATCCGGGGGTGCTATCTTGTGGTCAAGTACTGTAACTAAGTGCTTAAATTTGCAGGTTTATAGAGTAGGGTATAGCTGCAGGCCTGCAGGGATGTAGTATTGGGTCTATAGACGCGAGCGAGACTGTTCACCTGTGGAATGTTCAAAACAGGGATTTGTTTTCCCTGTCTATTGTTGCCCCTGTCCCAGCATTTTTGTAACCTGCGGCATGCATCAAATTCAAAATGATTGAATATTTAAAAAAAAAAAAAAAAAGTTTCTGTTTGAATATTAAATATCTGTTAAGGCCGGGATCAAGGAGGGAAACACTAGGAAACTCGGAACAGGAGGGAGACACAAAACGGGAGTGAGATGCCAGATGCGGGGATCCAAAAATAATTTATTAAATAAACAGAAAACTCGAAAGGGGAAAAAAAAAACGGGGCACTCCGGCCAACAGAAACACCGTGCTACTGCACTGAACGAAAGAGAACTCAGGAATCCAAAAAACCAAGAACACTAGGGGGCAGACTCGGGACAACTCAGACGGGACTAGGGGAACACTGGAAGGCTGGGGGGCGGGGCACTCGGAACCTAGGGGGCACTCGGAACAGGGAGGGCACAAGACGAGACAGTGGGCACAGCTGGCAGATGGCCAACTCGGGCAGCACAGCTGGCCAGGAGAAGGGTCAGGGAGAACATCAGGAGGGGGGCAGACAGGACGGCAGGAACGCTGGGGCTCGGAAGGCGGCAGGAACGCTGGGGCTCGGAAGGCGGCAGGAACGCTGGGGCTCGGAAGGCGGCAGGAACGCTGGGGCTCGGAAGGCAAAGGCGACTGGCACACTGGGGCACAGGAAGGCGACGAAGGCCACTGACACACTGGGGCACTGGAAACGGTGAAGGCCACTGACACACTGGGGCACTGGAAACGGTGAAGGCCACTGACACACTGGGGCACTGGAAACGGTGAAGGCCACTGACACACTGGGGCACTGGAAACGGTGAAGGCCACTGACACACTGGGGCACTGGAAACGGTGAAGGCCACTCACACACAGGACTCAGAAGACATGGGCACCAGGGGCTGAAGGCGGCAGGAAGGGTAGGCTGGGCTGGGAATGCGGATGGCGAGAAACACAGAGAAGGTGAGGGGACCAGAGGGAAAATGCACAAGGCAGGAAGTGGTGTGAAGCGAGCGAAGTCACATCTGATCTGAAGTGCTGCCGAGGTGGAACAGATATAGGGCAGGGGCACACACAGACACAGGTGTTGAAACTTAATCTAATTAACAAGGGGTGGAACATGAGGGAAACCAATTACATGAAAACAGATTAACATTAACACACAGACGAGGATCACAATCCCAAAGACGGGATAAATAAACTGGATAAAAAGACTCCCAAGTGTACAGAATAAGAGCCAGAATAGATAATGAGAAAGCAGAGGTTCTGCAAGAAAACTTAGCAAAGCCAGTGAACAGTAAAGCGAGGGGCGGAGCTAGAACAGAGCGACTGCTGAGAGATCATTAGTCAATTAGTCAGTGCAGCTATACAATCCCGGGTGCTCGTAAGTAGATTAGTATTATATACAGGGTTAGTTTGGTTAGTAATTTTAGAAAACAACAAACTGTTAGTAATGTTAGTACATATAGGAAAGCAAGGGGAAACTAGCAAACGAGAACAGAAGGAAGGATGAAACCCAGAATCCATTACATCACCCGAAATAGTGTCACAATCAATTAACACAGAAACTGCTACAAACAATGACGCGACCGGGGAAAAAGCAAAGACAGTACATGGGTAAAACGTGGACTGGACTACACGGGAGAGGAATGAAATGAGAACACTGAGACATGGACTAAAAACTGACATACTAAAATAAAAACCTAAAATTAACTTAGCCAGCCACACAGACCATGGAACACAACAATATCTTGTCTTTGTAGAGTACTCAACTGAATATAGGTCGAGAAGGATTTGCAAATCCTTGCAAATTTTCAAATCATTCACATTTTATGCAACGTCCCAACTTCATTGGAATTTGGGTTTGGACATAAAATGCAAAATGTCCAATCCCACTTGAATCTGGACTGTCCAATCTGTGACATAGGCTTGCTTAGAATGTAACTGTCAAGTGCCCATATAGGCAGTTGAAAGCACCTAAGCAATAAATAAATAAGCAAAAATTTCTATTTGTTTTCAGTCACAATTAGGTCGCAATTGAGGTTTGGTGTAACTGCAAATAAGTGATCAAAGAAGAGAATGGCCGCGACCTGTGTGAGTGACTAAAGTTTCACGATGGCGTTGGTCGTATCGTGGTCTTAGCGGGGTCAGGGTTCAGTATAAGTGGGGTATTATGTGCATTTTTTTTTGGGGGGGGGGTATCTGTACCTCAAGATTTTTTCTGCAGGTGCCCCTGTAGTTATGTACCCACGTGCCTGATGAAACTTTGCTAAAAGCTCCTGATGACCATTTGTACCAAAAACGAAACATAATTCTGACACAAAGATACTGAAATTAAATCAAAATTATTCAACCCCCATTGGAAATTAAGTTTACTGGCAAAATTTACAAAACTTTCAATTTGCAATGAACAAATCTAACAAGAACAATTTAAATGGTTCAATACAACAAATATTACAAGTGGCTTCTCCAAATTCAACACAAAATGCCACTTTTAATGACTACTGCGGGATCAAATTTATTCAACCCCTTCATGACAAGCATCTTTAATACTTAGTACCTTTTTTTCCGCTATGACCTGCTGGAAATATGATGCATAGGCAGATGTCAGCTTTTGGCAGCATTCTCAAGGAATCTTAGCCCAGTCCTCATGGACAATGGCCTCCAGTTTACTAATATTCTTGGGTTGGCATACTGCTACTGTGTTCTTCAAATCCTACCAGAGATTTTTTATGGGGTTCATGTGAGGCGACTGTGATGGGCACTCTAGAATCTTCCCAGACTTCTGACACCAAGCCTTGGTGGACATTGAGGTATGATTAGGATCGTTGTCCTTTTGGAAGGTCCAAAGATGCCCAAGGGTCAGCTTCCCCACAGAAGACATGACATTTTCTCCTCGGATATCCTGGTACTTGACTGAATCCATCTTGCCCTCCACACTTTGCAGGTTTCCAATCCCAGAGGAAGCAACCTAGATAGCAGGCACCTCCGCTCCGAATCTGCGCCGGCTCGATGCTGGATCAGCTGGAGGTGGCACAGAGCCGGTGCAGATCCAGAGTGGAAGCGCTTGCCATCTGGGAAGGCAGCTGCAGAGCATCAAAAAGCCCCCACAATTCTTCACTGTAGGCAGGGTGTACTTTTCAGCATATGCCTCTTTATTCCGCCTGCAGACATACCACCTATTCATCAGCCTGAAATATTCCAGTTTTGTTTCATCACTCCACAGAACAATATTCTCAAAGTTCTGTGGCTGATTTATATGGTTTTGAGCATAAAGCTTGTGCTTTTCGATCAGTTGTTCCGTATGTCTTCTGAGACCGTCAATGTTTAGTATGCGCCCTACTGGGCAAACTGAAACCTCACTGCCTCCTGCCTACAAGTCTTGCTGCGGGTCTCCTGCAGTCACTTGAAGGTTTTTGACCACCCGTCTCCTCAGGAATCTGCTGACAGCCATTGATAGTGTCGTGGTTTTCATTCAGACATATTTTTATATCATGAGGTTCCCCCATCCTCAAGCAATTGGAGAGAGCCAGATTATTCAGACAATTAGGCTTTATTGAGGCATATTGATAAATGCAAAGCAGAGTTCTTTTTGTGCAAGAAGAACTCATTTTGCTTTTCACAACTAGTTTTTATACCTTCATCACAGGAAATATTTTCCAAATATGGTCTATCCGCCTTCTCATTCTCATGCTACAACAGATTTTTGGGTCACAGGTTTTCCCAGAGACAGGCAAACCAAAACACTGCCAACTTGCCTTGAAAACTGCAACCAAAAGATAAGCAGGCATAACACTAAAAAGGAGAGGAAAATTACAGTCAAGAGAGGAAAAATACAGACAAAGGAATAGGATACAAGTACACTCAACAAAAACATAAACGCAACACTTTTGTTTTTGCTCCCATTTGTCATGAGATGGACTCAAAGATCTAAAATTCATTCCAGATACACAATATTACCATTTCTCTCAAACATTGTTCACAAATCTGTCGAAATGTGTGATAGTAAGCACTTTTGCTTTGCTGAGACAATCCATCCCACCTCACAGGTGTGCCACATCAAGATGCTCATCAGTACCATGATTAGTGCACAGGTGTACCTTATACTGCCCACAATAAAAGGCCACTCTGAAATGTGCAGTTTTGTCTCACAGCAAAATGTCACAGATGGCACAAGCATTGAGGGAGCGTGCAATTAGCATGCTGACAGCAGGAATGTCAACCAGATCTGTTGCTCGGGCATTGAATGTTCATTTCTCCACCATAAGCCATCTCCAAAGGCGTTTCAGAGAATATGGCAGTACATCCAACCGGCCTCACAACCGCAGACCACGTGTAACCACACCAGCCCAGGACCTCCACATCCAGCAGGTTCACCTCCAAGATCATCTGAGACCAGCTACTCAGACAGCTGCTGAAACAACTGGTTTGCATAACCAAAGAATTTCTGCCCAAACTGTCAGAAACCGTCTCAGGGAAGCTCAACTGCACGCTCGTCGTCCTCATCGGGGTCTTAACCTGACTCCAGATCGTCGCCGTAACAGACTTGAGTGGGAAAATGCTCACATTCGATGGCGTCTGGCACGTTGGAGAGGTGTTCTCTTCACGGATGAATCTCGGTTTACATTGTTCAGGGCAGATGACAGACAGCGTGTGTGGCGTCGTGTGGGTGAGCGCTTTGCTGATGTCAATGTTGTGGATCGAGTGGCCCATGGTGGTGGTGGGGTTATGGTATGGGCAGGCATCTGTTATGGACGAAGAACACAGGTGCATTTTATTGATGGCATTTTGAATGCTCAGAGGTACCGTGATGAGATCCTGAGGCCCATTGTTGTGCCATACATCCATGAACATCACCTCATGTTTCAGCAAGATAATGCACAGCCCCATGTTGCAAGGATCTGTACACAATTCTTGGAAGCTGAAAATGTCCCAGTTCTTGCATGGCCTGCATACTCACCAGACATGTCACCCATTGAGCATGTTTGGGATGTGCTTGACCAGCGTATACGACAGCACGTACCAGTTCCCACTAATATCCAGCAACTTCGCACAGCCATTGAAGAGGAGTGGACCAACATTCCACAGGCCACAATTGACAATCTGATAAACTCTATGCGAAGAAGATGTGTTGCACTGCATGAGGCAAATGGTGGTCACACCAGATACTGACTGGTTCTGAGTCCTCAGACCCCAAATAAAGCAAAAGCTGCACATTTTAGGGTGGCCTTTTATTGTGGACAGTCTAAGGTACACCTGTGCACTAATCATGGTGTCTGATGAGCATCTTGATGTGGCACACCTGTGAGGTGGGATGGATTATCTCAGCAAAGCAAAAGTGCTCACTATCACACATTTAGACAGATTTGTGAACAATGTCAGAGAGAAATGGTAATATTGTGTATCTGGAATGAATTTTAGATCTTTGAGTCCATCTCATGACAAATGGGAGCAAAAACAAAAGTGTTGCGTTTATATTTTTGTTGAGTGTAGATACATTAATGATTCAACTGATTGTTTTTTCAGTAACAACTGATGATTTTACTGAACAAATATCGATCAAAGCTTCAGAAATCAAATACATCACATGATTATGTTTTCAAATCAACTAAACAGAAGCCTGCTTACTAATCAAAGCTACAGAAGCTGCTGCTTATGTGTGTGTGAGCTGTTCATGCATGTGTAAATTCAACTGCTTGAATGTATGTGTGTCTGTGTGTATGTGTACGTGTTTTGCTTGTGCCTTTGCGTGTGTATGTGTGTGTGCGCATGTCTGAGTGTACTGCTTATGCATGTGTGAACTGCTTGTATTCATGAGTGTTTTATGGGTATGTGTCTGTGTGTATATGTGCATGTGTACGTGTGCCTGTGCATTTGTGCGTGTGTGCATTACTTCTGCATACATAATATGGTTACTGATTATAATGATTATGGTTATTCCATATGGTTTTTAATTTACTGATGAATGTGATGAGAGATGTTGAAATATGATCCTCAAGAGTAGCTTCCTCTTTCTGCCACATCCTGGTACTGTAGCCACTCTTGCTTTAACTCTGAACTTGCAAAATATGCTTCCAACGAAAATTCAGACCTGTGCTACCTTTTTGTATCCTTTTCCTTGTTTGTGCCAGGCAATGATCTCCTCTATTAGCTTTAAGGACTATTCTCTTGACAGCCATATTTCAAATATGCAATCAAATGTCACTGTCAACAAACCCTAGCGAGTGCAAGTATTTGATGTGTCTGTCTCAAGCAAATCTGACGCAACTAATTAAGCTCTTGATTAGCTGCATTAGGTGTGCTTAAGACAACACCTGATTTGCAAGAATGCCCTTATGAGGGATTCTACTCAGGCCGTTGAATAATTTTGAGATTGCAGCAGTAATAAAAAATGGCATTATGCGTTACATTTGTGGAAACCACTTGTAACATTAGTTGCGTTGAGCTATTTAAAATGTTCTTGTTAAATCTATTTATCACAAACAGCTGAAAGTTTGTAAATTTTGCTATTAATCCCAATTTGCAATGGGGGTTGAATAATTTTTATTGCAACGGTTAGCGTTGCTTATGTGGAGCTAACAAATCGATAACTTGTACCGGAAAGAATTCCGCATTCAATCTACAAATTTTTTGGCTTTTTATTAGCCACAAATATTTTTAAAGGGGAATGAAATTCTGCAGCGGCAATGCAGAGAAATTGTTTGGTATACCAGACACGATACAGCTTGTGCTTTTTGCTTTTGCTGCGGCAGCATCAGAGAGCTGGCCCAGATATTGGTGAAGTATCCGGCTGCCCCTGGTCAAAAAACACTTATAACATTGCAATCTTGAAATAAAAGGTTTCCTTTATTTGTTGTGAAGAGTAAACTTCAGAATAATTTTGGCCAAATTTGAAAAAATAATGCAGATTTCACAAAATACTCTGGACCAAATAAACATAATGTTTATGTTCAGCATCTCTACATGATGCCACTGTGGTCTGAATTTGCAGAATATTCTCCTCAACATCTCACAAGCTGCAATTGCACTCTTCTACCACTGTGAAGGAAGTGTTGCAGTTGCTCCAACATAAAAGAAACAAAACAATAGAATAAGAGTGAGGAAACTACATCTGGCATTACCATAGACCTAATAAAAAGAAGAACGCAGCACAAGTATGAAAAGTGAGGCCTATGCGGAAATCTCAAAAATTTGTATTATATGTAATAGCCAGCAGATGGCGATGTCAGTGGTTGCAGAAAGAAGTTTACTTTGCTACTTTGCCACCTGATTTACTATTTCAATAATGATTTTCCACATAATTTTATGGTATCTATCACCGTTGCAAGTCTCCTTCGATGTAAAGTGATGTTCATTTTTGTAAATTATGGTCCCAAGTAGACTACAATAAAGGATAAAATCAGAATATGCATTAGGGGCGTGGCTATCCTCTGGTCCTCGTCCGATACTGTCAGATTCAGAACCACGGTCCTTCCCGGATCTTCAATAGACGCTCTCATCCAATAGGAATCACATCCGGTTTCAAAATGACAAAATGGTGCTGTTCAAATTGCCAAAATCAAGGCTTCCTAAATGGTATGCTGAAACCAATGGGTGGCATCACGGTTGCTTCGTCTGTCTTCTTATACAGTCTATGGGCATTACAAAAGACTGAACACATCAGTATTTTGAGTTACATGCAGATCTAGAATATGTATCCCAATAGCTTCAGTACAAAGTTGGAACCATATACAGTCAATGGCTCAAACTAGGCAGTTGCTAAACATTTGCCCGTGCAGCATTAGCCATAGCACTGAAAACACAGTGGGAAGATGTCACCCACCACACAAGAGCATTTATTCTGCTCATCTTCAGTCTGTTTGCATGTCTGCCTATTTTAGCTGAACAGCATTAGTCCAGGCAATCTAGGACAAAAATATGCCTAACCTGGAACTAATTGGTACAGAAGATATCTCAACGTTTTTTGACTCTCCAATCTTCCCTTTATAACATATCAAAAGTCCCAAAAAATCCCAGCACGGCAACATTAAGAAAAATGCAATTACTTTGGGGCACCTCAAAGCGCAAATTCCACTACATGGAAACGAGGCTCATACAATCATCTCTGTTGTGGAATTTAAAAACATGATTGTACTTAAATGTAGTGCAGAGCGAAAAAATTCGATGGTATGTGTTACGTCCACCTGGTAGACCCAAGTGGTGGACAGTAGCACGACAACCAAAATAATCAAAAGTCTCTGTGAAAGTGAAAAAAAGAGATTTATTGTGATTACAAAAACAAGCACGTGGTGGGGGAGGACGGGACAAAATGGTTGTGCCAAAGTAAAATAAATTCCATAAAACACAAAAAGTACTGGCTAAACTATCCAAAGAAAATAAAACAAACCAAGAGCCTAACTGCCTTACCTAAAAAAAAGACTTCAAAAACATTACAAGGGTGGCACAACCAATAAACCTAGTGAAATAACACTGGATAACCTACGTGAATGTGACAATGTATAGGGTACCCCCAACTCACCTAGTCCCTCCAAACCTCCCACCACACAGTGCAAAAAAAAAACAAAGTCCCAGACATCCACCATTTTATAGGATCCTGGAGAAAGGAAGCCAATAAGCAGCATGGCCTGCCTTCACAGGTGAGGGTGATTCCTCATTAGCATGGCCTGCCTTCACAGGTGAGGGTGATTCCTCATTAGCATGGCCTGCCTTCACAGGTGAGGGTGATTCCTCATTAGCATGGCCTGCCTTCACAGGTGAGGGTGATTCCTCATTAGCATGGCCTGCCTTCACAGGTGAGGGTGATTGCTCATTAGCATGGCCTGCCTTCACAGGTGAGGGTGATTGCTCATTAGCATGGCCTGCCTTCACAGGTGAGGGTGATTCCTCATTAGCATGGCCTGCCTTCACAGGTGAGGGCGATTCCTCATTAGCATGGCCTGCCTTCACAGGTGAGGGTGATTCCTCATTAGGTACCTGAAGAAAAAAAAACAAAGGGAAGGGGGAGGAGAAACAAAAACAGACTCCTGGCTGCCTGGCACGTAACAGTATGAAATAAAATTGTAGACTGTTATTGAAGCAATTTTTATTCTACAAACCCCAAAACCAGTGAAGTTGGCACGTTGTGTAAATCGTAAATAAAAACAGAATACAATGATTTGCAAATCCTTTTCAACCTATATTCAATTGAATACACTGCAAAGAGAAGTTACTTAATGTTCGAACAGGTAAACTTTGTAATTTCTTGCAAATATTAGCTCATTTGGAATTTGATGCCTGCAACTTGTCTCAAAAAAGCTGGCACAAGTGGCAAAAAAGACTGAGAGAGTTGAGGAATGCTCATCAAACACTTATTTGGAAAATCCCACAGGTGAACGGGCTAATTGGGAACAGGTGGGTGCCATGATTGGGTATAAAAGCAGCTTCCCTGAAATGCTCAGTCATTCACAAACAAGGATGGGGCGAGGGTCACCACTTAGTGAACAAATGCGTGAGCTGATTGTCGAACAGTTTAAAAACAACATTCCTCAACGAGCTATTGCAAGAAATTTAGGGATTTCATCATCTACGGTCCGTAATATCGTCCGTAATAGGTGGGTCCACAGACCAGGCAATGGGCAGATGGCCAGATGGTGACCATGGCTGAGACTGAGCAGAAAAATGCACTCAGGGCAGCGCCCTGCTCTGCACATGGAGAAACAGAACAGAATCAGGGAGTTAGTAAGGGGCTGTGGGTAGCAGGATTGACAGATATCAGGTGTTGTACACATTGCTGACCCCTCCAGGGGCTTTCTATTGCTGGGTAATAACTAGGACAAAGATGGAGTATCAATGCAGTCATGAGAGAAGCAAGAGATCCATTCACTCCTGAATAGCTGCCACCTTAAGGAAAGGAGTCATGCTGTTGAGAGGGGACACTGAGGAAAGATTTCACCCACAGAACACAACATCACTACAGGCATCCTCCAACCCTGTCTCCGACTATAACTGATTAGAAGCCTGATCAGAGAGGTACATTTTTAGTCAAGCCTTAAAAATTGTGATGGTGTCCCCTGGGATGACTCCCCTACAAATTTGAATAGACTGTTCCACAGAAATACAGCTCTGAATGAGAAGGCTCAACTGTGTTTTATATTCTTAGCTATTCTTTTTTTTTTCTTTTCTCTCTTTTATTTAAAAATTTGGCATCTCCAATCCCACCCGAATTTGGAATGCCCAATTGGGGAACTATGTACAAAGCTTGCTCGTATGCGACCCCTTGCTGCCAACTCAGGATAGTGAGGACAGTTCACGGCTCTCCTCCGAAGCAGGTGCCTGTCAACCACTGATTCTTATACACTCATTGGTTGAATCCTCGTAAGTTCAGAACGAGGGCGGAGGATACCGGACATGAACATACCCAGAGTCTTCCTGACTAGCGCCTGTCTGGCCAACAGGAGGCGCTGGAGCAATGAACAAAGCTATAATTGTATCCCCAAATCCGGCAGTCCCTTCCCAATTTGGAACCCTGTAGCGCGATGGCCAATTGTGCGCTACTCTGAAAAAGCTGCCGACCCCTGCCTTTGGATACGCCGGGGCTTGAACCCGCGATGTGATAATTCTAAGCTATTCTTAGGATTACCAGATAAACTAAGTCTTGAGAACATAGCATTTATGTAGGCTGATAAAGTCAAAGCAGGTTAGTTAAGTTCTTGGGTGCCATTCTAGGTAAAGCTTTAAAAGTCAGAAGTTGAAACTTAAAATCAGCAGGATGTTTGATGGGTAAAGCAAGGCTGACACTTGCATGACTTTTGGCCACGATTTTGCCGTGGCAAGTCATGCCATTTTGGGGCACAAACTGGGAGGCTCCCGCACTGTTCACGACGAGTTCACAAATAGTTCACGACGAGTTCACGAATAGTTCACGAATGCGTGCCCATCAGTGTCCACATTGACACGAACTGACACGACGAGTTCACGCATAGTTTGCGCATAGTTCACGCATAGTTTGCGCACTTCCCGCATTGGCACGACGAGTTTGTGCAATACGGACGGTGTCGTGCCGACTTGGGAACGCCATATAAAAAGGGGGCCTCCCCAACCCCTGGTCATTTTTGGATTGGCTGTGGAAGAGACAACATGCTGAATTCCAGAGACACAATCTTTGCAGAGAAGAGAAGATGCCTGTACCTGGCAGCTGCTCCAGCCATTGTTGAAGAGCAGCAGAAAAGGCTGGAAGAGGCAGAGGAGCAAGAAAAGGCAACCCCACCTCGCTGGCGATCTCTGGAATGGCGAGCAGTGTCCAGGAAGCCCTATATATAACCCGCACCGACGCGAACGCCACTGTCACGCAGTAGTCGTGAACTGCTTGTGAACTGCTCGTGAACTGCTCGTGCCATGCGCAAACTGTTCGTGAAGTGCGTAAACTAGTCGTGAACTGCTCGTGCCATCAATGCGTGAAGTACACGTGACCGTGTCAGTGGGAAGGCACGGCCACGCTGCAACGCGCACCAATTCATGAACATGTCGTGAACTACACGTGAACTCGACGTGAGCTGTTCGTGAACTATTCGTGGCAGTTCGTGACAGGCGTGGCATGGCGCGCACTGGCACGCATCCTCCCGCATCGTCCCGACGAGTTCACGACGAGTTTGCGCATAGTTTACCACCCAGTCGCGAAATTTTGTCGTGACCAAAATTTTGAACATTTCAAAATTCTCGTCCCGACATGGCACGCAGTTACAACGGGTTTACGCACACTTCACGCCAATTTACGACTAGTTTGCGCACTGGCACGACTCGAGTCGTGCCAATGCGTGCCACAGAATTGTGCAAGTGTCAGCCTTGCTTAAGAAGTGAAGTGATGCTAGCACTGGGGTGAGATGTCCTCAAACTTTTTTTGCCTACTAGTCAAGATATGAGCCGCAACTTTCTTAACAAGCAAGAGGAATTTAATAAGGAATGTATAAGGAAACAAAGGTGGTGTTGCGTCAATATGGGGAAATTGCCCATGACAGCTTTTGATCCCTCACCATATTGACTGTGTGCAGAGATGTACCTGTATGTGGGCCTAAAAAATGCATTTGTTTTTTGTATCATATGTGCGCAGACAGATGTGGGCCTAATGTAGATAAAACCAACATATGGGGATAAATCAATAACTCTCAATTATCACAGTGCTTGTATCAAAATTTATAACTGTTATTGTTGCTGCCATCCCAAGGAAAAATTTGACACCAAACATGGATTAATTGCTTTGAAAATATGAGACCCAGGAGGAATTGAAGCCGTGAAAAGCATAATTTGGCTACATTTTTCATCAAAAATGAAAAGTTTAACATAAAAATTAATATAGTTCCCTGTAATGTGAATAGAGGCCATTAGATGACAGCATTTACCTTTTTTTTTGTTAAGCCCAGACTGGCGATAGGTTTGGGCATGTTTTAGGCATGTCTGGAACAAGTCCCAGAGAAAAAAATAAAAAAAGCCTAAAAGGTGGGAGGGGTCTGCAAAAGAGTATATAAGGAGTAAAATTGAGACAGTAAAGTAGTAGGAGAAATTGCAAGGAGAAGGATACATGTGATCTGTCATTCTGTTCAAGACCTGTGAAGCTTTTAGTGGATTTTTCCCTGCGTCAGAGCATTTTCCTCACCCAGGACATCACCAAGCAACCCCACCAAAGGGACTGTAAATATTTCTGTTTTTGTATATAATCAATCTTGGTCTGTAGAGTAGAGTAGTTTTTTGTTAGTTGCCTTTGTTTAATTAAATGTGTTTTAGTTTTCAAATTTTTGTCTGTCATCCTTTGCTGTCGTTAATGTCATAACAAATTGGGGCCATAACATCCCTAAGTGCTCCACCCTAAATATTTCGTAAAAAGTAGGTCCAGTATGCCAAGATCATTTGCACAATGTTTCATAACAATACAATAATGAGCAAAATGTAGACTACTGTTCAATTGAAAACAGATTTTTGTGAATTGAATGTTAAGGACGTTCAATTGTTTGTACAATTGCGTGAATATTTGTGTTCTCCGCACTATAACGCGGTCCAGAAATGCTATTGAAATTGCTACAATTCTGTAATTGAATTTCCAAATGCCTTGCTGCACTAGAATAATTTTCCAGAGTCTCTGTGAATAATACTGCCTTATAAAGCCTAAATAGGCTCATGCATAACAGGAAAAATTTGCATCATTTTGTACTCTGTGCAAAGGGGTTAAGTAAACAGTACACAAGGTAGTGACAAGTGATACTGCTGTGCAGCCTTTTGGCTTCTAATGATCTGACAGCTGACTGCACATTCAGAGGTACTATGAAAAAAAAAATACATGGGTCTGGGCTTGTAAGGGCCATATACAGTATTATCAGCAAAGGCTAATGATCACTCTTATTAACCAATGTGGCAAACAAGCTCTATGATCATCATGGCCATGGTACACCAAAAAACAAAACTGCTAGCCACCTAGCTAGCTAGCCATGATTAAAATATACTCCACGGTACTCCACTGTACTCACACATAATGCAGAAAAAAGAAAAACTCCCCATCAATGAATTCCACTCTCAGAGAAACAAAGCTATCCGGTTCAGGAACCCTCCAGCCCTGTTCCATTCTTGATAACTCCCACTGTCCATGTCTGTATCACATTTCCATCTCTTAAATATAACCTGAACACTTCAGAGTTAGTTTTGGAGATCTTTTCTATGCATTCACATCATTCAGCTGCGCAATGGTGAGAGAATACAACCAAACATGCTGTTATGCAAGGCTTTAAATACTTTTATGAAGATCCAATCAATGTCTTTCAATTGCTGTGGAATATTTATACTGTGTGAAATTGGACACAAAAGTGTCAATAAATAGATAATTACCAGGAAAGTTTTACGTGGGAGGGAACTATAACTGTGCTTAATGCAATAAACTGAAGCAAACATTAAAGTGAGAGATCGTATGCGAATTTCAGTGACCACTGAATTCTTCTCAAGAGACAAATCGAATCATAAATCGATGGTAGGGAATCACGTGTTTTCAACTGCCTAAACCCTACATCCCCCTAACGGTAACACAGGCGTTACAGGATTTTTAATGGCATGCAGTGAGCCCATGATCCTTAAAGGCATAATTACTTTCAATCTGTTACTGTTTATGAGGGGATTATGAGGTGCACATGTTGAAAACGTTGCACGTATTATTACTGGCTGCACAGCACTTGCTCAGACAGAATACAAGTGAAGAAATTACAAAGTCTGTCTGAACATACACTGGCTCTTGCATAAACGGTATAGCAACCAGGTGGACAATAAATTATATCAGCATGTTCCCGAAATGGTGCTGGATGCAGATGAAAAGCCAAAGATACTCTGGGACTTTGACTTTCAGACTGACAGAGTCATTGACCACAGAAGACCTGATTTGATGCTATAACGGAAATATGGTGATAAATGTTTGCTGATAGATGTTGCTATTCCAAGAGATCATAATATCAAAGCAAAAGAAATTGAAAAGATGACAAAATACATGAACTGAAAATTGAAGTTGCTTGACTGTTCCAGAGAGCAAAGTGAAAGTTTTATCTGGGGTCATTGGGGCAGTAAAATCTATCCCATGTAACCTTACAACATACCTTGTCCAACTTGATGTCAGCTATAACTTGCAAACACTGCAAAAATCAACACTACTTGGAACAGCCCACATATTGGGAAAGGTGCTACGAGTTGACAGACAGCATAACCTACAGGTACACAAGTGAACATCTTACAAACTTTTGTACTGTGCAGCGTCTTCGATGTATAGTAATAATAATAATAATAACTGGAAAAGCACTCAGAGAGCGCAGAACCTCCGCCAGGGGGCAGCAAAGCCAAAAGCACGGTGATTGGAACTCCGGCCCATTGGAAAGACTTGAAATCTTGAACTTTGGCATATATCTCAGCAGTACTTTGGCCTAGATATGCCAAAATTTAATCACCTTTTCCTTGAGTTAATACCCACCTACCCTGAAAATTTAGTCAAAATCCGGCCATAAGTTTTTGAGTTATGTTGTACACAAACAAACAAACCAACAAACAAACAGCACCGAAAACATATACCTCCTGGCGGAGGTTAATAAAAAGTTAATCCAATACTTTCTCTGAATTTCATTGCAAGTTTTCAAACTTTTTTCAGCAGTGCAACCTTAATTATCTTAAGATTGCACTCAATCAAAAGAACAGACTACATTTTGGGGGAAGAGCAGCTGCTCTCTCCTTGCTGCTATGTTATAATAATTAATTCATCACATTGCCAGTACACCTTACCTCAAAGCATTGGTAATTTAATCATTTAGTAACTGGTTTTAAATGCATCGTGAAAAATCTATGCATGACATGCATTTAAAATAATTAAAAATGCATGCCATGCGTCAAACTTTCATGGTTGCAAAATCATTGATTGTTGTCGAGCTTCTGGGAAAGATGCAGGAAGACTACAATATGAGATTGTATGGAAGAAATTAATCTAATTCATTCGAATCGAATTCTAAACCGTATCTACATACAATCTTCAGCAGCATTGACTCCATTCTATTTCAAGATGGAATTTTGAGAAATATCAGTTAATTGCAGCCCAAGCAATCTCATATTGTAGACTTCCTCTTTGACACGAAGCTGTATGACTTAACAATTAATGGTTAGGCCGCTAATGGATAGCCTATTTGTTCATTAAGTTAATTCTATTAATTGTCTGAGTTTTAATCTGAAACAGGTTGAGAGTTAACCTGCAGTAAGGTACTGTCACTGGTTGTTGACAGTTTTATTTTTTCATAAGCAAACTTCACTCGTGGACATAAGTCAGCAAAACTGCATTTTTTAAACTTTTTTTTTTTAGGAGTACCATGCTAATCGGGCACTGACGCAGAAAAAAAAAACTATGCCGTTTTCTGAGCTATGGGAATTCAGTAGCTTTGAAAAACATTGAGGTTTTAAGTAACCATTATTGCGGAAAGAAAAATGTTTTATAACTATTGCAATGAACAATAATGTAAGTTTAAGGGAAATTACCAATTATTCTACTGATTGATCCTCGCAACTGAATAAATTAATGCTTTGTTGCTGATAAGGAAGCGTAAATGGGAAAGGGGTTTTGAGAAGTAATGTGTTTTAAGGGAAGGTGAGAGCCAGGCAAAAATCCCTCCAACAGCAAGTCCTGAGTGGATGAGGTTAATGCAGGGGTGCGAAGCTGCTACACACCTGATTCTACTAATCAACCTCTGGAATGTTTAAGGGCCTTGATTAGTAGAATCAGGTGTGTAGCAGCTTGGCTGGTATGAGAGCTGCACCCACAGTGGCTCTTTCTGGAGAAGGTTCCCCACCCCTGGGTTAATGTATGATGAAGTGACACTATGTCATTCTATGATCTATTACCATGTTGAATTTTTGCTTCAGAAAACTGGTTTTTGTTTTTTCAACTACTTGATTGGAATATCTTTGGTGTATTATTGGTGAAATGGTTGCAAGAAAGGACAACAATTTTTTTTCTGTTGCAAGAGATAATTTTTATTAACAGCTGGATAGACACTATGGGCAAGTATATTCGGCAGTTCTAACATCAGGCTTGGCTGAGGTGTTTAATTCATACAATTCCTGGGAAACAGTGATGGGACTTAACTTGTTCATATTAAATATTGTTTACAGGCACCTCATCCTTCGTGATTATTCAATATACATTTTGGGTGTACAACCCATTGATAGGATAGTGTTACTGCGTGCTTAAATGGAACAGCTCCAAGGCCGCGGGTGTTTACATGCCTGCGCCAACAATTTAAGAAGAAACAATTCTCCAACAGGTAGTCCAGTTTTAATCTGTTAGCTCAAGGACTCTTATTCTGATCATCTGTATACTGAGGTGTAGGAGATGAGCAGTGCGTCTTCGTTGATGCTAGGAGATATATCTGGAGACACTGGCACTGTTGTTGGAATTCTGATATTGTATTCCAGAAAGAAATCACACAGACAAAGAGAGTAAATAATAATAAAAGTCTTTACTACGTATGCACGTAGGGTCCGTTACATCAGCAGGACAAAGACAAAGGAATCTCTCCTTTGCTTTGGATGTATGTAAAAGCAGAGCGTCGTGATGTACGCCCTCTGCGTCCGCTGTGTGCATGTGCATCCCAGGTAAGTCTGGCTCCAGTAATCCTAAAAAGTTTCTCCCCCCGCAGAAATTTACGTTTCTTTGTGTCTTACCTGGAACACTCCAGGGGCCTATTGCACAAAGGCAGGATAAAGGATTAGCCCAGGATTGACACAGGATTAGCCCAATCTCAAGCCCCAATTCGGTTGCACAGAGCATGTGAGCTAAGCCATGGCACTAGTTACTATGGAAACAAAGACTGTGGAACTAGCCAGCTCTCGAGCAAGCTTATGAACTAGCTAAGCTCATTCAGCAGTCATCCAAATTGAAAAGTAATGTCCTTAACAGTCATTCTGAATTGTCCACTACACATTGCAATTATAATAGACCCAGAGTAATTATTTTCGAAACCTTTGACCATTGATGTCAGTTAAATAGCCAATATTCAATCATTATATTCAAGTATCCATGTAACCACTGACCATCACAGTTCAATCAGTCCCCTTTCCATGTCACATTTTAGCCATATTTAGAGTCTGTCGTCATCAGATTTGTCCTTATTCCCCAAATTGAGATTCCATCAGAGGAGAAAATGAGCAGTGCTGTATGAAGTATATTAACGTGTTTCAGCGCGGTCTTAAATCCCTGCGGTAACCCCCTACCTGCAGCACCGCAGCTACTTTTCTCCGTCTTAATTCAGACTGCGACGGGTAAGGTAGAGTCGTTGCCTTAGTGCTGGACACGAATGCAGTGTCGCTCGCTTCGCGATACTGGAATTAAACATTTTCAGGAGGCTCCTTGACGTAATTTTCTGATGCTAACATTCTACTTTTTAATTTGAATATGCCACCATCAGAGGTGATTAAAAGCAGAAAGTAAACTCAATTAATCTGAAAATGTCTTCTAGATCGAACTATTGATTCAGTTTGAACAGGACAAAAAAAGGCCGATAACAAAATTTTAAGGCCTCCATGAATCATATGCATGTTTCATTAGATCTGTCAAAATTAACTTAGTCTTTGCAGGTGTCATGCACTCGCCACATACACACTCGAATACCTCTACGTTCGCGATACTTTAAGTATGTCTGACAGCGACGGCTTATGTCGTTCCCGGTAAAGGCGAAGTGCATCAGCTACACCTTTTTAATGCCTTTGAAAAACCTCCTGAGTTTATTGTCACCTGAGTTTAGCTCACTTTAATACTCCTCTCAAACGTCTCGCACCATTCAGACAGAAACTAAAGGAATAACAAGCAGAGGCATTTCAGCGATCCCATCGTCCCTCTGTCTGAAAGTGGACGCTGGCGCATGCCTTTGCTGCAGCTGCTTAGTGTCCATGCTGATGATCAGCGATTCTGTGATCGATCTTGGGGTCAATTTGAGGTAGCCGAGTGCGCGCACACAGTAGGATCAGCAGCAACGGGCTTCACTTTGCCAATTCTCTTCCACCCGCTGTTGACTTTGTGCAATCAATTAAGCCAGCGACACGCTGTTTGGGATATGGCAATCCTCACTTTGCCGTTGATCCAGGATCTCAGGATCCGACATTTGTGCTGGCCCCAGTCTTCAGAAGTAAAACACTGTTTCAGTAAACTCACTTCATGATGCTTCTACATAGGAACAAGCGAAATTATAAAAGTTGCAATCACGCATGGCCTAGGTCACCTAGGTGTTATGGCCCCAATTTGTCATGACCTATTGGACAGCAAAGGATGACAGACAAAATTTTAAAATTTAAACAGATTTAATAAACAAAAACACTGACCAAGATTGAAATATTAACAAACAAAACAAAAAAAGAGATGTTTACAGTCCCTTGAGATGGGGTTGCTTTGCGATGTTCTGGACAGGAAAATGCTCGAACACAGGCAAAAATCCACAAAAATGGAGCTACAGGTGGGTCTGGTGTTTTCCAACTACCTGACAAGTGTGACAGATTTGCAAAAGTTGGAAACATCTGTTCAAAGTCCAAGCCAGAAGAACTGTATCATGATCTTGTCAACAGTCTTGTTAACACCAAGATGACCTCCTAAAGGTAAACTTTGAGCCATTGTTAAGATTTCATTCCTGTAGACCTTCGGGACACCAACCCGACCACTGCCCAATCTGCATTGGCAGCAATATCAGGAGGGCGCCACTTCCACATCAACACTCCATCCTTGAGATGATACCCGACTGGAACTGCGTCTATTTCTTCATCAGGAAGGGTTCTCTTCTTTAGTACACATATTTCAGGATCATTAGTTTGCTCCTGAATCAACCACTTTCGGGACAGAGACAAGTCTCCAGACACATCAGAATCACCAGACCCATCTGGCTGGCTGAACAGAGAACTGATAAAAGTGTCTGATAAGTCCTCAAACGGAGAAACCATAGTAGGCTGAACAGAATCATGAGGAGAACCACCTGAGGCATGACTATTCAAGGTGCTGGATGGCACCACATCATCATCTTCTTGAGCCTTCTTGGCCATAGCACGGGTCACTGCACAGGAAGGATACAGGGATGAGTCTTCATTACTATCTTCAGTGCTCGGCTGTGAAGTAAGATGAACAGGGGAAACTACTTTGCCCCCAGCCAGGTCATTGCCTAGCAACAGAGAAACACCCTTTATAGGTAGACTTGACATAAGTCCCACCTTTACCTGTCCTGTAACTAAATCTGACTTCAAGAATACAGAGCGCAGGGGTACAGATGCAATCCTCCCTTCAATACCTTGTACAAGTATGAAATCCCCTGAAGCGGTCTCATCACGTAACTCCAAGGAGTCCATCAACAAAAGTGACTGAGAAGCTCCAGTATCCCTTAGGATATATATGGGGACAGGAGTAGTATGCTCATTCAGAGCCACAAATCCCTCTGACACAAATGGAAGAAGTTCCTCCCTCACAAAGTCAGCAGTATCAGGCTTCTTAGCCCCACAAAGAGCAGGCAATTTAGCAGATCAGTCATCTACTACAGGGGTTTCTAACTTTGTTTTCACAAAGGCATTTGGTTTGGTATCCTTTGGACTGGATTTCTGAGCACCATCACCAGATTTGTCTTTGTCTTTGGGTGAGGAATCTTGGGTATCACTGTTACCTTTTCTCCGAAATTGGGACCATCTATTGTTACTGCTAGACTGAAATTTAGACTTATATGTGAGAACATATTCGTCTGCAAATTGGGCAGCTGATTGCAAATTCAGTGCTTGCTTCTCATTAAGGTAGGTCTTAACATCATCTTTAACACAGTTCTTGAATTCTTCAACTAACACCATCTCTTTTAGTGAGTTGAAATCATCCTTGACCTCCATAGAAGTACACCAGTGCTCAAAGCAAACCTTCTTCTCGTTAGCAAAGTCCACATAAGTCTGATTGTCAGATTTCTTCAGACCTCTGAATTCAGTAGCGGCTCTAGACCCGGGAATGGCGGGGCGCAGACACGTCCCTTTATGACAATTAGTCCTGGGTAGTTCGCAATCATTTTCCTTTACTGACGCGTTTTCCAATTATCGTACTCGGCAACTTAAGACACGGTCTCTCCAAATGTGATCGAACAGCGATGAAATCATGGGCGAAATTCAGTACAGAAAAAAAATTTACTAATTAATAGGCCAGTGCTTCGCGTTGATTGATCAGGTCCGTGTTCCAGTTAAATATCGCCTTTCACTCTTGGTATTGTGTGGGTTGATAAAAAAGTGGCACTTGGCAGTTAAATAGGCAGCGTGCTGCTCAAGCTGTTTGTGTGAGAGTCGTCAGGTATGCAAGTTCGACTAACGTTGATTTAAATACAGCAAATAAGCGTCCAGATGAATGATTGTCTTCTTACGTAATCGGGGAGAACAAGCAGCAGCTGTTAACTGCGGAGTGCTCTCGGAGCGAACCTTCGGTTACTCATGAAAATGACTGAGAACAGGGCAGGACTAACGACTGTTTTAAACAGATGTTTTGTCACAATTCTCAGTTCAGGTTCCGCCACTGAGCTGAATTTCGCCCATGATTTCATCGCTGTTCGATCACATTTGGAGAGACCGTGTCTTAAGTTGCCAAGTACGATAATTGGAAAACGCGTCAGTAAATGATTGCGAACTACCCAGGACTAATTGTCATAAAGGGACGTGAGTGCGCCCCGCCATTCCCGGGTCTAGAGCCGCTACTGTCTGAATTTCTCTTGGTAAGCCTCTGGAACCAACTCATAAGCTCTCAAAATAACCTTTTTGACAACCTCATAATCAGAGGAATCATCTGCAGATAAAGCTGAATAGGCTTGTTGAGCTTTACCCTTGAGGACAGTTTCTTTGTTCCTTTGGCCACTGGCAACTTTTAACTACCTTTTCAAAGCAGTGGAAATACTTATCTACTTCCTTCTCCAAAAATGGAGGCACCAGCTTTACCTCCTGGCTAGCACGAAATTTATTTTCAGCCTCTATTTTTATTTTCAGTAGCTCCATTTGGAGCCTTTCTTCTCTATCCAATTTCTGTAAATCGAAATCTCTCTGTCTTGCTTACTAACTCAAATTCTCTTTGTTTTTCTTTTCTTGCTAATTTTTCCAACTCAAACTGCCTTTGTTTTTCTTTTTCCTCCCTTTCAATCTCTAGCATTTTTAATTTAAGTTCCATTCCTACTTTTGGATTTTCCACTGGAAACTGTTCCAGATCTCCTGGTGCAAACACATTTTCATCAATGTAATATTCAACAGTCTCTCTAGCCAGTCTTGCTTTTCGCATGGCTGGTTTTACCTCTGTCAGCTCTAAATGTCTGCAGATTTCTAACAGTTCTGTCTTTTTAAAAGACTTCAAAACCTCTATGGTTGGTGATGCCAAGAAATCATCCATTGCTGTTGATCTCTCAATATAAATATACATATCGGAAAATTCAAAAAACAATTTAAAATTTTGAAACGTTAGATTTTCAATAAATGACTCACACAATGGTCTATCCCGGACTTGAGCCCCAAATTTGTTATTGCCCCAATTTGCTACAACATTTACGACAGTAAGGGATGACAGACAAAATTTTGAAACTCAAACAGATTTAATTAAACAAAGACCCACACTAACCGTCAATTTATACTACTGACCAAGATTGATAATATACAAGAAAAAAAATATTTACAGTCCCTTGAGATGGGGTTGCTTGGTGATTTTCCTGGTGAGGAAAATGCTCCAACGCAGGCAAAAATCCACAAAAAGTTTCACAGGTCTTGAGAAAGAGTGACAGGTCTGGTCAAATGTATCCTTCTCCTTGCAATTTCTCCTACTACTTTACTCTCTCAATTTCTCTCCTTATATACTCTTTTGCAGCCCCCTCCCACATTTAGACATTTTTTTTCTTCTCTGGGACTTTCCCTCTCAGACATGCCCAGGACATGCCCAAACCTGGCTCCAGACTGGGCTCAACAAAAAAAAGGTCAATTCTGGTTAGTCGCAAGGCCCTGACTGACAATTTAAAATGCGTGAACTTTTCGCAGGCTTCCCTGGTGTAAAATCAGCATCGAATGACAGGTTGAATAAAATACATTTGTGGTTGGTAACAGGCACATCCTCAGTGCAAACATTCATGACATTTAGACCAAATGAAAACACCAAATCCAGTGTTACCCTTAATATGCTTCAGCGCTATATATATAATATTCAGTGAAGATGTGCTCTGTTCTTTACCGAAAAGAGCTCCATTGTAACTTTATTTTGGTGAAAAATATTTCTCATTTCCAAAGTCTGTGTCAATGACTAGAAACACAAAGATCAGATTTATTTCTGTTTCTCTTCACTCTTATCTCTACTACACTGTGCAGATCTGGAGAGGAATATCTGTTTACAATTAAACCACTGATAACAAACTTCTTTGATTATTAGCCCTCTACAGACCCACTGCTGTTCACACATCAGAGCTCCTCTAACTGTGTGTGACAGGATTTGTATAGAGGAAGGGGCTTTGCATACCTGTCCTGCCTCACTGCTCCACACACTTTAAGACCCCCAGTACTGATCAGTGACTGTCCAGTCCTTTCACAGACACTGACACAGGCAGCATTATGATGATGTCACACTTTCTACTGCTGGTGATGCTGGGACTCCTTGTACAGGGTAAGAAATATGGATTAATTTTATGATTTTTAAATTTACATTTTCCCCCCAAATTGTTGACATTATTTTATAATCACATATGCTGCAATAGTGAACATAGGTTGAAATAATTTATCTGAACTGGCATCTATTTCCTTGTTTATCTATTTCAGGTTCAATGGCAGATATAGTTGTAACTCAGTCTCCAGCAGCTCAGGCTGTTCAGCAGGGAGACACTGTCACTATCAGCTGCACAGTCAGTCAGAGTGTTTACAGCAGTGGCTCCACTCACTACCTCCACTGGTACCAGCATAAACCTGGTCAGGCTCCAAAATTTCTGATATATGCTGCCACAAGTCGCCAGTCTGGGATTCCCGATCGTTTCAGTGGGAGTGGATCTGGGACTCAGTTTACACTGAAAATCACTGGAGTCCAGGCTGATGATGCAGGAGATTATTACTGTCAGAGTTATCACAGTGGTCCAGTGTTCACACAGTGTTAGAGAGCCGTACAAAAACCTCCCTCAGTCAGACTGCACAGAGACTGCACTGCTGCAGCTGGGACCTACTGCAGGTGCTGAGGGGGGAGCCGCTGATCTGAAACACTGAACTACAATGTGCAATAATAACTCATATTCTCAATCACTGTACACTTTCTGCAGATGGTATTACAAGAAAATTTGCAGCTTCCTTTGAATTTTTTTTTTTTTTTTGATCATTTGGAACTTAATTGAAAGAACACAATCGAGACGGATGAATTTAAGTTTATCCTTGTTAAGGCGCTTAAATGATCTAATGGTATTCAGGAGCCTAATATGTGCTGAGAAAACATTCCTCACGTCACTGCACGTCCACCAGCTGAACCATCAACACAAAGCAGGATGGATCCATGAATTCATGTAGATTTGGCCAAATTCTGTCCCTACCATCTGCATGTCACAGCAGGAACTGAGATGGATCAAACCGAATGACAGTTTTCCAGTCTTCTACTGTCCTGTTTCGGTGAGCCTTTCCCCTGGAGCCTCAGTTTCCTGTTCTCGGCTGACGGGAGCTGAGGCCGGTGTGAGCTCTGTTGCTGTAGTCCGTCCACTTCAAGGGTCACATGTTTTGTGTCAGAGATGCATTTCTGCGGAACACTGTTGTTACTTGCAGTTATTAGAGTTACTTGAACCACTCAGGCCGTTCTCCAGTAACCTTTCTCATGAAAAAGGTATTTTTGTCCACATAACAGCTGCTCTCTCAATTTATTTATTTATTTGCACAGTCTTCCATAAACTTCAGAGACTATTTTACCTGAAAATTCTGATCAACAGTCTCTGAGACACTCAAACCCCCGTCTGTAGGAAAAAGTCATTGCGCTGTCAAAGTCGCTTAGATCCAGTTTCTTATCCATTCTGATGTTTGGTCTGAATGACAGCTGAGCCTCCTGACCATGTCTGTGTGCTTCATGATTCACTTTCTTAAAGTGGCCACTGGGTGGAGTAATAGAGAGGAAATTACAGGCTGTTATTACACTTGAACTGGCCGCTGCACTATCGGCTAAAGCACTGATAGTACAATCATGGATACTCACAAGCTGAAAATACTTATTAACAATGAAATAAATTCAGTAATATCTCTGGCGATGACTCCGTCCTCAAGGACCCTTCAGCAAGGTGGGCTGCAGATCTGCCAGCGTAGCAGGCAGTGGTGAAGCCGTCCCCCATGTGGAAGGAGGGGTCCTCAGGTCAGCTGGGAGATGATGGGTTTGATGCTGAAGAGGCTGGAGTCCGGAGCTGGGGATGGTGGGTGATGTGAAATCTCTGCAAACCGCAAACAGAAACACGTTATGGGCATTTTTACAGAGGACCGATGGTAACGATTGGGTGAATGTAAGTGCTTGGGCAGCCTGTGTCTGGTGATAAAACTTTCTTTTACACTCTCCTCACTGTGAGAGGGTGTGAGCCCTGTATCTGCTGTTTGCACAGGAGTATCTCTCTCTCAACATCTGAAGACTGCAGTGTAAAATGTGACAGCAGGACGTGTTCATGATGGAGCAGGAAACACTGAGCATAAAGGGGTGTAACTTCACTCCCATGTTCACATGTACATAACAGAGGCCCACAGCAGAGGCTCAGGAGCAGAATCACACCCAAAACTCTCCCTTCTGCTCTTCCCTGTGAAGCCTTCCTGCTGACAGCACCAGGTCCATTTCAATATGTTTAAAATGAGCACAAGTTTACACCTACACCTCCCTCCCCCTCTGTCTCTCTCTCCCCTCTCTCTCCTCTAGAAGGTCCTGGAAGGATTAAGTAGCCCAGGAGGTTCAGTGACTCCATCGCCCACACCAGAGACTCATTATGCCATCGTCCACAGTGAACGTCTGTCTTCTATTTAATTTGTTCAACTGCAAACAACTGCTCAGTAAATATCACTGCTGCATTCAGTTAGTGGTTTGCTTGTGTGGTTCGCTGCTAGTGAACTGGATATAAACAACTCTGTAACCATTAATGTTTGATATTACAGACTCAGTCATCACTGATATTGAAACTTTGATCTGAATATACATCATGATGTTCACACATCAGAGCTCCTCTAACTGTGTGTGACAGGATTTGTATAGAGGAAGGGGCTTTGCATACCTGTCCTGCCTCACTGCTCCACACACTTTAAGACCCCCAGTACTGATCAGTGACTGTCCAGTCCTTTCACAGACACTGACACAGGCAGCATTATGATGATGTCACACTTTCTACTGCTGGTGATGCTGGGACTCCTTGTACAGGGTGAGAAAGATGGATCCATTTGAACTTTCGATTTTTGTCCTGTTTTACATTTTCTTTGCTGTTTTTTCCTTCATAAATGTCTTCAGTGCTGTGCTGATCTTTTTTTTCAGAATGTTTCATAATTATTGAAAACTTTTTCATTATATTCAGATGAGTCTACATTCATTTCATTTTTTTCTTTTCCAGGATCAATGGCAGATATAGTTGTGACTCAGTCTCCAGCAGCTCAGGCTGTTCAGCAGGGAGACACTGTCACTATCAGCTGTACAGTCAGTCAGAGTGTTTACAACAACAATTTTCTCAACTGGTACCAACAGAAACCTGGTCAGGCTCCTAAACTCCTGATATATTATGCCACAACTCGCCAGTCTGGGATTCCTGATCGTTTCAGTGGGAGTGGATCTGGGACTCAGTTTACACTGAAAATCACTGGAGTCCAGGCTGAAGATGCAGGAGATTATTACTGTCAGAGTGCTCATTACATCAGTAGTAGCTGGGTGTTCACACAGTGTTAGAGAGCCGTACAAAAACCTCCCTCAGTCAGACTGCACAGAGACTGCACTGCTGCAGCTGGGACCTACTGCAGGTGCTGAGGGGGGAGCCACTGATCTGAAACACTGAGAGGTTCTGCTCATAAAGAAGGAGCTATTTTTGCATTAATTACACTCATATTCTTAAATGTCATTTGTCCAAACTCTCTCTGGAGATTACATGTTTATTATTTATTTAAAAACCTGCCCTTAAAATGATAAAATGTTGACAGTGATGAGTTAAAATACTTTTCATGGCTTTTAAATGAATACATTCAGGAGGGGGACAATAAACACAGGGAGAAAATACTCTGCTTGAATAAAACCATGAAAATGTGAATCCAGTTTTAATTCACTGGTTCAGAGATGGGCTCTTAAGTGTTGAACCTAAAACAGAAATGTCCGAAAACAAATTCTTGCACACGTTAGAGTTCTTATGAGGTGGACATCATAATGTAGGATGTTTTTCACCTAAAAGATTTTTCATGTTGATCTTTTTCACCTTAATTTTGATGAATAAATATTGAAGATTGACTCGAAATCAATGGAAATAATCCCTGAGCTGAAGCCTCCTGACCATTCAGAGGTTAGAGAGAGTATTTGGAGAGATTTACTGAGTTCTGTAGCTGTGATGAAATGTGTGCTGCGGAGTTGGAGAGAATATGGAGAAGTGTTGTAATTCAGCCATGAGAGATGCATTTGTTTATCTGTTTAAATGGAGTTTAATCCAGATGTGATCTGCACTGATACAGACAGAGGGAGGGAGGGATGATCTTCCACTCTCTGCCAGGGCTCCCCTGCTCTCTCCTAAACTCCTGATTCAGGAAGACGTTCTCCAGAAACCTCACTTCCATTGTTGCTTCTGGAAAATTCCAGCATGCTGCACCAGAGGATATGTGACTCCTTCATCTTCCTTGATGGAGGGATGCAGAAAAGCAAAGTTTTGCTGTTGATGCCACGATATAAAAAGTATCATTTAAAATTTATGCTAATTACAGTTTCATTGTGGCCAAATTTCAATGAGAAGAATTTAATTGTGATCCTCCCAGGAGCATGAGATGTCTGTGCTTCGTGTCTGTACAATGCAGCACTGTATGTTGCGTTTTAAACAAGCTGTAATTACATGCTCCCACCACAGGGGGATATGAAGTGCAACTGATGCTTTTTAGAAAGAGCACTTCAGAAAAAATAAGACTAAGGATACTGTAGATGGCATCACAGAAAAGTTATTGGGGAGTCTAGTATCTTTGGTACAACATTCAGACCACACCAGTGCGAACTCCTTGAAGCAGACTGACAAGGCAGTGAAAAATTGGCCTCAGCAGGAGTCTGTGAGAGGGCAGCAACTGGTTTGTTTTCCCCCGTCTTCTCATGTAAGACACTGTGGCCAGAAAACTACACTGAATAATCCACAGACGAGGGACATATTAATGTACAATACACACAGAGTCTTAGTAAGGGGTACGACCTCTAAAAGCTGCCAATCAGGCAGTCAAGCCAGCCAGGCCTTGTGTGTAGAATGAACAGGTGTAAACCTTTACTGGAGGGATGGAGTACCTTTCTTCCATGAGATATTCCCTCATTTGGTGATTTGATGATGGTGCTGGAGAGCTCTATCTAACACATTGTTCCAAAATCTCCCATATGAGATCAGGCGGTTTGGGATCTGGTGACTGTGAAGGTGACGGCATATGTTTAGGGTTATTAAAACCTCTCAGTGGCCCCTTATGCTCTGTGGGAACTGGGCCATTATCATCCTGGAGGAGATCACTCCCATCATGGTACGAACGCATCACCACAGGATATAGAGATGATCACACAGGTTTGCAGTGAACCTTCTACCTTTAAGGGGATGAGTGGATCCAAAACATGTCTGTGAAATGAATGGAAGCCTCTGCATTTGTTGTTACTCCAAACAGTTATTCAGATGTTTTCCTGTAATCTGGTGCCAGTCAGTACATTTTCAATGACATAATGAAAGTGTATAAAAACATAATACTGTTGGCAACACTAAATATCCCAGAAATGTTTTGGTCTTTTTCCAGTTACAGCGCAGTTCCTGCTCATGGTGACCAAGGAAAAAGGCTCCAAAATGGAGCCTTCATTTATTTCACATGGACATATTATATTTACACAGTAGCTCCATTAAAAACGCACGGGTGAGGTATGTACTGTATTTGCGGCAATTGAAGAATCGATTGATTTTTATTGCTTTTCCAGTGAGGCACGAGAGGAAATTAAAGGGCGTAGTTGTGATGGTGCGATCAGGAACCAGTCGCAAGAACTAAGTAATGCAGTGGATCCAATTTTATTAATAAGGGGGGGAAACCCCTGCAGGGCAGAAGGCAAAGGTACAAAATCCACACTCCAAAAATCACAATCCAGTTGGGTGAAAAGAGACAACAGCAACGCAGAGGGTGGCATATGCTCCCGCCTTTATGTTGATCAAGGGCATATTGAGATGGCCGCTGTGGCGGCAATTAGATATCGCACGACTCTGGTTTTCGAAAGGAACCTCCCTTTAGCCACTCCCAATACGCCATTAAGAAATGGCATCAATCCTTTCCTCTTTGGAGGGCGGGGGCATAAAAATCAGGGCAGCAATCACAGTACTCGTGGTCAGAAAAAAATGGGTTTGGTGCACATGCACAGGTATATCAGAGAAGCCGAGCCAAAATCCAATGGGCGTAATCCAAACCGTAACCAGGGCAGCAATCATAGATCTTGTGGTCGGGCAGAAAAGGGTCAAAAAACACAGATGAAACAATAAATCCAAAATCAAAAAACCAAAAATCAAAGAGTCAAACGGTCCAGTCAGAAGAGAATCACTTAGAGAACAAGGCGGAATGACTGTGGCACAAGCAAACTGAGAGAAACAATCTGACAAGAAAGTGCCGTGAAAAGACTCCTCATATACACTCCAGGGGAATCACATGCTACACAGAACACAGGTGCTGGAAATGAGACTAATTACAGAGGGTGGAACAAGAGGGAGAACCTAATCACATGAAATAAGCAAAAGCCGAAACGCGGACAGGGATCACGGGACAATCCTATAGACAAACATACGGCTCCAGTCAAGGAGTTCTAATGTGCATAGATAATGAGAGAAAGGACAGCGCGAGCAATTGTGGAGAATCCATAGAAAACCCAGTAGAGAAGATTAGGGAAAGGCAAGGGGTGGAGACTAGAACAGGGCGAGTGCTGAGAGCTTGTTAATCAATTAGTAAGTGCAGCTATACAATCCCTTAGTGCTCGTTACTAAGTTAGTATTATATACAATGTTAGTTTGTGTTAGTAACTCTAGCAAAAATAACAAACTGTTAGTATGGGTAAGTAAAATAGAAAAGCAAGATGAAGAAAGTAAACGAGATTGGAAGGAAGGTTGAAATCTAGATACCATTAAATCACCCGAAGGAGTGGCACGCAATACCGGGCCTGTGAGCAATGACAAGACAAGAGACCAGACAGGGGGAGACAAAGTGCAATGCATGGTAGAAAGCAAAACATGGACCGGAATAAACTATGGTAAAAAGTAAAACATGGAAAAACTAAACTAAGACAATACATGAATAAATCAAAGTAACCAAATCCCAATACACATTACAGAGAATAGTCAGACATAGCAAAAATCCAAATATAAACATGGTAAACAGATCATGGACATGGCAAACAGGCAGAATCACAACAGTAGTATTGTAATCCTGACGCACTCCACGTGCCAAACACTTCAGTAATAACAAACAGTGAGCTGTTCGTGATGTGTACAGTGACACTTGACTTGTTCTTTTTAGTGTGGTCAATAGCCTACATAAAGCCAACAAAAAAAAAAAAAAAAAGGAAAATGCAACTGCCTCAAGAAAATGGAGAGGCTTGTGACACAGGAGAGAGAAAAAGAGCCTTTGGCCTGTTACGGGCTGATCTCACCCGCCGAGAGGTGGTGCGTCATTTGCACTGTCGCTGACTGACTATGGTAAGGGCAGCCATGTGTAAATGGGCCAAAACTGGGTTTTCTGTCGAGCCCGTGTGCATTCACGTGTTGCTCACATACAGCGCCCTCCATAATTATTGGCACCCCTGGTTAAGATGCATTCTTTAGCTTCTAATAAATTCAGTTTTTTTTTCTAAAAAATATAGGACCACAATGAAAAAAAGAGGAAAATCCAACCTTTAATTCAAGTGCATTTATTCAGTGGGAAAAAAATCCCACATTAAGAAATAATTCTTTTACATCAAATCATGTGTGCCACAATTATTAGCACCTCTGATGTTAATACTTTGTACAACCCCCTTTTGCCAACAAAACAGCACCTAATCTTTTCCTATAATGTTTCGCAAGATGGGAGAATACAGAAAGAGGGATCTTCGGCCATTCCTCTTTGCACAATCTCTCTAAATCATCCAGCAACCTGGGTCCTCCCCTCTGCACTCTCCTCTTCAGCTCACTCCACAGGTTTTCAGTGGGGATGAGGTCTGGGGACTGAGATGGCCATGGGAGGAGCTTGATTCTGTACCTGGTGAACCATTTCTGCATAGATTTGGCCACATGTTTAAGGTCATTATCTTGCTTAAAGACCCAGTGATGACCCATCTTCAGCTTTCTGTTGTGACCTGTGCATTCTGCATGTCATGTTTAAGTTCTGTGCCTGGCTCAGCCATGTTTAGGATTCTTGTGTTTAAGTGACCACTGCCTGTCTGACCATTCTTAGGATTATGTATTGTGTTTTGGTAGTTTGGATGTCATTGTGTTATTATTTTTCATGTCTTAGATCATTTAGTTCCCATGCCATGTTTTCATTTCCATGCTTTGCACTTTGTCTCCCCTGTCTTGTCATGTGTGTATCTTTGCTCACAGTCCCTTGTCTTGAGTACCACTCATTCGGGTGATTTATTGGTTTCTGGGTTTCAATCTTCTTTCATTATCTTGTGTTCTTCCTTCCTCTCTTTTACTGTCTTACTAACACATACTAACAGTTTATTGTTTTTGCTAATTACTAACCACACTAATCTTGTATATTTTTACTAACTTTCTAACATGCACTCGGGATTGTATAGCTGCACATACTAATTGACTAATGATCTCTCAGCTGTCGCCCAATTCTAATCTCCGCCTCCTTGCTTATCCCTAATTATCTCTGCTGCAAGTTTCTGTGGTTTTCCACTTATACTTTGTGCTTTCCTTTTCTTTTATCTTGGCACTTTAGTACTCCTTAACCGGAGCTGTTGTTTTGTACTTAGGTTTGTCTTGTGATCCCTGTCTGCGTTTTGGCTACAGCCAAATTCATGTAATTAGTTTATTCCTCATGTGTCTCTCCCTGATCATTGTTACCATTGATTGCACCTGTTCTCCCTGGTCATGTGTTTACCCCGGATGTGTATATAAGATGTCTGTTTGGGTCACACTCTTGTCAGATCGTTCTCCCTAGTTTTCTTGTGCCACGTTTCTCGCCTCGATTTCTCAGTGTTTATCTTTCTGACTGGATTGCCCGACTTTCGATTTTTGGATTACTGTTGCATCTGTGTGTTTTGACCATTTTTCTGCCCGACTACGAGATCTCCGTTAGCTGCCCTGGTAACAATTCGGATTACGTCCTGTGGATTCTGGCTTGTCTATCTGATAGTACTATTCCTGTGTACCAGACCCATTTCTGTCCGACTACGATTACTGTGATTGCTGCCCTGGTTTTTGATACTATTTTTGCCCAACTGGATTTTGACTTTTGGATTGTGGACTCTGTACTTTTGCCTTCTGCCCTGCGGGGGTCCTCCCCTTTATTCATAAAACAAGTTCTACTGCATTTCCTGGTTCTCGCGACTGGTTCCTGATCGCACCATTACACTTTCAGGCAGAGGCCATCATATTTTGATTTAAAATGTCTTTGTATTTCAAAGCGTTCAGGCCCACAGCATCACCGATCCTCCCCCATACTTCACAGTGGGCGTGAGGTGCTTTTCTGCATAGTCATCTTTTGTGTTCCGCCAGTCCCACTTAGATTGTTTGTTGCAAAAAAGTTCTATCTTGGTCTCATCTGATCAAAGCACACGGTCCCAGGTGAAGTCCCAGTACCGCTTAGCGAACTCCAGATGTTTGCATTTATGATTGTGAGTGAAGGTTTTTTGTGCGCATGCCTCCCAAACAGCTTGTTGGCATGTAGATAGCGCCTGATTTGAAGACTGTTACCCCAACATGCTATTTGTTACAATTCTTTAACAGTGAGCTTTGGAGAACTTTTTATTTCTCTTACCGTCTTCCTCTCTGTGCGTGGTGGCAAAATAACCTTGCGTCCTTGTCCAGGCTTGTTTACCTCTGTTCCAGTTTTAAACTTAATTCCTCTGACTGTAGATATGGGCAGGTGTAGGCAAGTGGCTATTTTCTTGTAGCCATTGCCTGACTTGTGAAGGTCGACACATCTGTCTTGAATGGTGTTTTTGTCTTTCCCATGTTGAAGAGTGAATATGAAAAATGGCCTCTTTCACATATTTATACCCCAGGGAAACAGGAAGTGATGAATTACTAATTAAATGTTCCTAGATACACTCAACTTTGTAAACTACTGTAGAAATGACAGATACTCCATTTACATTTATTTCCTAAGAATTTTTAGGGGGGCCAATAATTGAACAGGTGATTTTATGAAATTATTTCTTAGTGAGGGATTTTTTGTTAAAATTCACATGAGTTGAAGGTTATATTTTTTGACAATTTTCAGTGTGAGTATGCCTCTGCCATAATTGAATTCATTTTAAGGCTTTTAACACATCTTAACCAGGGGTGCCAATAATTATGGAGAGCACTGTAGACGGCGTCAAACGATACTTGCGCTCACCATCAATCGTCTCGGACCCCTCATCTCATGAACAGTTTTGGTTGCTGTCCGGAATCTGTCACATACAGGCTGTAACCAGATGTGGTGCTCTTGAGCCGCCATCACTCGTGACTACCCTAAGTGGGGTCGGTCAGTGACAGAGCCTGTGTTCCATTCTCAGACAGCTGACTGATTGTTGAACGGTGACAGTGCAAATGACGCACCGCCTCCCAGTGGCTGAGATCTGCCCGTAACATGCCAAAGGCTCTTTTTCTCTCGCCTGTGACACAAGCCGTTCCATTTTCTTGATGCAGCTGCACTTCATTTTTTTTTTTTTTTTTTTTTTTTTTGTTGGCTTTATGTAGGCAAGGGACCACACTAAAAAGAACAAGTCAAGTGTCACTGTACACAAGAACAGCTCAGTGTTTATTACTGAAGTGTTTGGCGCCTGCACGTGGTGCGTCAGGATTACAATACCACACGCTTTTCTTTATTTCCTCTTGTGCCTCACTGGAAAAGCAATAATAAAAAATTAATCGATTCTTCAATTTGCCGCAAATGCAGTACATACCTCACCTGTGCGTCTTTAATGGTTTATATACTCGCACTCGCATGTACGAACTGAAGACATAAAAACTACCGTTGAAACCAGTGACCTCAAAAATGGTCAAATGTCATTTCAAACAGTACAAATGTGATTTCAGTTGTATTTCCTTGTGATTCCACATTAGTTCTTTGTACATTTTCTTGATGCAAATTAAATTACCTCAGTTCATTTAATCATGCACTTATTATTCTTTGTAAATTATGTACAGCACGACAGGCTGAGCCATGAAGTTATGAATGAAGTCATGAGTGAATATTCCTCAGGGGTTTAGTTTATCTTAACGGTAACGCCTGCAAACAGATGCTGATGACCTAGCGAGCCTGTATTGTAATTAGTGAAGACATAATGTTTGCTAATGAACATTGCATTAGGCAAACATTAGCTTTGCTAAGCAGTAATTCCATTTAAGGTAGACTGCAAACAGTGGCATATCGCATTCATGAAAATTTCTTTCTGTTTTTAACATTACATTTCTATCAAATGCTTCTTTGTGTTTGATAAAAAGAGCACCATTTTAAAATGGTGCCGTCTGGGGCTACAATTAGACACTCGAACTGCTCTAGAATAGAGGAGGATAAGACATTCGCAGTAAGAGAGGATTTTACAAACATTAATACCCCTCCCCCTCTCTTACTCTTGTCACAACTAAAAAATCTATATAGATCATCTTTAGAGATGCTAACTCACGCTGCTTGTTGACTTTGACCTTTGACCTCAAAATGCAAATTTGGACAGGGTACCCTAGGATCATCTACCCCATAGTGTTTGGTCTACTTAGCTTCAGTGGTGGCCGAGCTGTCGCACAGACACAGACACAAACACACACACACAGAGCTAAACTGTATACCCACGCCGCCTAGTCGGGCGTGGGCAATTATAACCAACCATTGCTACATCATGGTCTGACACAGAAACAATCAACCAAGATTCAGTGGCAAGAAATACATCAGCATTACTTCGAAGAACCAGAGCCCTAATATAATCTGTTTTTGATAACAGACTCCGTACAGTAAGACATAGCAGACCTGACCCACACTCACGAGATTGAAAAGCTACAGGTGTTAAAACTACAGGAGGGACCGTTAAAAGAATATCAGGGATCTGAATATTGAATATTTGTGTCAGGTTTGCTACCGAGACACAACTTGGTCTAAATTTCTGCCTTGGCAGGCGCGTGCAAGTAATTTTTGTGATTATGTGCGCAATACGTGTCGCCCCATATAGTTGTGACTCAGTCTCCTGCAGCTCAGGCTGTTCAGCAGGGAGACACTGTCACTATCAGCTGTACAGTCAGTCAGAGTGTTTATGTTTTTAGCGAGGGTGATCACAGCTTCTACTGGTACCTGCAGAAACCTGGTCAGGCTCCTATACTTCTGATTTATTGGGCCACAAGACGCCAGTCTGGGATTCCTGATCGTTTCAGTGGGAGCGGATCTGGGACTCAGTTTACACTGAAAATCACTGGAGTCCAGGCTGAAGATGCAGGAGATTATTACTGTCAGAGTTACCACAGTGGTTATGTGTTCACACAGTGTTAGAGAGCCGTACAAAAACCTCCCTCAGTCAGACTGCACAGAGACTGCACTGCTGCAGCTGGGACCTACTGCAGGTGCTGAGGGGGGAGCCACTGATCTGAGACACCAATATTACCAGCAGGACTGTATTTTTTTTTAATTTTATTTACTTTTTTATTTGTTATAGAGGGACAGTGTACATTAATTAACATTTTACAAAGAAAATGTAAATGCACCCAATTTTAGCCTAAAGGCTAGTTTCCATTGGTAGTCCCCCTGCCAGAAGAAGCATGGCAAAGTTACCTATTAATTAAAAGAATAGATAACAAGCAAAAGAGCAAACAAAAAATAGAACAATTACAATTTTGTATAAAACAGATGCGTTACAAATCAGTCAGCAACCCCCCCCAACCCCAGACACACACATCCACACACTATAGGCACACACACACACACGCACACACACGTGAACACACACACACGCAAACACACACACACGCACAAACACACACACACTCACACACACATGCACACACACACACACACACACACACACTTGAGTAGAACAACATCACAGCATCACACAATGTATCAGGTCACAAGGAGCAGTAACAATCTAAACAATCGACCTTTTCAGGGAAAAAAGCAGTAAACATGTATCTCTGAGAGGAGGAATGGATAGAATTAATGTTCGTTGCATCATCATCAGAGCTGTAACATGATTTCAACAGATATTCACTTCTGCGGCAGCTTTCGTAGATACTTATAAAAGGAATTAAATAATTTGTCAAGAAGTTTTGCACACATTTAAATGCATGTGTATGTAATCATTAGCTGAAACACAAGCTCATCTCGACTCTTGCAGTATTGACTTCAGTATTTACAAAAAAATGGCTTCACTCCAAAGCACTGATCACATGAGCTGACTGCATTGACTGTATGATTGTACACACTTGATTATTTTGTGACTCTACAGAATGTATTGACAGAGGGAGTGATTGTAATTGTACCAGTTCAGTTAGCTGTGGACTCTGTAATAAGACATGGATGGTAAAGCAGGTGTGAGGTTCACCCCTCCCTCTGTCACCCAGTACAGAAATAAACCCCCCACCTCCTCATGTTCTCACAGCTGTCTCAGTGCTGGGGTATTTTGGGCTGAGAAACTGTGAGCTGTGGGGCTGAAACTCAGATTTGCATCTGCAGGGCGGGACAGGCTGGTTCTGCTGTCCCTCAGTGGGACTGACTCAATCTCAGAATAGAGCAGCACTGTGGCCAGGTGTCTGGGCCGACCCCAGGGGGTTAGTGTGAGCTGAGCTCACATCCTGCTGTACTCAACTGATCTGAGCACAGTGCACACATCACTGCTGCTCTCTTCAGACCCCTCCTGTGCTGATCCCAGATCAGTTACTGCACACATCACTGATGCTCTCTTCAGACCCCTCCTGTACTGATCCCAGATCAGTTACTGCACTCATCACTGCTGCTCTCTTCAGACCCCTCCTGTGCTGATCCCAGATCAGTTACTGCACACATCACTGCTGCTCTCTTCAGACCCCTCCTGTACTGATCCCAGATCAGTTACTGCACACATCACTGCTGCTCTCTTCAGACCCCTCCTGTACTGATCCCAGATCAGTTACTGCACACATCACTGCTCCTCTCTTTACTGTTCATCAAAAATATAATATGTAGTGAAGATGTTCTCTGTTCTTTAATGAAAATAATTCAATTGTAACTTTATTTTGATTAAAAATATTTCTCATTTCCAAAGTATGAGTCAATGACTAGAACACAAAGATCAGATTTATTTCTGTTTCTCCAAACTCTTATCTCTACTACACTGTGCAGATCTGGAGAGGAATATCTGTTTACAATTAAACCACTGAAATCAAACTTCTTTGACCATTAACATAGTTCTCAATGCTACTTATCTTTTGCAACTCTTGAATATTCAGGTTCATGTTTTCTGTTATTAATGATATAGTGATGTTATCAGTAAAGGTCACTGCACTGGAGTCTCAACAAAGACTTCACAGGAAGCACCAGAGACTGTTTTTACAAGGAGAGACAGGACAACTTTAAACTCTTCAGAGAATCTTTATTAAGTCAGTGATATTGATCATATTGGTCTAACAGCTATTTCCCACAGTCACACACACACACACAGATAAGAAGGTGTGTGTGCACATGTGCTGAAGAGCACAAGCAGAGCACATGTAAGATATTAGCACTGAGAGCTCAGGCTGGAGGAAGGACTCACACACAGGCTCAGCTCAGTGTGACAGCAGTAAGGAGCAGAACAGGGTAAAAACAGTGTGATCAGAGTGTGTGAGCTACTCAGTACAGTGGTCTCTCCTCAGTGTCTGAGGGTCCGCAGACAGGGAGCCCTTTGTGGCCTCACAGGTCAGTGACCCCGCCTTCATCCAGTCGCCCGCACTGAGAGTCAGGGAGCTGCTCCAGCTGTACAGGCCGTCCTTCCCCAGGACCCCCACGCTCCCGGCCACGCCCGAGCTCCTACTGGTACCGTCCACTTTCCAGCGCAGAGTCCAGTCTGAGGGGAAGCCCTTGTTGGCCAGACACACCAGTGTGGCCTTTCCCTGCTTCAGCTCCTCACTGGAGGGGGGCAGGACTGTGAGGGCGGGGACTGTGTCACCTGGGAGACGCAGCAGAGACGTGAGGTCAGACAGTGGACACGCCCCCATCTGTCAATCATTCTGTTCTCACGGTTAGACATGAATGTGATACAGTCATATTTATAGTCCAGTGTCAGTAATTTACAGAGGCTAAAGGGGCTCATTATCATTAATGGCTTTATATCGAACAATTCGATGGACACTGATAGTTTTTAGGTTTCTATTCTGTGACCAAATATTTTCATAATAGGCAGAGCTCACTGAAAAAATTGAGACTTTGGATCAAAGTAAAAAAAAATTGTGTCAACTTGTTTCAGCTAATTTTTTAGTTTTTCTCTGTTGAAAGTCGACGCAATTTTTTTACTTTGATCCAAAGTCTCGATATTTTCAGTGAGAACAGCCTTTGAAAAAAAGAGTTAAATATACCTGCAGCTTGAGGTACTGCAGTGTTAACCCTTCAGGGTTTGGATTACTAGGGAGGTCTTGGCATCCAACCCCAGAAACCTTTTTTTTTTTAATTGGAAAAGCATTTCATTCAATCTGGTGCATTTTCACGTGACAAACACCTTATAATTGTCCAAAAAAATAGATAAATAAAAATAAATTAGCAAGTCTTACTCGGGTGTTTACCATTTAAGTGTGTGCAATCACTAGCAGGGGAAGAAACTTTTCAACCCCAGTGTCTCAAGCAGCATTTTACAATCTTGTATAAAGCCAGGGGGTCACATATCATATCCATCATGTTCACAGAAATATTTAGAAAGTCAGTTCGCTCACATAACTTGTAGATCAGTTTTCCATAAAGGACACACAAGAACTAAGCAGTAGTCAAGTGACCATGATTGATGATTTCGCTCCAACTTTAATTTAACTTTGTTGAAGACAGAGCGCGTGAACTCAGCTACACCTCCGCGCAGTCAATTTATACAGCAGGATCACTGTTCGGATCCTGCCTTGAGTTTTCAGTATCCGGTTTGTTTTAAAATCCCGGCAGTTTCGCGCGCATATTTGTGCGAAAGAAATAATTTTTCGGACAAACACGCAAAAATGACTTTTTCAGCTCGAAAATAATTGTTTGAAAATCGCAGTTTCCCACATTTCCGCAGGCGTTTTACATCCCATATGTGACAGTTCGCGAGGACAGCTCACACCGCACGAATTTTGATGTATTTTTTTAATGGTTGCGATCACATTGTGCGGTAACTCGCTTGAACTGTCAAATATTTCAGTGCTGTAATTGAACATTTAAAATAGTTAACATATATTTATTTACGTTGAAAAAAAAATCAATAAATTACGTTATGATCTTTCTTCGGAGTTCCTTCTCATATAACATAAAAAAACAATAGAAAAAAATGAAAAGGTTCGTAAACAATAGGTTCATTGATTTAGCAACTAACTTCATCCTGTTCGGATATTCCCCACTTCTCGAGGATTCAGACACACTGTCGACAGCAAAATGTTAAGAAGTGGGGCCGGTACAACAGAAGAAACGTTTGTGATGCATTCAGCATTTTGCTCATATGATGCTTAAGTTAAAATAACAATAAATTTGTAGCCCATACTTCATGCAATATAAGTAAGACCTGGTTTAAATGTTCGCTTAAATTATATGGTGAATAGCGATGGATATCATAAAATGTATAATATTCGATTACATACCAATTCAACGTCGTAATTATTGAGAAAACCAATTTTATTTCACATGAGTGGGAAAGGAATGTATGAATTTCAGCAAACTGTTAAGACGTGTCAACAGTTTTAAGTTCTCAAACACGCTGTTATCCCGTCGTTACAAAGTCAGCCAATAGCTTAACATTCCTATGTCTCGAGTGTAAGGTGAAATCATGCAGTCGTTACTTATTCTAAAATCAGTAAGATAAAATAGATTGCTTCACGTCAACAAGGTCTACATCAACATAATCTGAAATCAATTTTCAATTTAAAAAATATCCATTGTTTTGTTTGTTCAAAATGTAAAAACATATTAACATTTTATGCATATCCAAGTTCGGGAAATTTCCTGAAATTAAGAAAGAAAGCAAAAAAGTTGATATGGATGTAGCCCAAAGATAAAATACTTACGGCCAACTGACAGTTTCGTTCCGCCACCGAAAGTGAGCCACAGTGATACAAACTCATTAACCCGCCGTACAAAAACCTCTGACGAAAGACCAATGCGATAGACACGCAGCCGTCATCTCTTGCCTTTCATTATTTCACAATAAATACAGAGTTATCAAATTGCGAAAAATTGTTTCCTTTAACGGGGTTGTATCCTTGTAAAAATAATTTATTTTAAAGCTTTTTAGGTTCATATTTTTCTTGTCTGCCGTCCGTTAACAGCGATTCAGCTAAAATAAAATCTTTGGCAGCCTATGATGGAAACAAAGTGCTAAAATTTGTACAAATTTTATGTTTAAAAAAACTTTCAGAACTTCTTCGAATGTTTTCAGAGTAAATGTTGATAATCTTGTTTAGTTGCCACTTACTTCCAATTTCCAGTTTAGTCCCGCCACCGAAAGTCCACCACAGTGATTGAGTCACATTAACTGGCTGTACAAAAACCTGCCTGCAGCACAGGCACAGGCTGCCTGACTGTGTTGTGCCAGCCCCCTGCTGGGGAATCTGGGAATGACAATTAAGTTGCTGTGTTGGGAGAGCAGATCAGCCCAAGTCGTTCAGGGGCTCTCAGCTGTGCTTGAGTTCTGGGTGACCAATGCCAATCAACTCAGAGTAAATGATGAACGTTTAGATTAGAATAGGAGTAAAACTGAGAGAAGAGCAGTTGAATGCTTCTCCTTCATATTCTCACGTACAAAAGAAACTCAACACATAAGAATAATTTTTTAAATTTCAAAAATATTGCTCCAACAAGCTTCTGTGAATAAGTAGCTAAGTTTCATGAATGCAATTAAAGATTTTAAATAAACTATTTCACCAATTTCCAAATTCACTGAGACAAAAAAAAAAAAAAACGCCCTGAAAGACAAAGTTCAGAGTAAAGTATGACCACTATTGGTCTTGATAGAGCTCTTAAAATGGTGTCACAAGGACTGAATAAGGGTTAATGGTGGTTTTTCATTTTTGAGGAATTTCTACCCACTCTTCCTGGAGCATATAGGTCAGCTGATGTAAGGTCACTGACTGGGGGCGTCTTGTTCCAACAGCTCTGCCCAACTGGTCCCACAGGTGTCGAGTGGGTGAAAAATTAGCAGCAGATGCAGGTCACAGCAGTGACTTCACATTGTGTCTCTCTGTTGAGCCACAATAACTCATGCAAGAGGACAAACATTATCCTGCTGCAGAAACCCACCGTCATCATGGTCCAGCAGGAAAGGGATGAGCTGCATTTATTAAGACCCTGTCATTGTACTGCCATGCAGTTTGGTGACCAGTAATGACCAACAGACCTACTTTTAGCAGATAAGAGATGCCCTCCAAGATCATCACACTTCCGCCACCCTAACGGTTGACTTAGCGCATGCAGCAAACCTTCACCACATCTACACCTCACCTGTTATCGGCCGTCTGTGTTATGCTATGGGAGAATCTGGATTCATCAGTAAAAGAGACAGATTTCCAGTGATGTGGCATCCAGTGGAGGTGGGGTTTAACTCAGTTAAAGCGGCTCTGCCAATGCTGGTCTATCAGGTTTGTTTCTGATCTTTGGGCATGAAGTCCTCTTTCCAGACCATGTATTGTATCCTGTGGCTGATAGGTGGGTTATGGGTAACCAGCTGGTATATGAGCAGTTCTAAAACAATCTCTCAGATGTACAAGGTGAATATAGCGGACCTGATCTGGTGCTGTGGCCTTTGGACGGCCTAAACTGGTCTATCACATGTGGAGCCAGTTTATAGGTACCGTGTCATTACCCAAGTGATTGTTGGGGTGAACAGCCCATTCGCTGTGTCATTAAAGTGTTGAGTATGATCTCCAATTCATCTTCTCTCCACACATACAGCGAGGCAGAAACATTATTTTATAGATGAAGCTCTAAGCAATGGGCCCTGGAGCTCATCTCAATCAGCTGCTCAAAGGCACTAGGAGAGGGAAAGTACATGTGGGACCATGATCAAGTCCTGAAAGTAGGTAAGTAAGTAAAGTTTATTTGTATAGCACTTTTCCCAGATAAAAATCACAAAGTGCTTCACACCAAGATGAAATACACACGATAGAACGAACTTAAAAGACATGTATAAAACAACATAGGGAAAACAATCACAGTTAAGAATAAAACGACGTCAAAAAACAATCACAGTAAGAAAGAGCCGTTTAACTCATGTTAAAAGCCTGTCTAAAAAGATAAGTGTTGAGATCTTTCTTTAAAACATCAGTGGAGTCTGTGTGACGTAGCGGCAGCAGAAGGTCATTCCCCAGCCGTGGTGCGGCAGTCTGGAAGGAGTGGTCTCCCCGGGTTTTAAAATGTGTGCGGGGGCCACCAGGAGACTCTGATCTGATGACCTTAATGATCGCGCAGGGGGGTCAGGTGTCAAGAGGTTACATATGCAGGACGGGGCCTGACCATGGAGAGCTCTAGAAGTCAGCAGTAAGATCTTAATGATTTCTAAACTTGACTGGCAGCCAATGAAGGGAAGACAAAACCGGGGTGATGTGTTCCCTTTTCTTTCTTCCAGTCAAAAGCTTTACTGCCTTATTTTGGACAGACTGAAGATGTGCAACATCTTTTTTCGATAAAACACATAAAAACAGAACTGTAATAGTCTAAACGGGATGATATAAAATCATGAATGATCATTTCTAGATCCGGCTTCTAAGCCATCGCAGGCCTGGTGTTTGAGTGGAGCAGGAGGACCCTCCTTCTAAGCAAGTGATCAGTCTCATTAAAGCTGGGGAGCAGCTGACTCCCCTCCCTGAGGAAAGATCTGCAGGGATCCTGGCCTCTGCATGGAACTGGCAGCTGATGGTGGATCTGGGGAGACAGCTGAAGTTCTCCCAGCTCACTGTGGCCTCCACCTTCAGGCCCAATATTGTCCTCACCTCAGAGTCCACCAAACAGGATGTCCGGCTAGAGATATCAGCCCTTGAGAAGATCACCTGGATGAGGCCTTTGAGAGGAAGCTCACCTCATCTTAGGGGCTGGTCAGTGAATGCAGATGAGGTGTCTGGAGCACAAGGTGCCTCCCAGTGGAAGCAGGTGAAGGGGCTTCACAGCCTGGGCTTTGGCCCAGAGTCTCTAGACGGCTGTGGCTCGAGAGAGGAGAGTAATGGAGAGAGGGTCTCTCACTGCTGTCTGCACACACACTGAGGTCTGATCAGCCCCAGCTGGGTCACCTGGAGGAGAGAGTGTGATGTTGAGAGACCCCAAACACTGGAAGATACCAGGAACATCAATGAAGATGTGTCCAGATGCATCACGTGATGCAGTTTCGCATTACATTATCACTCAACATTGGACACACAAGCAATAATCCAAAACACTGAGTAATCTCGTTAATCATTAGTGATGGTAGTGGCCATTATCAGTGGGGTAAACTTTTTAAAATTTATCTGAAATCAATAAAGTATTGCTTTAAGGATGACTTTAACAAAGATATTTTCAACGTTTACTGCATGACACAGTGGAATTATCTGTCTCTTCGCACACCTGCGTCTGATACATCACTCAAATCGCCACAATGCCTGAGCAAATTTTATCACATGGTGGAAAGGCAAAATCACAGGAGAGAAAGATCAACCACAGCTGCGTGGGGCATCCAGTCCCTGTAGTATTTTCAGTAAAATCAGCAGTGATCAGAGCACATGTCCCAGCCCTCTATAGAGCCACTGCTGTTCACACATCAGAGCTCCTCTAACTGTGTGTGACAGGATTTGTATAGAGGAAGGGGCTTTGCATACCTGTCCTGCCTCACTGCTCCACACACTTTAAGGCCCCCAGTACTGATCAGTGACCGCCAGTCCTTTCACAGACACTGACACAGGCAGCATTATGATGATGTCACACTTTCTACTGCTGGTGATGCTGGGACTCCTTATACAGGGTGAGAAAAATTAATTGAAGTGAAACTACATTTTGGTGATGTTATAAATCTTCTTTGCAGACATTTCACATCAGCACTGACCTATTCTTGTATGGTTTACCAAAATTATGTGACTCTGTAATATTCATGTCTTTTTGACATTTGCATCTATGTTTTGTTTTTCCAGGATCAATTGCAGATATAGTTGTGACTCAGTCTCCAGCAGCTCAGGGTGTTCAGCAGGGAGACACTGTCACTATCAGCTGTACAGTCAGTCAGAGTGTTTACTATACTGGCACCTACTACTTGCTAAGCTGGTACCAGCAGAAACCTGGTCAGGCTCCTAAACGCCTGATATATCTCGCCACAAGTCGCCAGTCTGGGATTCCTGATCGTTTCAGTGGGAGTGGATCTGGGACTCAGTTTACACTGAAAATCACTGGAGTTCAGGCTGAAGATGCAGGAGATTATTACTGTCAGAGTTATCATGAGATCAGTGGCAGTGCTGTGTTCACACAGTGTTAGAGAGCCGTACAAAAACCTCCCTCAGTCAGACTGCACAGAGACTGCACTGCTGCAGGTGCTGAGGGGGGAGCCACTGATCTCTGACACCAATATTACTAGCAGGACTGTAGGGGGCGATGATGACCCACAGTCCTGAATACACACCTCTCTGTGCTGAAGATGAGCTGCTCTGTGTCAGATACAGAACCCAAAGCAGAGCTGCTGCTGAACCACACACACACACACACACACACACACACTCTTCTGTACCACAACACCGCAGCATCACATAGTGTATCCATTTGAAACAGAAACTTCACTGACAATAACATGCACTGTCAGGGCAGCGTAAGAAATAAAAAATGGAGAAACTACAAAACCCAAAACCAGTGAAGTTGGCACGTTATGTAAATCGTAGATAAAAACAGAGTACAATGACTTGCAAATCCTTTTCAACTTATATTCAACTGAATACACTGCAAAGACAAGATGTTTGATGTTCAAACTGAGAAACTTTTTTTTTTTTTTTTGCAAATAATCATTAACTTAGAATTTAAAGGCAGCAACACATTGCAAAAAAGTTGGCACAGGGGCCTTTTTACCACTGTGTTACATCGCCTTTCCTTTTAACTACACTCAGTAAACGTTTGGGAACTGAGAAGACCAATTATTGAAGCTTTTCAGGTGGAACTCTTTCCCATTCTTGCTTGATGTACAGCTTAAGTTGTTCAACAGTCCGGGGTCTCCGTTGTCGTATTTTACGCTTCATAATGCACCACACATTTTCAATGGGAGACAGGTCTGGACTACAGGCAGGCCAGTCTAGTACCTGCACCCGGAGCCATGCTGTTGTGACACGTGTAGAATGTGGCTTGGCATTGTCTTGCTGAAATAAGCAGGGGCGTCCATGAAAAAGACGTTGCTTGAATGGCAACATATGTTGCTCCAAAACCTGTATGTACCTTTCAGCATTAATGGTGCCTTCACATATGTGTAAGTTGCCCATGCCTTGGGCACTAATACACCCCCATATTATCACAGATGCTGGCTTTTGAACTTAGCGCCTAAAACAGTCCGGATGGTTCTTTTCCTCTTTGGTCCGGAGGACACGACGTCCACAGTTTCCAAAAACAATTTGAAATGTGGACTCGTCAGACCACAGAACACTTTTCCCCTTTGCATCAGTCCATCTTAGATGAGCTTGGGCCCAGCGAAGCCGGCGGCGTTTCTGGGTGCTGTTGATAAATGGCTTTCGCTTTGCATTATAGAGTTTTAACTTGCACTTGCAGATGTAGCGACGAACTGTAGTTACTGACAGTGGTTTTCTGAAGTGATCCTGAGCCCATGTGGTGATGTCCTTTACACACTAATGTCGGTTTTTGATGCAGTACCGCCTGAGGGATCGAAGTTCACGGGCATTCAATGTTGGTTTTCGGCCTTGTCGCTTACGTGCAGTGATTTCTCCAGATTCTCTGAACCTTTTCACGATATTACGGACCGTAGATGATGAAATCCCTAAATTTCTTGCAATAGCTCGTTCAGGAATGTTGTTTTTAAACTGTTCGACAATCAGCTCACGCATTTGTTCACTAAGTGGTGACCCTCGCCCCATCCTTGTTTGTGAATGACTGAGCATTTCAGGGAAGCGGCTTTTATACCCAATCATGGCACCCACCTGTTCCCAATTAGCCCGTTCACCTGTGGGATGTTCCAGATAAGTGTTTGATGAGCATTCTTCAACTGTCTAAGTCTTTTTTGCCACTTGTGCCAGCTTTTTTGAAACTTGTTGCAGGCATCAAATTCCAAATGAGCTAATATTTGCAAAAAATTATGAAGTTTACCTGTTCGAACATTAAGTAACTTGTCTTTGCAGCGTATTCAATTGAATATAGGTTGAAAAGGATTTGCAAATCATTGTATTCTGTTTTTATTTATGATTTACTCAACGTGCCGACTTCACTGGTTTTGGGTTTTGTATTTTTCAATTTGTTTTGTACAAAATAAAATTCAGAGTCATAGTGCAGGATTCAGCTAGGACACTAAATTATCTTAGGAAATAAAGTTAACCAATATCACAGCTTCTTGTAGATTATTTACATAAAACAGCTTTACTTGAATTCAATGGTCACATTTGCAGACTTTATTGCATTTATGATTCCCCACATCTGATTATTTTGTGCCTCCATTAAATGTCTTACTAAAGAATAATTCTAGCTCAGTTAGTGTTATGGTTTCTTGTCTAGATACATATTTTTGAGGTCGCCTTGATGTACAATCTCTCAGATGTACAAGGTGAATATAGCGGACCTGATCTGGTGCTGTGGCCTTTGGACGGCCTAAACTGGTCTATCACATATGGAGCCAGTTTATAGGTACCGTGTCATTACCCAAATGATTGTTGGGGTGAACAGCCCATTCGCTGTGTCATTAAAGTGTTGAGTATGATCTCCAATTCATCTTCTCTCCACACATACAGCGAGGCAGAAACATTATTTTATAGATGAAGCTCCAAGCAATGGGCCCTGGAGCTCATCTCAATCAGCTGCTCAAAGGCACTAGGAGAGGGAAAGTACATGTGGGACCATGATCAAGTCCTGAAAGTAGGTAAGTAAGTAAAGTTTATTTGTATAGCACTTTTCCCAGATAAAAATCACAAAGTGCTTCACACCAAGATGAAATACACACGATAGAACGAACTTAAAAGACATGTATAAAACAACATAGGGAAAACAATCACAGTTAAGAATAAAACGACGTCAAAAAACAATCACAGTAAGAAAGAGCCGTTTAACTCATGTTAAAAGCCTGTCTAAAAAGATAAGTGTTGAGATCTTTCTTTAAAACATCAGTGGAGTCTGTGTGACGTAGCGGCAGCAGAAAGTCATTCCCCAGCCGTGGTGCGGCAGCCTGGAAGGAGTGGTCTCCCCGGGTTTTAAAATGTGTGCGGGGGCCACCAGGAGACTCTGATCTGATGACCTTAATGATCGCGCAGGGGGGTCAGGTGTCAAGAGGTTACATATGCTGGATGGGGCCTGACCATGGAGAGCTCTAGAAGTCAGCAGTAAGATCTTAATGATTTCTAAACTTGACTGGCAGCCAATGAAGGGAAGATAAAACCGGGGTGATGTGTTCCCTTTTCTTTCTTCCAGTCAAAAGCTTTACTGCCGCATTTTGGACAGACTGAAGATGTGCAACATCTTTTTTCGATAAAACACATAAAAACAGAATTGCAATAGTCTAAACGGGATGATATAAAATCATGAATGATCATTTCTAGATCCGGCTTCTAAGCCATCGCAGGCCTGGTGTTTGAGAGGAGCAGGAGGACCCTCCTTCTAAGCAGGCGATCAGTCTCAGTAAAGCTGGGGAGCAGCTGACTCCCCTCCCTGAGGAAAGATCTGCAGGGATCCTGGCCTCTGCATGGAACTGGCAGCTGATGGTGGATCTGGGGAAACAGCTGAAGTTCTCCCAGCTCACTGTGGCCTCCACCTTCAGGCCCAATATTGTCCTCACCTCAGAGTCCACCAAACAGGCTGTCCTGCTGGAGATATCAGCCCTTGAGAAGATCACCTGGATGAGGCCTTTGAGAGGAAGCTCACCTCATCTGAGGGGCTGGTCAGTGAATGCAGGTGAGGTGTCTGGAGCACAAGGTGCCTCCCAGTGGAAGCAGGTGAAGGGGCTTCACAGCCTGGGCTTTGGCCAGAGCCCTCAGTATATTAGGTACAGATGGAGAGAGGAAGAGGAGAGTCACACACATCACCACTGAAGCAGCAGAGAGAGTCTCTAGACGGCTGTGGCTCTAGAGAGGAGAGCAATGGAGGGAGGGTCTCTCACTGCTGTCTGCACACACACTGAGGTCTGATCAGCCTCAGCTGGGTCCCCTGGAGGAGAGAGTGTGATGGTGAGAGACCCCAAACACTGGAGGATTTCAGGAACTTTATCAAAAATGTGTCCAGATACATCGCAGAATGTAGTTTTGTTGCTCAACATCGCACAAAAAGCTATAGTAAAGAATAGTGGCTCTCCTTGCATTGGCAGCGGCCATTACACCTGAGGTAACAGTTATTTTTTTATCAACAAAAATTAAAGAATGATTGTTTTGAAAAGAAGTTTAGCAAAAAATATCTGAAGTGTTTGTGGAATGAAATAGTGAAGTTAACATGTGATACAACTGCCAAATTCCCAGGGTGGCTGAACAAATGTCAACACAGGAAAAAAAGGGAAGGAGAAAAAAATGAAAAGAAAGATCACAGACCACAGCAGGGTGGGGCATCCATTTCCTGCAGTGTAATCAATAAAAACAGCAGTGAACAGTCCACATGTCCCAGCCCTCTATAGAGCCACTGCTGTTCACACATCAGAGCTCCTCTAACTGTGTGTGACAGGATTTGTATAGAGGAAGGGGCTTTGCATACCTGTCCTGCCTCACTGCTCCACACACTTTAAGACCCCCAGTACTGATCAGTGACTGTCCAGTCCTTTCACAGACACTGACACAGGCAGCATCATGATGATGTCACACTTTCAACTGCTGGTGATGCTGGGACTCCTTGTACAGGGTGAGAAAGATTGGTCGATTTGAACTTGCGATTTTTGCCCTGTTTTACATTTTCTTTACTGTCTTTTTCCCTTCATAAATGTTTTCAATGCTGTGCCAATCTTGTTTGCTTTTTCCAGAATGTTCCATAATTATTGAAAATTGTTTCATTACATTCTTATGAGATATATTTGTTTTTTGTCCAGGATTAATGGCAGATATAGTTATGACTCAGTCTCCAGCAGCTCAGGCTGTTCAGCAGGGAGACACTGTCACTATCAGCTGTACGGCCAGCCAGGATATAGACGATGATTACCTCAGCTGGTACCTGCAGAAACCTGGTCGGGCTCCAAAACTTCTGATTTATTGGGCCACAACTCGCCAGTCTGGGATTCCTGATCGTTTCAGTGGGAGTGGATCTGGGACTCAGTTTACACTGAAAATCACTGGAGTCCAGAGTGAAGATGCAGGAGATTATTACTGTATGCAGGCTGATACCACACCGTTCACACAGTGTTAGAGAGCCGTACAAAAACCTCCCTCAGTCAGACTGCACTGCTGCAGCTGGGACCTACTGCAGGTGCTGAGGGGGGAGCCACTGATCTGAAACACCAAGCAGTTCAGCTGTAAACAGTCTGTACAATAATTGCGCACATATTTACAAGTATAATGCTGTATTTGTATGTGGGACGACAAGTCTATCCATACCTCTTGTGAAAATTAAGTGTTTTTTATGATTATTGTAACATTTGTGCTGTGTGCACAGTTCAGATCCACTGAGGACAGAAAGTTGAGGACTGGAATCAGATGTGAGGATGGACTTGGTTTTATTTATTATGCCAACTGCACTGCAGAAGGCGCAAACATTGCAATGCTAAACAATAACAAACAGAGGTTCCTAAAATGAGCACAATGAGTTTTACAGAATCTGGGCTATGGCTTCAGTTACGATGTATCAGAAATAGGAAAACAAAAAGAAAATGAGGTTCCTTTTAATAATAATGTGCTGGCTTAAACGTAAACAGCACAACATTTCAAGAGTTTAGTATTGTCATAAATACGGAGGATATGCCTATACAAGACTACAGTGCTGCAAGGTGTGGATTTACAAGACTTCAAAATGAAAATGAATGAAGCTCAATTATAAATACATGCTGCTACCACCCAGTGGCAATTAAACACAGACGCAAACAATGATGAAGCAATGCAGTCCGGGTCTTTGTAGACCGGTGAGCTGGACGGCTGGAGGCGTGGTGTTACAATTATTTAGAAACTTGATCAAAAGAGCACTATGGAGATAAAGACACTAGTCAGACGATTATTGCTTATCACAGTAAAATAGATATCATTCTTGGAGGAAGACTTGACCTTATTTCTGAATAAACTCAAAAAGAAAGTGAGCACATGAAAAAAAAACACATTTTGTCATGGTTTAGAAGCTTTGGGAGCTCTTTTTGTTGCTCTCGTCCGGGACGATACTGTGTTGCTCCCATTCGGATTCCTGGGCCAGTTGTCATTAATTGGGGGCTTTGCCTGGACTGTATTTAAGCTCCAGTTTCGCCTCGCGTCCTTTGCTAGAGTGTCAGTGTCTTATTTGCGCTTTAGCCGGTAAGGTCTTGAGACAGAGCGCTGTTTAGGGCTTAGTTGCATATTTGAGGCCTATTTATGGTAAGAGAGGGAATCTTTGTTTTATTTTTTCCCTTTTCTTTTGGTATCTTCGGGCTTGCCTGTTTCCTATCTCGGACGGCGTCAGGTCCGTTGGTAGCGCGAGTCTCGTATTTGCAGTCTGTTTAAGTCTCTCAGCACGCAGTGGTTTTTGCCTTTTTTTTCTGGCTGCTGCTTTTGGCATCCAAATCCTAACATCCATCACACATTTATTGACTGGAATTAAAGTTGAGTTCACTGGAACAGAAGTGGGCCATTAATTTTTGGAACAAAACAGAGGCATATCTTGAGTTTACCCTTTGTACATATAATAGCTCTGACATGCAGGGGTAGGTCATGATATAGGATGTTTATCTTGCTAAGGATTTTTCACATTTGTCAATATGACCACAGTTTAGATGAAGTGATACAGAGGATTGTCTGGATAATACAGTCCCTGAAATTGCATGGAATTTTGGAATTTAATAGAAGGAATCAATTAGCTGGAATCTACAGAGCATTCAGAGATTAGTGAGAGCAGTCAGAGATTAGGGAGAGCAAAATCAATCACGATATCAAAATATAATAAAATAAAGCAATAAAAAAAGCACTAAAGCGCGAATCAGCTTGCCCCTTCTCCAGAGCAGTGGCGGTCCGTCAGCAGAAACACTCAGCCAGCAATTACCTCACCTTTCACTACTTAATGACCTACATCTATCGCAGTTTACCTCTCCCGATTAGCAACAGTTGCTCATAATTGGTAGAACTGATGAGAGTCTGATTTATTTCTGAAAGTCTTGTTATACATTGCAGTACAAAATTATACAATGTTTTCTTCTGTACATCAATGACTACAAAAAATATCAATATATCTTTATAATTTATGTGCTGGTGTAGCTTGTGAAACAGCACAGATTTGTGTAAATTAGTTTGCGAGGCTCATTGAGCAATAAGCCATGCGAGTCCGTTTTATAGTCTGAATGTAGTGACCGCTCATCCGCGTCAACTCAACATGGCCGCGCCTGTGTTGGCAGCCTGTGATCCGAGCTTGTTTCACGGTCTGCTCCTTCTGTTTGTATGTGTTTCATTATGTGTGAGCAGTGCAGTACTGGTGGCTGTTTATGATAGACTCACCTTGCTGACCATCTGTGCCTCAGTGGCGAGTTCCTTGTCTTATCCATCTGTACAATGGAGCTCCCATCGTGCTCTGCGTTACGAGATTCCTGGGTCAATCTGCCGTGAGGATACGGGAGCTATTCCAAGGGAGCCCACTATCCCTGCTACATTCCACCTCTGCGACCCCGGCGCTTGTATGGGGCTATCCTGCCTCCGACCCATCCTCCCGGCATTTCCCTCGCAACTACCGGCTACCCGCCCTGTGATCCATCGGCGACTGCACACGAGTGTGGCTTGGGTGCCTGCATGTGCCTGGTCCAGTACCTTCGGCCCAGTGAGTCGTCACCAACAGTACTCGAGTGTGGCTTCAGTGTCTGCGAGTATGCGAGCTGGAAAGTGGCACAGGTTTCTGCGATCTCTGCCTCAAGCCTCAACTTTTGGCAGAGTGGGATCTGACCCCGTCTGTTTTTGCTAACTGAATGCCAGATCCATATCGAATAAATCGTTCATCCTGAATAATTTTTTCTTATCTAAAAACTTTGACTGCTTGTTGATTTCAGAAACCTGGCAGAAAGTAGATGACTTTGTACATCTAAATGAACTCTGCCCTCCCAACTGTGCTTATTCCTTTTCCCCAAGATACTCAGGCCCGAGACTTACCATTGTCTATCGAGACTGTTTCACTTCATGGACAGTGAGCTCTGGATCATATTAATCTTTTGAAAGCTTTATTATTAAAATTGGACATGTTAAGCCCTTTTACTGTGTTTTAATTTATCACCCTCCCGGCAGAAGTAGTTTGTTCCTCACTGAATTAGGTGACTTTCTAGCATCTATCATAAGCCTGGATAGAATTCTAATGACTGGGGACTTCAACATTCACATAAATAACAGCTCGGATAACTTTGCTGCAAACTTCCTTAAAACCTCTTAAGCCCTGAGTGTTGTGTTCCGGGGTTCTGGCCTTTGGCCAGAACAGTACAGCATTTATGGTTTTAACAGTTTCATGTTCAAGATTCCATAGTTTCATAGCTTTCATAGTTCAAGTTCAAGTTCATGTTCATAGTCACAGTTTTAACAGTTTTTTGTATCAGGTTTAAGCATTTCATTATTCATGTCCATGTCCAAGTTTTTACTTTCCCATGTTTTTGTTTTTGCCAGGTCTGCCATGCCACTCCACCGCTTGTCTGCGTTCCGCCCCGTGCCTTCGTTGTTGCACATTTCAGAGCTCTGGGTTGGCTTTGGTATTTCCCTCTTCCTTCTGTGCTGTGCTGATTCGGGGCTCTCTAAGCTTAATTGACAATTAGCTGTTTTTAAGTTACTAACATTTACTAACATTCACTGGGTGGTGTAATTCTTACATAGGCACATTACTAATACTACTAATTTAGACAGGGAGTTTGTTGTCATGATTCCTGCTTTGCTATTTCAAGATCTTGCTGTGCTTTTCTGTTCTGAACATTCATGCTTGCTTCCAAACTGCATACTTAATTGGTACTTAAGCTGAGCACGCTCATTCTCTTAATGAGCAAGTCTTGTCATCCAATCTCTGTCCATGTCTTGATCTTGCCATGCCTCTTGTTTCTCTTTCTCCAGGTGTTGCCCCTCATGTGCCATGATTTCTAAGCCTTTATCTGGATGCGGTGGAAGTTGGCTGGCAGACAGTGTCTCGAGTCTCGCTCCATGTTCAAGTTCTTGTTTCCAAGTCTCGTTCCATGTGCAAGTTTTGTTCTCTAGTTCACGCTCACGTTCATGTTCCCAAGCCTTGTTCTCGTTTTTGTATATAGCCTTAGTATCGTTGTTTATTTCTGTTCTTGCTTATCTCCCTGGAGTTTCCAGTGGTTTTTTGTTCTTGCCGTTTTTGCTCTTTAGTTCTCAGCTCTGTGTAGCTTACCTTAGTTTGTCTTTTGCAACCCTTTGGGCCAAGTTTTTTGTTGGCCCTCGTGCCTGTTTTGTTTTTTGTTTTAAATAAATCCTCATTTCCCTTCACCCCGCTTCTGGTGTCTAACTGATTCCGTATCACTGAGCCTCTTGTTTAAAAATGGCAAGCCCAAAATGAAATTCATATATCTCTGCAACTATTTGGTCCATTTGAATAATCTTGGTATCATAATAAAGGTAAAACCATTTGGGATTTCTGGCATGCTGTAAAAATCAGTGTATATACACTCAACAAAAATATAAACGCAACACTTTTGTTTTTGCTCCCATTTGTCATGAGATGGACTCAAAGATCTAAAATTCATTCCAGATACATAATATTACCATTTCTCTCAAACATTGTTCACAAATCTGTCTAAATGTGTGATAGTGAGCACTTTTGCTTTGCTGAGACAATCCATCCCACCTCACAGGTGTGCCACATCAAGATGCTCATCAGACACCATGATTAGTGCACAGGTGTACCTTATACTGCCCACAATAAAAGGCCACTCTGAAATGTGCAGTTATGTCTCACAGCAAAATGCCACAGATGGCGCAAGCATTGAGGGAGCTTGCAATTGGCATGCTGACAGCAGGAATGTCAACCAGATCTTTTGCTCAGGCATTGAATGTTCATTTCTCCACCGTAAGCCATCTCCAAAGGCGTTTCAGAGAATATGGCAGTACATCCAACCGGCCTCACAACCGCAGACCACGTGTAAACACACCAGCCCAGGACCTCCACATCCAGCAGGTTCACCTCCAAGATCGTCTGAGACCAGCTACTCAGACAGCTGCTGAAACAATTGGTTTGCATAACCAAAGAGTTTCTGCACAAACTGTCAGAAACCGTCTCAGGGAAGCTCAACTGCACGCTCGTCGTCCTCATTGGGGTCTTAACCTGACTCCAGATCGTCGCCGTAACAGACTTGAGCGGGCAAATGCTCACATTCGATGGCGTCTGGCACGTTGGAGAGGTGTTCTCTTCACGGATGAATCTCGGTTTACATTGTTCAGGGCAGATGGCAGACAGCTAGTCTGGCGTCGTGTGGGTGAGCGCTTTGCTGATGTCAATGTTGTGGATCGAGTGGCCCATGGTGGTGGTGGGGTTATGGTATGTGCAGGCATCTGTTATGGACGAAGAACACAGGTGCATTTTATTGATGGCATTTTGAATGCACAGAGATACCGCTATGAGATCCTGAGGCCTATTGTTATGCCATACATCCATGAACATCACCTCATGTTTCAGCAAGATAATGCACGGCCCCATGTTGCAAGGATCTGTACACAATTCTTGGAAGCTGAATGTCCCAGTTCTTGCATGGCCAGCATACTCACCGGACATGTCACCCATTGAGCATGTTTGGGATGTGCTTGACCGGCGTATATGACAGCGCGTACCAGTTCCCACTAATATCCAGCAACTTCGCACAGCCATTGAAGAGGAGTGGACCAACATTCCACAGCCCACAATTGACAATCTGATAAACTCTATGCGAAGATGTGTTGCACTGCATGAGGCAAATGGTGGTCATACCAGATACTGACTGGTTCTGAGTGACCCAGACCCCCAATAAAGCAAAAACTGCACATTTCAGGGTGGCCTTTTATTGTGGACAGTCTAAGGTACACCTGTGCACTAATCATGGTGTCTGATGAGCATCTTGATGTGGCACACCTGTGAGGTGGGATGGATTGTCTCAGCAAAGCAAAAGTACTCACTAACACACATGCTGTATTTATTATGCGTAACCACCGCCTCCAGTTCCGGGGGCATCTGGCTTAAGGGGTTAATGTTACCGAAACGTTTCATTTTATGTCTCAGGTCCTACTCACAAAGGGGAATACCTTGGATCTTGTTTTCACAACAGGGTTGGAAGTCAGTAATATCCAGACAGAGGATTTGTTGGTGTCTGATCACAAAAGTGTTCTGTTTAATCTGTCTTTCGACAATGACTGTGCCTGTGAAGCGGATAAAATGCTCGCAAATTGTTTATAGCTTAGTTGTACAGAACATCATGGCTGGCTTTGATAGCAATTTTGGTGTATCAAAAAAAATAATCCAGCACTCACGGATGAAAGTAAAGAAATTTTATTTCGGCAGCAATACACAAATGTTTCAGCCTACTGGCTTTCTTCAGCGTGTTACACAGCAAGGCAGGAGGCGTTCTTTTGTAGACGTGTACAGGGTATGACCCTTGAACCACCGACTTAGGTCATTTTCTATTATAAAGGAGCAAATACCAATTCAGAAACCCCAAAAAAAAATAAAAATAATAATTATAATAATTAAAAAAATAGATAAATAAATAATAAACAAAACAAAAAAATGTTTGTATACATATATATTCATACATATACACATATACACACATACAAACATATTATCACAAAAAGCACCCCAAAAGCAATTCTTCATTAAGGCCTTGAGGCCATTCAGTTTTCAGTGTGTGTATCCAGTAGGCTTCCCTTTGAAGAAGGGTTCTATCCCGGTCCCCACCTCTCTTTAAAGGCTGTACCGTTTCTATCCCCTGGAACCTGAGGGAACTCACATCGTGACCTGACAGGTTAAAATGACGTGCTACTGGGGACCTTTCCTCTTTATTTCTGATATTACTTTTATGTTCAGAAATCCTGATTTTCAGTTCTCTTTTCATTTTTCCCACATAGCAGAGACCACAAGGACATTTTAAAAGGTACACAACATGTGTTGTTCAGCAGGAAATTATGCTCTTAATGCAATATTTTCTACCCGTGTGGGTTTGTATAAACTCGTTTCCACGAATCATTGCATTGCAATGTACACAATTATGAAAAGGAAAATTTCCTGTCGGAAGGGCTGTTAAAAGATGTTTGGGTGGCACATAGCTATCAGCCCGCACCAAATAATCCCTCAGATTTCTAGGCCGTTTCTGTGCGAATATAGGTGGGTGTTTAAAGGCGTGTTCCATGCTGGGATCGCTTGACAAAATATGCCAGTGTTTTAGGACCGATTCTTTTATACCCTTAGAAATAGGGGAAAATGTGGTCGCCAACACTAATATGGAATCTCTTGCTTTCGGAGGACTGGGGACCAACAAATTTGATCGATCAACATCCCTTACCCTTTGTAGGCAATTCTGTAATATTGTTTCGTCATAACCTTTGCTCCAAACACTATTTAATAATTCAGAAGCTTGTTCTTCAAAACCCTTGTTTGTGTTGCAAATGCATTTAACGCATAACAAATGACTATAGGGGAGTAGTCCAGGCAATCTAAGGTTGGGCTCAGGACAAATTGCAAATGTTTTGAAATGTTGTTTTTTCCCATGCCCATGCAAATAAAAAGAAGTCCCCACAACCAACATACTAAAAGTGTAATTAAATATATTTAGTGGAACATACTGTAATTTTGAAATAATGAAATACTACATATTTGGACGATTTTTGCCAAATTTTGCGTGTTAAAGATACGTTAAATGTACCTTTAACTTGGATAAAACCCTACAACAACAACAAAAACACCAAAAAAAAAAAAAAAAAAAAACCAACAACAACATTTATGCATGTAAATGTACATAGAGATTTCCTGCAATATCTTCAACTCTTCCTCACTTCTTCCTATTAATAATGTGGCGTCAACATCAAAGCCATTTTATAATTTCAAACTCTCCAAGAACATCTTTTTAACATGACTAATTATATTTTTAGTCATATTTTTGACATCTCGCAGTGGAGACAGGCCACGAGCGGTATCATTAAAGTGCACTTTTTCACTCATGTTACAAATTGAACATCCACACATCTACATTTCTCTGAAGGACTACATGTGCTTCGCAAACAGACAGACCTTGGGCTGGATTATCAGCTGGCCTTGTCATAGAACAGTGCCTCATGCATAGTGTAAAGACCACAGGAGGCTTGACAAGGGGCCGTGGTATGACAGAAACTCAACGCCTGGTTTGGGTGCTCTCCACACCTGCATGTGCGGACATGAACAATGCCATGCAGGAGTTCACCTCTGTCACCTACACAACCAGTGAACAACACAAGGACAGTACAAAGTCCAGGATGGCAAAGGATGCGAGAGACACAGAAAAACTTCTTCAATACCTAGTATCTGAAAGAAACTCCTTCAGTGCAGAGCCATCTCTGAGAAACATAGCGACAGGTGTATTGGCCCACGCAACCATCAATGCCTATCAGGGCAAAGCTGTCGGACAAAAGATACTGACATCAATGGAAGGACAGCAAGTTGGTGATTATACATTCTGAAAGAAGGACCAGGCTATCACAATGGATGCAAAGTCAACAGTGAAGATCCAAGATGAGGAAGTGCACGTGGATCCACAGTTACTGTTCCAAAGACTGATAACAGCTGGAATCAGGTTTGATGAATTGTCAGAAATATTCCAGTATGAACTGTGTACTTATCCATCTGCAATCTTCAAGTCGAGAAACGTCATGAGAACAGCCAATAAATCTTCCTTAGCAACTGCACTGTGGTCAACAAGGATGGCAGCTGATCTTCCGACCGAGAACGTTCAATATGTTCTTGATGGAGGTGCCCTGCTACACCGCATACCGTGGACAATGGGAACTTCCTGGGAAGACATTTGCGACACTTACACTCGGTATGTCACTGGAAAGTATGGCGAAGCTGTTGTGGTATTTGATGGCTACAGTGATGCACCTAGCACAAAAGACTGTGCACATTCCAGAAGAACAGGTGGTTCCGTGGGTGTCACAGTTCACTGTTCCAGTCAGTTGACTCCTCAGATCAAGAAAGAAGAATTCCTCTCAAACAAAGTAAACAAACAACGCTTCACTTACATGCTTGCTGGGAAACTAGAACACACTGGATGTGATGTGCACCATGCAAATGGGGATGCCGACCTCCTTATTGCTCAGACAGCAAACACATTCGCAGCCAAACAAGACACGTTTCTCATGGCAGACGACACGGATCTTCTTGTTCTACTGCTGTATCATGCTGTTGACATCCAGTACAACACATTCTTCAGGCCTGAGCCAAAGAAGCAGTCACTGAAATTCCCAAGAACATGGGATATCAAAGCAGCCAGATCCTTGCTAGATGACATTATCTGTGACAATATCCCATTCGTTCACAGCATACTGGGATGTGATGCAACATCTCGACCATTTGGCATCGGCAAAAAAACAGCACTGATGAAACTACAGAAAGACAAGCTATTTTTGAAGAATGCACAGGTGTTCTCAAGAACTGATTCCTCAAAGGATGACATCATAAAAGCTGGAGAAGCTGCTCTGGTAACCTTGTAAAAAGGAGGAATTTGCGAACCGATCAATGGCTTGAGAATCCGTCGTTTTTATGATAAAATGACATCCAGTACTGCCTCGGTTCAGCCTCACACACTTCCACCCACAGCAGCGGCAACGAAACACCATAGTCTCCGCGTATATCAGCAGGTTCAGGTGTGGAAAGGTGAGGAAAAACGTGTTCCCCCCAAAACTGGGGATGGCATGTTTCCGACGGAAAAATGATGCCTGTAATGACAGACCTTCTGGGAGCACCACAAGAACTCCTTGAAATCATCAGGCGCAATTGTGAATCTGGATGTCACACAATGCCGAAAAAATGGAATGGACTGCTCAGTGGCACGTGGAGAGTGCAGAGGTGTCTGTTCTAATTTGTTAACTACTGCTTCGGAATCCGATTCGGATACAGAACAAACCTGAAAACGTTCAGACAATTATGAACAAACAGTTTTGAAAATGATGTTGTGCAATGAGATATTTGTTTTGTTTATACCAATAAGTTTGTTTTTGTTTTGTTTTGACACGGCATCTTCTTTAAATGTGTATATATATATATATAAGTCAATGCTTTAGTAATTATTCTCTAGTAATGCAAGTACCTAACGTGGCAGTATTTGGTGTGCAGACATGGTATGTAATGTGATAACGTTTGTACAGATACATTGATACATTTTCTTGAGATGCGAAACTGCTGGCTCTGACAGCACTTAATGTGGTTTATAATGTGCTGTTAGTATTAGTCATCCAAGTTCTTTGATGATTTTTAATGTTATTTTTAAGTTTTGATGTTATATTCTAGTTTTATAGCCAAAAAATAACATGCATTCATGGTGTATTCTGATAGAAATCTTCCACAAAGTATGTCAGGGTCAAGTAAACAGATTCCAAGACATTTGAAAAAAATGGACTACAGAGATATGGTCTGAACGTCTTAGAACATGATACAAAGTTGTCAAAAGTTACTGGAACCGAATCCTACATTGCAAACCTGATACTGACAGCACTTAATGTGGTTTATAATGTGCTGTTAGTATTGGTCATCCAAGTTCTTTGATGATTTTTTGATGTTATATTTTAGTACCTACAATAACTACAGTCAGTATTAAGGGTATAAATCCAGTGTGCCTCTCTTTGTTGGAGGCGTTTGATTTTTTCCCCACCCTGTTCACCAACACTGATGACTTCAATGCCTGACACTGGTCATCATCACTACCATGTTGGGATTCCATATAGTGTTTAGCCATCAGGTAATTCAAATTTCTAGTCCGAACAGCATACCTGTGTTCAGCCAATCTGTCCATCTGCCTCCTTTTAGTGAGGCCAGTATAGAAACAGCCGCAAACACATTCAAGTCGATACACAACATGGGTGGTATTGCAATTTATGAAACTGGTAATGGGAAAGCTTTTGCCTCTAAAAACCTGTTTAAAAGTATCAGTTTTCACCATATTCTCAAAATGACTACATTTGCCATGACAAAAATTGCCCTTAGGCCTTTGAATCCAAATGGTCTGGTTTAGGAGCAGAAAGGTAACTTCTGACTAGTTTTTCCTTATTGTTGGGGCCTTTCTGTTACTGATGCCTGGAGGTTCAGTGAATACCTCACGCAGGGAACCATCGGTCTCAGTGATGTCCCAGTTTCTCTTTATGATGTGTTTTATCTGAAGAGATTCTTTGCTATATGTTGCGAGAGAGCTGTTCTGAGTTTGCTCTCGTTTAGGTTGAGGACTGAGCAGTGTGTTCCTCTCCAGTGACAGAGCTGTTCTGGATTTGCTGTAGTTTAGGTTTAGGACTGAGTAGTGTGTTCCTCTCCAGTGACAGAGCTGTTCTGAGTTTGCTGTAGTTTAGGTTGAGGACTGAGCAGTGTGTTCCTCTCCAGTGACAGAGCTGTTCTGAGCTTGCTGTAGTTTAGGTTGAGGACTGAGCAGTGTGTTCCTCTCCAGTGACAGAGCTGTTGTGAGCCGGACTGAGGCACTGTAATGAATATCCTCGCTGTGAAAAACACTGCTGCATATCCATAGATTGACTATGGAAATCCTGATCAGAGTCACATATTTGTCTTAGCCTCAGCATTTGGCCGTAAGGAATATTTATAATTAGCCACGGATGATGAAAACTATTAGCATGTAATATAGTGTTTCAATTGATAGCTTTTCTCAAGACAAGAGTGTGCAAATACCCTTTGCAATCTTTTTTCAAATTCGTAAATCCAAAAAGTTAATGACATGATGATCATATTCAATACTCAACTTTAGATTTTCATTTTGACTATTTACATAAGTATGGAAGTCCAAAAGCGCTCCAGACATCCATCCATCCATTCTACACACCGGCTTCTTCCTCACAAGGGTCGAGGGCAGGGGAGCGGGAGAGTATCCCACCTGACTATGGGCAAAACGCAGGGACACACTCCTGCACACACACCATTCATGTACACACTCACACTTAGGCGCAATTTAGAGTCTCCAGTTCCCCTGACATGCATGTCTTTGGGCTGTAAGAGGAAACCAGAGAACCCGGAGGAAACCCACGCGAACACGGGGAGAACATACTAACTCCACACAGAACCCACACCCTTCTTGCTGTGAGGTGACAGTGTTACCCACTGCGTCACTGTGCTGCCAGGTCTGCATACATGATCTATCACACTAAGTTAGGAGAACCGTAACAACCAGAGACAGGATACAGGTCTGGTGAAAAGGCTCCACTGCTGCCCTGGTGAGAACATCACAGTGATCAGTGCAGGAGATGAGGGAGAGAGTTTCCTTCCACAGTCAGTCCTGTATGAGCTGTTAGCACAAGGGTTCTGTCTCTGAACACTGTGTCAGAAAACCACTGTCAGACATGAAGACAGGTGCTGCCTGTGATGAGAAAAGGAGAACCTCACCATTTCATTCATATTATAATCATAAACTGAGCATGATAAGTGCATGAGGATACAAAATCAAGCAAAGTTTTAAACACATATTTCAGAAAATCACAGCCCATATGCAGTTACTCCTGGACAAATTCAGAAAAAGCTTCAAATAAGTGAATACATGTATTGTCAATAGCAGAATACAGTACACATGACCCAGGCCTCTACAGACCCACTACTGTTCACACATCAGAGCTCCTCTAACTGTGTGTGACAGGATTTGTATAGAGGAAGGGGCTTTGCATACCTGTCCTGCCTCACTGCTCCACACACTTTAAGACCCCCAGTACTGATCAGTGACTGTCCAGTCCTTTCACAGACACTGACACAGGCAGCATTATGATGATGTCACACTTTCTACTGCTGGTGATGCTGGGACTCCTTGTACAGGGTGAGAAACATGAATCCATTTTTTTATAATTTTTAAATTTGTAGTCAAAATGATCATTTGAGTTTTATTTAATTCCTAAACAAATCCACTGTGGAAACTGAAAAGGTTCATATGAATTGATATCTATTTTAATCTTTATTTTTTTTCCAGGATCAATGGCAGATATAGTTGTGACTCAGTCTCCAGCAGCTCAGGCTGTTCAGCAGGGAGACACTGTCACTATCAGCTGTACAGTCAGTCAGAGTGTTTATGTTTATAGCTCTTACCACTGCCTCAGCTGGTACCAGCAGAAACCTGGTCAGGGTCCAAAACTCCTGATTTATTGGGCCACAAGTCGCCAGTCTGGGATTCCTGATCGTTTCAGTGGGAGTGGATCTGGGACTCAGTTTACACTGAAAATCACTGGAGTCCAGGCTGAAGATGCAGGAGATTATTACTGTCAGAGTTACCATTACATTAGTAGCAAGAGTGTGTTCACACAGTGTTAGAGAGCCGTACAAAAACCTCCCTCAGTCAGACTGCACAGAGACTGCACTGCTGCAGCTGGGACCTACTGCAGGTGCTGAGGGGGGAGCCACTGATCTCTGACACCAATATTACCAACAGGACTGTAGGGGGTGATGATGAGCTTTTCTTTGCCTCTCCCTGATGACTGACTTATGTCGGGGAGTGAGCAGGGATGAACCTCACGTATTGTGACAGTTCCTCGAGCTCAAACAAATGAGTGTGATGGGAGAACCTGAACATCTGCCTGCTATGTACTGCAGTCAACAGGAAACATCACTGCATGTGAATCACACTAAAGCAGAGCGAGTCATTGAAAGTCAAATGCATCGCGGATATAGAAGTGCATTAAAGAACATGGAGATGTCCAAGAAACGGAAGTGAAGGTGTGACCGCTGCGTTTCTACTGAGGAGAGGACAAGGCCCTCGTAGAATGAGCGCAAAAGTTTGGCAGGAAGTTCGACATACGCTTGAGCGATAGCATTACACAGCCAATGAGCCAGGCGTTGTTTTATCGGTGGCTTCCCTTCAAAAACCGATCTGCAGTGTAAACAGCTGTCCAGTCTGACTGATGCCTGCAGTTCGCCCCACACAATAGGCTAGTGCACATACCGGGCTGAGGCGTGAATGAAGGACTCTGTCTTAGCAAGGTGGCACTTCCATTTCCTCTGATGAAGAGACAAGATGAGGAGACAGAGTGCGCCTAAATCGCCAACCCTCTTCTCTGTGGCTAACATTAAGAAAAGCACTGTCTTCCAGGATAGAACTTGAACGAGATTAAGAGGCTCAAAAAGAGCTTCTCTCAGAGCGCGCAATACCAGTGGTGAATCTAATTCTGGTGCGAAGGGGTGTGTGACTGACCGTTGCCTCCTGGCTCAGCGCAGGAAGTGCTGAAATGGTTGCTGCATATATTTTAATTGTAGAAAGGGATGGATATCTATCAATTATCTGCTGGAGTGTTTGTGACGTTGGATCCATATGCCTCTCTACAGACCAGTGATGAGAAACTGACCATTTTCCTGCGTAACAAGCAATGGTTGAAGGGCCCCTTGAATGGTTCATACCACCTCAAGGACAAGCCAAATCTCTCCAACTGCTTTCTCTCAGGTACGACACCCCAAAACATAGACCCGTGATGGGAAATTACTGTGAGAGGGCATCAGCGCACCACGGGATTGGCAACAGTTACCTGGATTGCAACTGCATTCGTTTCGGGGGCCATAGTGCGCTCGTGCACTCTGGAGCCAGCAGTATAACTGACAAGTCCTCCTCCTGAATCCATGACAGGAGGGGAGTAATTAGAGGGACGGGAGAAAAGCATAGAGTCAGGCTTTCCCAGCCAACCGACCTGGCGTTTATTAAAAACCATAGCGCACCCAGTGCATCCTATCTTGAAACAACTGGGTCCACTTTTGCTTCCCAGAACCGATGCCATAATGACCAAACTAAAGTGAGGTTCAGCCTACACTCATTCTGAGAAGGTCCTCCAGGTGACATCAGATCAGCCGCCCAGATCTGTATTCCAGGAATGTAATGTGTTCTTATTAAACGAAGGTCAATGCGAGACCATACTAGAATCCTTCTGGCAAATTCCAGAAGCCGGCTGATCGAACTCCGCCCTGGCGGTTTATGAATGCTGCTGCCGTCATGTTGCTCTCGATGTTTGACATGTTTTTCTCCAGAGCAAAGCATGAGAACATTTTTAGCATCATTGATAATCCCAGGCAGTTTGTGTTGGGGGGTGTGGCCATTTCCTCCCACACTCCTCCCCAACCTGTGAGAGACGCATCTGCAAACGCTGAGATGTGCGATGCGACTCTTCCCCGGGGGAACCCTTGTTGTTAGTACCTGGGGATTTACCCAATAAGTCAAGTCTGACTGCACAGAAGGGGGAATAAATAAATAACAGGCGCCTTCTCTGTCCAACTAGGACAAGGCAAAGGTGACTGAACCGACTCTGGGATTTTCTCTCACATGATGAAGTCCCAGAGGGACAAAACACAGGACTGACTGACATCATGCCCAGTCAGCGCATCACAGACAGTGCAGTTAGCACTCTGTGGGGCTTGAGACACAACAGGAGAAAGCAAAGTGCCACCAGTCTGGCTGGGGACAGTTTCGCTTTCATAGAGATGGAATCGATGTGCACTATCAATACAGTTATATAGTCGACTGGGAGGGGGGTGCTGTTTTGCGAGTTGTTGCAACAACCCGATGAGTCAGGTGACTGATTAGTTTCACGGTGTGGAGCGCGGCTTTCCCCTCCGGGGATCATCACAGCAGCCAGATGCGTTGAGCAGTGATCTTCATTCTCGGTCCTGGAGAGATGCAGATTTTGTTATCGCTCAGCACTTCATTGGTCAATTAAAGTGTTGATCTCACCTCACCTGGTGACTTGGGTCCCAATTCACTGTTGAAAATAAGGGAAAAATAAAAACCAGTAGATGCAGCAGCCCTCTGGGAGTAAGAATGTAGAGCACTGGTGTAGTGCCCTGTTGCCCAAATCACACCCTCCTGGGGCCAAGAAATGCTGGTTTTCCTCCACCGTCTCCTGGCTTTACTGAGGATTCAAGTACAGTGACAGCCTGCCAATCAGTAGCAATAACTGCTCACTTTATTGCAGGGAAGGGAAGAGAGAAGGACTGGATTTGGATGTAAGAGATAGATTTGGGGATTTCTGGAGAAATGGGGGGTCATGTAATTAACACCTGCTGTATAATGAGTGGACCGAATAGCAATATCTGACTCATCTGAACATAAGCTGATGCAGGCAGAGTGATAGATAAAAATTATTTGGCTTTGAATCTGTGTTCAATTAAAGCAAAATAAAAATAAAAATACAAATAAAACTACTGCGTGCACAGAGAACCATTTTGGCGCCAATTAAGCTCTGTGATTTATTTGCATCTTCTTTTTACGTTATTGTTGGCCATAATATAGTCCTATAAGCACAATATCCAGCTGTTGTCTAATCTATTGACAACACTTTTCAGAGCAATCCTGTGTACTCCATAAATCATAATCCGCAAAAGTTACAGAATCATAAAGTTAAATGTCAGAACTAATCTCATTAAAACTGGTGAGTTTGAATAAAAACAGCAGTGAACAGAGCACATGTCTCAGCCCTCTATAGACCCACTGCTGTTGTGAGCTGACCCACATCAGAGCTCCTCTAACTGTGTGTGACAGGATTTGTATAGAGGAAGGGGCTTTGCATACCTGTCCTGCCTCACTGCTCCACACACTTTAAGACCCTCAGTACTGATCAGTGACTGTCCAGTCCTTTCACAGACACTGACACAGGCAGCATTATGATGATGTCACACTTTCTACTGCTGGTGATGCTGGGACTTCTTGTACAGGGTGAGAAAAATCGGAACATTTATCAATTTTGGTACATGATCTCTGCTAACATTACACAACAGAACTGTGGCATTTCAGTGTTGTCAACTTTGTAAAAATTTGTCTCACTTTGATAACATCCACATCTCTTGACACCCATATCAATGTTTATTTTTCCAGGATCAATGGCAGATGTAGTTGTGACTCAGTCTCCAGCAGCTCAGGCTGTTCAGCAGGGAGACACTGTCACTATCAGCTGTACAACCAGTCAGAGTGTGATCAGCTACTTCAGCTGGTACCAGCAGAAACCTGGTCAGGCTCCTAAACTTCTGATATATGCTGCCACAAGTCGCCAGTCTGGGATTCCTGATCGTTTCAGTGGGAGTGGATCTGGGACTCAATTTACACTGAAAATTACTGGAGTCCAGGCTGAAGATGCAGGAGATTATTACTGTCAGCAGGGTCTTTACACACCGTTCACACAGTGTTAGAGAGCCGTACAAAAACCTCCCTCAGTCAGACTGCACAGCTGCAGCTGGGACCTACTGCAGGTGCTGAGGGGGGAGCCACTGATCTGTAACACTGAGGTTTTGCTGTAAAACACTGAGCAACAGTAGCTTATACAACAAAACCCTTCATATTTTCATACTTAATACATTTTCTTGATATGACAATACTATAATATGCAAAGCTTTTTCTGAAAATGAAATATGTTACATTGAGAGATATCATTGACAGGTCATGGTGGAAAAAAACACAATAAATTGGTCAAAGTAACTTTTTTAATTATAAATTACCATCAGGGAAGGAGTGTCTTTGTCATTAAACACAATAAGAGGAAGCACACATTGAGTAAATGCCAAAAATTAAGAATTCCAACTTATAATTTTAATGGGTCAAAGATTGTCTCTTTGAAAAAACAAAAAAAATGTAAAATTTCTTAAATGTAAGCCATGTGAATTACTCTCCCGAAAAGGTGGAAATCATATTTTCAGATGATACTTACATTAAGTAAGTAAACTACACGCTAAATAAGTATGGGCTCGGTTTGTGCTTGGATGGGAGACCATCAGGGAAAACCAACTTGCTGCTGGAAGAGGTGTTGGTGGCCAGTAGGTTGTGATCTTCCCTCTGGTGGAATAATCCCCAATGGCCCAGCGCAGTGATGGGGACACTGAACTGAAGGAGACGCCGTCTTTCGGATGAGACGTTAAACCAAGATCCTGACTCACGGTGGTCATTAACGATCCTATGACACCGACAAAAGTAGGGAGTTACCCGGTGTCGTGGCTAAATTCCAAACCTGACTTTTACCCTGCCACCTTATTGGCTATACAACTCAACCTCTCCCTCGAAAAAGATGCAGCTCAATTCAAACTGGCAGAATTGATGTTATCCAGGCAAAAATCCAAACTCAATCATTAAGACAGCAGTACGAGGGGAGAAGCTGAATCATAAATAGTGAAGCTGGTGTGAAGTCGTGACCAGAAGCAACCAGTAAGTGAAGCCAATCCGAAACTCAAACCGGGTACAAAAGAAAATTGAACACAGGAAGAATAAACCTGGAAAGAAGCTCGTGATGTAACGCATGTTATGTTTCTGTGTTTTGATGTCTTGCCTTGTGTTTATGGTTGTCTTTTCTTTATTCTTTTTATTATACATAATGGTTTCCTGTTTATGCCACACCAGGTTTCATTGCAGTAGTCACCCCTGTCTTGTGATCAGTTCAGTCCGTCTCCCCAGTCTGTGTGCTCACCTGCTTCGGATGATTTCAATGGTTTCTAGTGTTTCATATTATTACTTCAATTCTTGTTTACTTCCGTCGCCTTGCTGTCCTAGATTACTAACACTTATAGTTTCTATCAGTTTACTAACCGAATTAATCCATGTATATATTACTTACTAATGAACACTTGGGTTCATCTGTAAAGCTGCCCTTGACTAATTATTACTCAGCAATCGCCCTGTTCTAGTCTCCGCCTCTTGCTTTCTCTGCCTCTCCCTGTGTTTGTGAGATCTCTCACACGTGAGGTAGTGATCTGGAACCAAGTGCGAGGACACGGGACTGCAAAAAAATGAGGAGCTTTATTGAATAAGGGGGATAACCCCTGCAGAGAAAAAAGCAACAGTACAGAGTCCGCAATCCAAAACTCAAATTCCAATTGGGCAAAAAAAAAAAAAAAAAAAAAAAAAAAAATAGTATCAACAAATCGACATGGTCTACAACATCCCCCGCCAATCGTGCGCTTCTCATTTTCGAACTCGATCAAGGCCTTTATGGTCTGAAGCTACACACTAAATTTGGTTACTGTATCTGAAGTAGTTTCTGAGTAAAGCTGTCCCCTTTATCTCGGACGGACGGAGGTCAAACCTATATCCCCCTCCCACTTCGTGTTGGCGGGGATAAAAACCAGGGCAGCAATCACAGTAATCGAAGTCAGACAGAAATGGGTCTGGTTCACAGGAATAGGTATATCAGAAGCAAAGCCAGAATCCAAAGGGCATAATCCGAATCGTTACCAGGGCAGCAAACAGATCTCGTAGTTGGGCAAAAAATGGTCAAAACACACAGATGCAACAATAATCCAAAACTCACAAAGGCAAAAATCGAAAGCCGGGCAATCCAGTCAGAAAGATAAACACTGAGAAATCAAGGTGAGAAACGTAGCACGAGAAAACTAGGGAGAACTATCTGACAAGAGAGTGAACCAAACAGACATCTTATATACACATCTGGGGTAAACACATGACCAGGGAGAACAGGTGCAATCAATGGTAACAATGATCAGGGAGAGACACATGAGGAATAAACTAATTACATGAATTTGGCTGTGGCCAAAACGCAGACAGGGATCACAAGACAAACCAATGAACAGAACAACAGCTCTGGTCAAGGAGTACTAAAGTGTATAGTATAAAGAAAAGGAAAGCATAAAGTATAAGTGGAGATCCACAGAAAACTGCAGCAGAGATAATTAGGGATAGGCAAGGAGGCGGAGACTACAACAGGGCGAGTGCTGAGAGATCGTTAGTCAATTAGTAAGTGCAACAATACAAATCCTTGGTGCTCATTAATAAGTTAGTCTTATATACACGGTTAGTTGTTAGTAATCTCAGTGGAAAATAATAAACTGTTAGTATTGTTAGTAGATAGAAAAGAAGAGAGAAGCCAGTAAACGAGATCGGAAGGAAGATTGGAAACCAGAATCCAATAAATCACCCGAAGAGTGAAACACAAGACTGGGGCTGAGTGTAATGACAAGACATGAGACCAGACGGGGCAGACAAAGTGCAAAGCAAAATGGAAAACATGAACCGGAATATGATATGGCAAAATGCAAAACATGGAAAAGTAAACTAAGACTAAACATGACAAATCAAGGTAACCAAATCACAATACATAATACAAAGAATAGTCAGACAATGCAAAGTGTCAGGAAACCAATAAAGCAAATATCAAAACATGGCAAGATCCAGGCAGGCATGGCAGAATCATAACAGCACGTGCTAAATTGCTTTCCTGCACTCATTGTCTGTGCACTTAGAACTCCTTGACCAAAGCTGTTTTGCTGTCATGGGGTGTCTGCGTTGATCCTGTCCGTGTCTTGGCTTTTGCCAATCTTTGTATCAAGGACTTCCCCATGTATTCTCCCCTGTGTAATTACACTCCATCTGCAGTGGGTAGGTTAAGTCCTTCGACCCACAGCACGCTTTCTTACTCTTTCATAATAATGGCCACCAGGTGGCAACCGCAAGTCGACGACGACTGCGGACCAATCAGCGCCGAGCTTACAAATGCATCGCCAGCAGCAGATGGAATAGCGGAAACAACATGTAAACCGTGAACAATCCGCGAAGATCATGGCAGAAAATACTCCCAAAAAAAGGGTATACTGTTGTGCCGAAGGGCTTTCATGCTTGTGCGTGGTATGTCAGTGCGATATAAGATTAGGAAATACGTTTGCACGTGGAATACGATGTGTGACATCGCTGGCAAACGGTCATTTGCGACAAGTTTTGACATGGGTGGACACAGACTTGGATGAGTTCTGGCCATAGATATATATATAGAACACTAGATTGCTAATAGAGTGCACTCAAGTGAAGCATCTGTTCTACGAGCCAATACACCTGGAAGTAAAATTGGCTCATAGACCCCCATTCATTATCGCGTACTTTAAAATTACATTTTCAAAAACACTTAAGTGTGAGTCGGTGTTATTTTGGTATCGCTGTGCAGAGCAACATTTTGTCTCCCTAAATATGTCCTTTTCGGAGGATGGAAAGCGGCATACTTTCTAAAGCGAAGATCGAAATGTTATTCGGTGTTAATGTTTAAGTACAGCAGAGAAGTGACGTTAACGCGACCGAGGCTTTTAGCTCTAATCAGATAATTGCTTGGAAGTTATCGCCATGAAAAGAAACGTCAATGAATGTCCGTTTACGTTATCAATTACAAGTAGCTAGCTAACTTGTTAGCCACCTTTTTAATTTTATTTACCACAAAGTCAATATAGTCTCCGCGATGCCAAGGTAGCTCGCTGGTGACCGTTGTCAATCGCTAGCGTTCGCTTTCAGTCAGCGGTCTGTTCAAGTCAACGGGACAGCTAATTAGCTAGGTAGCACGAAACGCTATTAAATTTTTTCTATTAAAGTGACTACTTTGCGTTTATACGTTAACTTACGCATGAAACGTTTTATGACAGCTCTTCAAATAAATATTGCTGCAAAAGGCAGCCGCGCATCTCGGCATTTTCTCGCTTATATCGACTTATTTGAAATTGGCCTCATAGGAAACCATTTTAATGAAGAAGTTGGGTGCATCAATATTGCGGCCAGGTGCTTCACTTTGGATGATGTAACTATGACGACATCAGCAATCTAGTGTTCTAAATATATATATCTATGGTTCTGGCAGTTCGTGTTGCCACTAAAACGCGAGATTTACATCTGCTGCAGGTGTCATAATCAGTTGATCAGATTTGATAAAACCCGTAGCAGATACATGCAGCAAGAGATTGATTACAAGTGCGAACTGGCGAAGTTGGCTTCACAGCGAAGGGTCTTCAAACAGAATCACATTGGCTGGAAGCGCAACATACCACCCCAGGGCCAGGCACCCCCTCACGTGGGTCGCCCGGAGCCAATGACAAACGATGTTATAGATTCTCAGTTTAAAGCAGGATGAGTGCGCTGATTGGATGGTTGTGATCATGTGATCTAATGGCCATTATTATGAAAGAGTACGAAAGCGTGCAGTGGGTAGAAGGATTTAACCTACCCACTGCAGATGGAGTGTACTGTGTAATTAGCTCTCATCCAATTCACCTGTTTCCTGCATAGCATGTGACTTCCCTCTTGTCTATTTAGAGTCTTCACTGCATTTCATTCCTTGTCAGAACGTTGATCAGTATTCTTTTGTGCAGAGCTCCTCGTATGCCAATTGATTATTGTTTCTTCACAGCTGGTCCGCCCGACCTTGATATTGCCTAGCCCTTCTGTTCATGTTTTGTCTCTTTGGATTTTGGACCTGTTTTCTGTCCAACCACGATTGCTGTTTTGGTTGCCCTGTGTACGACTCACTGTTCTGGATTTCTACTACAACTTGGGCTTGCTGTTTATGTACTGACGCACATCTGCTTTACTTTTGACCCCTGCCAGTCTAGTTGACTTCGCTTTTTGGATTTCGTTTTTGGCTTGGCAATTCTTGTGCCTTCTGATCCTGACCCATTTTTTCAATAAAGCTTATGATCTTTGGAATTCCTGTTCTCGTGAGTGGTTCCTGAACGAACCGTCACAGAGACAGACGAGTACTGGATAAAGAAAAAAGGAAACTCCTAAAACAAACAAATCACAAGGGAGAACTCAGGACATGTGTGAGGAAACAGGGAAAGTAAACTCAAGAGTGTTGTTATAAAGAGGTGACTTAACAAGGAAATACTAGACAGGTGAGGAGGCAGGAAGGGAGCTGATCAGGGCAACATAACGAGGGTGAGACACAGGGGAACAGAGCACACTAGGTGGAGACACAGGGGAACAGAGCACACGAGGGTGAGACACAGGGGAACAGAGCACACGAGGGTGAGGCACAGGGGAACAGAGCACAAGAGGGTGAGACACAGGGGAACAGAGCACAAGAGGGTGAGACACAGGGGAACAGAGCACAAAAGGGAGAGACACGGGATCAAAGCACAAGAGGGTGAGACACAGGGGTACAGAGCACAAGAGGGTGAGACACAGGGGAACAGAGCACAAGAGGGTGAGACACAGGGGAACAGAGCACAAGAGGGTGAGACACAGGGGAACAGAGCACAAGAGGGTGAGACACAGGGGAACAGAGCACAAGAGGGTGAGACACAGGGGAACAGAGCACAAGAGGCTGAGACACAGTGGAACAGAGCACAAGAGGGTGAGACACAGGGGAACAGAACACAAGAGGGTGAGACACAGGGTAACAGAGCACAAGAGGGAGAGACACGGGATCAGAGCACAAGAGGGTGAGACACAGGGGATCAGAGCACAAGAGGGTGAGACACAGGGGAACAGAGCACAAGAGGGTAAGACACAGGGGAACAGAGCACAAGAGGGTGAGACACAGGGGAACAGAGCACAAGAGGGAGAGACACAGGGGAAAAGAGCCCAAGAGGGTGTGACACAGGGGAACAGAGCACAAGAGGGTGAGACACAGGGAACAGAGCACAAAAGGGTGAGACACAGGGGAACAGAACACATGAGAGTGAGACACAGGGGAACAGGGCACACGAGGGTGAGACACAGGGGAACAGAGCACACGAGGGTGAGGCACAGGGGAACAGAGCACAAGAGGGTGAGACACAGGGGAACAGAGCACAAGAGGGTGAGACACAGGGGAACAGAGCACAAGAGGGAGAGACACGGGATCAAAGCATAAGAGGGTGAGACACAGGGGAGCAGAGCACAAAGGGGTGAGACACAGGGGAACAGAGCACAAGAGGGTGAGACAGAGGGGAACAGAGCACAACAGGGTGAGACTCAGGGGAACAGAGCACAAGAGGGTGAGACACAAGGGAACAGAGCACAAGAGGGTGAGACACAGGGAAACAGAGCACAAGAGGGTGAGACACAGCGGAACAGAGCACAAGAGGGAGAGACACGGGAACAGGGCACAAATGGGAGAGACACAGAGGAACAGAGCACAAGAAGGTGAGATACAGGGGAAGAGAGCACAAGAAGGTGAGACACTGGGGAACAGAGCACAAGAGAGTGAGACAGAGGGGAACAGAGCACAAGAGGGTGAGACAGAGGGGAAAAGAGCACAAGAGGGTGAGACTCAGGGGAACAGAGCACAAGAGGGTGAGACACAGGGAAACAGAGCACAAGAGGGTGAGACAGAGGGGAACAGAGCACAAGAGGGTGAGACACAGTGGAACAGAGCACAAGAGGGTGTGACACAGGGGAACAGAGCACAAGAGGGTGAGACTCAGGGGAACAGAGCACAGGAGGGTGAGACACAGGGGAAGAGAGCACAAGAGGGTGAGACACAGGGGAACAGAGCACAAGAGGGTGAGACAGGGGAACAGAGCACAAGAGGGTGAGACACTGGGGAACAGAGCACAAGAGGGTGAGACACAGGGGGACAGAGCACAAGAGGGTGAGACACAGGGGAACAGAGCACAAGAGGGTGAGACACAGGGGAACAGAGCACAAGAGGGTGAGACACAGGGGAACAGAGCACAAGAGGGTGAGACACAGGGGAACAGAGCACAAGAGGGTGAGACACAGGGGAACAAAGCATAAAAGGGTTTGACACAGGGGAACAGAGCACAAGAAGGTGAGACACAGGGGAACAGAGCACAAGTGGGTGAGACACAGGGGAACAAAGCATAAAAGGGTGTGACACAGGGGAACAGAGCACAAGAGGGTGAGACACAGGGGAACAGAGCACAAGAGGGTGAGACACAGGGGAACAGAGCACAAGAGGGTGAGACACAGGGGAACAGAGCACAAGAGGGTGAGACACAGGGGAACAGAGCACAAGAGGGTGAGACACAGGGGGACAGAGCACAAGAGGGTGAGACACAGGGAAACAGAGCACAAGAGGGTGAGACACAGGGGTCAAGAGCATAAGAGGGTGAGACACAGGGGAACAGAGCACAAGAGGGTGAGACACAGCGGAACAGTCTACAAAAGGGTGAGACACAGGGGAACAGAGCACAAGAGGGTGAGACACAGGGGAACAGAGCACAAGAGGGTGAGACACAGGGGAACAGAGCACAAGAGGGTGAGACACAGGGGAACAGAGCACAAGAGGGTTTGACACAGGGGAACAGAGCACAAGAGGGTTTGACACAGGGGAACAGAACACAAGAGGGTGAGACACAGGGGAACAGAGCACAAGAGGGTGAGACACAGCGGAACAGAGCACAAGAGGGTGAGACACAGGGGAACAGAGCACAAGAGGGTTTGACACAGGGGAACAGAGCACAAGAGGGTGAGACACAGGGGAACAGAGCACAAGAGGGTGAGACACAGGGGAACAGAGCACAAGAGGGTGAGACACAGGGGAACAGAGCACAAGAGGGTTTGACACAGGGGAACAGAGCACAAGAGGGGATGGCACAGAGGAACAGAACACAAGAGGGTGAGACACAGGGGAACAGAGCACAAGAGGGTGAGACACAGCAGAACAGAGCACAAGAGGGTGAGACACAGGGGAACAGAGCACAAGAGGGTTTGACACAGGGGAACAGAGCACAAGAGGGTGAGACACAGGGGAACAGAGCACAAGAGGGTGAGAGACACGGGAACAGAACACAAGAGGGGTTGACACAGGGGAAGAGAGCACAAGAGGGGATGGCACAGAGGAACAGAGCACAAAAGGGTGAGACACAGGGGAACAGAGCACAAGAGGGTGAGACACAGGGGAACAGAGCACAAGAGGGTGAGACACAGGGGAACAGAGCACAAGAGGGTTTGACACAGGGGAACAGAACACAAGAGGGTGAGACACAGGGGAACAGAGCACAAGAGGGTTTGACACAGGGGAACAGAGCACAAGAGGGTTTGACACAGGGGAACAGAACACAAGAGGGTGAGACACAGGGGAACAGAGCACAAGAGGGTGAGACACAGGGGAACAGAGCACAAGAGGGTGAGACACAGGGGAACAGAGCACAAGAGGGTTTGACACAGGGGAACAGAGCACAAGAGGGTTTGACACAGGGGAACAGAGCACAAGAGGGTTTGACACAGGGGAACAGAGCACAAGAGGGTGAGACACAGGGGAACAGAGCACAAGAGGGTGAGACACAGGGGAACAGAGCACAAGAGGGTGAGACACGGGGGAACAAAGCACAAGAGGGTGAGACACAGGGGAACAGAGCACAAGAGGGAGAGACACAGGGGAACAGAGCAGAAGAGGGTGAGACACCGGGGAACAGAGCACAAGAGGGTGAGACACAGGGTAACAGAGCAGAAGAGGGTGAGACACAAGGGAACAGAGCACAAGAGGGTGAGACACAGGGGAACAGAGCACAAGAGGGTGAGACACAGGGGAACAGAGCACAAGAGGGTGAGACACAGGGGAACAGAGCACAAGAGGGTGAGACACAGGGGAACAGAGCACAAGAGGGTGAGACACAGGGGAACAGAGCACAAGAGGGTGAGACACAGGGGGACAAAGCACAAAATGGTGAGAGACACGGGATCAAAGCACAAGAGGGTGAGACACAGGGGTACAGAGCACAAGAGGGTGAGACACAGGGGAACAGAGCACAAGAGGGTGAGACACAGGGGATCAGAGCACAAGAGGGTGAGACACAGGGGAACAGAGCACAAGAGGGTGAGACACAGGGGAACAGAGCACAAGAGGGTGAGACACAGGGGAACAGAGCACAAGAGGGTGAGACACAGGGGAACAGAGCACAAGAGGGTGAGACACAGGGGAACAGAGCACAAGAGGGTGAGACACAGGGGATCAGAGCACAAGAGGGTGAGACACAGGGGAACAGAGCACAAGAGGGTGAGACACAGCGGAACAGAGCACAAGAGGGAGAGACACAGGGGAACAGAGCAGAAGAGGGTGAGACACAGGGGAACAGAGCACAAGAGGGTGAGACACAGGGGATCAGAGCACAAGAGGGTGAGACACAGGGGAACAGAGCACAAGAGGGTGAGACACAGGGGAACAGAGCACAAGAGGGAGAGACACGCGATCAGAGCACAAGAGGGTGAGACACAGGGGATCAGAGCACAAGAGGGTGAGACACAGGGGAACAGAGCACAAGAGGGTGAGACACAGGGAAACAGAGCACAAGAGGGTGAGGCAACAAATGGGAACAATCAAAATAACAGCAGGGAGGGCAAAGAAGAGGGGATATAAAAACACAAAGGAAACAAAATAAAAAATAAAATAAAAATAAACAGAGCAATGAAACATCATATTAGCAAAACATAACAAAACACAACTAACAGAACAACAACACTGACAGGAGTAAAATAAAATACACTACATCTTTAACTGTTCTTTTAAACCCCCAATATTAAACATGACATTTTAACTTACCTTTCAGTCACATGACTTTTTTTTAATACATCACATTTTAACCTTGATTTGATCAAATGATTTTCTAAATGCAGCAACGAAGACACAGATCACAGATGAATGCTCACCGGCTCCTTCTTCGTTGCTTGAAACAAGCTTTATCCTGCAGTCTCCTGACCCAAGTCCAGATTCTCCAACCATCTCTCTCACACACTGGGCGTTTTCGACTGGTACTTTTTTGTTGAGTACAATCAGGCTCCGCCCACCTGCGCATAGAGCAAAAATATTCGTTCGTTACAAGCCCAGTCGAATGATACACGTTAACAACGGGGAGAGGCATGGCGTCTTCTGCTGAATTACCGGTAGTTGAACTACTAGATGATGGTATTGAGGACAGCAGTAGTGATGACGATGATGATCTCGAGCTTATCGTTGCCTGTACTCTAATGACAGAGTTGACAAGGTTACTTCTTGTTCTCCTGAATGTCATTCATTATCATATGAGACAAATAGTACACGAATCACCGCTCATTATAGCTGTCAATACGAAACTTCCCACAGTGTAATTAGTCTGACTTCAGACCGTTATTTTCTATTTAGCCTTTACCAAAGCCAAACATTGCACGTATAGTCTCCTGAAAAACAAGTGTATATTTGGTGGATAATGGTCTGAAATCTGCTTCTTACAGTTTCTTACAAAATTATAGCAGCAAAATACCAGTCGAACGCAAATTGTGTTCAATGAAAGTGATTTAACGGAGGATTTCCTTCGTTAACTTTGTTGAGTTTATTTTCCTGCCATATGACGTCACCATGACCAGTCGAATATAAAACGTTGTTAAAGGAAGCTGCGTTGTGTACGAAAAGTACCAGTCGAAAACGCCCACTGCTTTCTCCCCACTGCCCCGTGAGTAACTGCCTCCAAACTCCCCTCATCACCAGATCATTCCCACCTGGAGCAATCAATTAACTGCCTTCAGGCTGGGAGACACACCCAGACCGGAAGCTTTCAGGCAGAGAGGGTGTGCCCTGCAGCTCAGCTCAACAGTGGGTCAATGACGTGACATTGTCTGAATGCGCTACTTTGGTTTAAAATAATTTTAAATTATTCATAATATGCATCATTTTATTCTAGAAAACCTCTTTCCATATTTCCAGTTTATCATAAAAATTATATATATTTTATGTTTTGCCATCTCAAACTCTCAAAATGTCAGGTGGTGCAATCGTCCGAGCATGTTGACACTGTGTGAAATGTATTAAATATGTGATTTAAAATATGAATTAAAATAACATTAAAATGAGGGCACAATTTTATATTGAAAACCTTTCAAATAAACAAAGTTTAATAGTTTAATTGTTCTTAAATTGTTTGGACAACCGGAACACCTGTCCCCTACAATAAATAATCTTGAAGTTACTTTTATTACTCAGCTCAATAACAAAATGGTAATGTTTTAGGCAGAGTACACACTCTCAGGAATACTTACTAAAATCACTGAGAAAAATAAGAGAGAAGTGTGTTTTTTTTTTCCAAGAATCTTTTGGTTGCGCCACCTGACATTTTTTGGCTGGTGAAATTGCAAATTCAGTCTAAAACTGTATTAAAACCCTGTCAATGCTGTGCAACCATTAAGACTTGTTTAAACACACTCTTACAATTCTGTACATTTCTTAAGATTTATTAAAAAAAAAATTTAAAGGCTTATTTGTCATTGACCCAAGTACAAATATATGCAACGGAAAAGGAGGCTTTTGTCATGTTTATTTGACCCCTATGGTTAATGTTCAGGTGAAGGGTTTGGGGTCAGGGGGCAGGGTTCCTTTTAAACTGGCATCGAATAAGGACGCCAAAAGCCTCCTTTAGCATCATTTATCGATGCTTCGTCAGACAGCGTCACTACATGATGTGTTGGGATGAGACTGGGCTCGTACATCTTAATTTCTTCCGGATATAGAATCCAGAATATCTTCCGGGTCACTGCCAAATATTGAATCAACTTCAATTACCACCGACCATCCTACCAAATTTCCTGCCAGTCCATTTGTAGAACCTGAATATTTGATTTGGCCCACAATATATGTCAAAAATCATATTGTTGGAACACGTGCCCATTACGCGGGTAAAATCTGAATGTTTGGGTGATCTGACACAATCCAGAGCGAGCAGTTAACTTTTATAATCCTACAGCCTGCCGGTGAGAGTGGCATCTTCTGTTCTGTTCACAGCAGGAAGCCGGAGCCACTACGTCCAGGCTGCCCAGTGTTCCTCAAAGTTGTATCACAGACCCCATTGAAGTTAAAGCGCAGCTACTTCAATCGGCTTAAAACAACCTAAACCTCTATCAAATTAATATTATGTTTATGTTCAATATCCTAAAAGGAACCTCTTATATATTGATAACAAAATTGGGCCAGAATACTCCATTTTAAGGCTTTTCCATGACAACTGCATCATATTAGCACATATTCATATAATGTTTGGTCTCTTTATTCTCGGGGGAGTCCAACGAGTTGAATGGATCATGTTTCATTTCCCTTGGAATTATGGTTCATCTTGTTTGTAAGATTCATTTGGGCAACTACATAGTCTCCTCTCTATGTAAATTAATCTTATCACCTTATCACCTTATCTACCTTGTTCGGAGGCGTGGTTTGGAATCTTTAAAGGTACGAGATCCTAAGGTGGCGGGCTCTTCCTCTATCCTGTGCCTTCTTTGTCAACTTCTGACGCGCGTAGGTAAGTGAGGAAAAGTCACATGTCGCCTTGTTCCGGAGCGAGGGGGCATTTGAGTTCTCCCCGACCACGTGGGGCGACTTTAGCTCCGCGTGGCCATTCATCTTTTCCAGGTATGAAAATATTCTTAATCATTCTAAATTATATGTAACTGGTAATTGGCTTAGCATTGATTTGTTTGATTCAAGTTGTGCCTACCTGTGAATAAATTATTGTTATTCCTTTTTCAGCTTGCGTGATTTTCCTTGATTTGTAGCACCCATATATTCTAGCCTTGTTGCGACCGGGACTTAAGGGGAAACTCCTACCAAGACATGTGTAGGTAACGATACGTCTAAGTTAGATTTGGGATTATGTTCTACCCCTTAAGGATTTATGGAATACCGGCTCTTAAGGTTTAGCTATTAAAGATACCTTTAGGTGTGTATTTTATTTATATGCCGGTGTCTGGTTGATCTTTCTAAGGAGCCCTTGGGTATATATATAAATCTGGGTTCTTGATACGTTCACGCTCAGTGCTATTTTGTTTAAGCATCGATCCTGCTATCAAGGTAGTCCCGTTTAACCAATGGACTTATCGTCGAATTGATTCCAGGACAGTTGCGTTTAATTAACCCCGGGGACGTATTTACTGAGCAATGATGGTTTGCGCTGCCGTATCTGATGGCAGATTTGTCTCGAAATCCACGCAGGTGTTCCCTAAATTATCAATTCTAATTCTAATTTGGAGTCAGATTTTTAACGAGGATATAGCTAAATTTTGTATTCTACTTGTTCTATGGAGTCAGATTAATCGTAACCATTGCGTTTTCATGCCTCGTCCTCGGACGGTGAAAAATACCCATTTTATTGTGATTCACTCCAGCCAGAAGAATGCTCTAATTAAAGTTAGACCAAGAGAACACGTGAGGCCTTCACCCCGGGCAATGTCCGTCGTTGGTGTTGCTTTGTTGGGGTTTTACACATTCATACCTTTTTTGAGTATCCTGTTAACAGACAGGCAAACAAACAAAAGGGCTGAAAACATAACCTCCTTGCCAGAGGTGATTATCATGAGGCCAACCTATCATTTGTTGAGGAGAACTTTCATCAAAATCAGATTTTATGACCAAAATTGTGATATAGCAGCACTCCTCTCCAAGCCCTACCGCCCTCCACAAGCATGTTTGAAGAAGGCAGGGAGGCCAGCAGCTCAACCCCCCCCCCCCCCCCCAAAAGGGGATAAACCCCTGATTCCCAAATCATGGTCCTCAAGAGACGAGAACTGCTGGTTTTCCATCCTCCCTTTACCTGGGAGTCGGGGGTGATAACAGGCTGGCCAATCAGAAACAACGATTCTTACCTTAACTGCTGGGAAGGAAAGAAAACCCAGGGCTGGATTTGTATCTGAGGGACACATTTGGGGATCTTTGGAGGGAAACCAAGTGCAACAGACCTACTGTTACGCCAGAGGACAGATCAGCCATCTGATTCACCTGATGCAGCAGGAGTGATTGACAGACAAAACTTTATTCAGCTCTGAGTTTGAGTAAAATTTTAAAGAAATAAATTGCTTACTAAAATACATTTTATTCAAAAACTAAGCTAGACGCCACTCATCCTCAGTCTTTAGATTTTGGCCATTATGCCCCAGTCGAGGAGCCTGATGCAGAGTCAGACTCCAGTGAAGGCATTTATTGGTCGGAGTGCAGAGTACCCCTTAATCGGGGCTGAGGGGTAACTAGTAATTTTCACCAGTGACAAATGGGGGAAATTTTTCCACTTTTTTCCCCAAGTTTACTTCACATGCTCGACCGGGACAGTGTCCCTTTAGTAGCATAAGAGTGAGGAAACTGCAGGCGGGTATTTCAGTCAGACCTGGTCAGTGCTGGGTGTCTAAAGCAGCCTCATGATGGAGAATAAAATTGGCTGCAGCTGGAGTCAGTGAGAGGGCAGCACTTGGCTGGTTTCCTGTATCTCTTCACACTGTTCACTGTGGTCTGTAACCTGCACCAAATGATCTGTATCAGGGATCCTCACATCTGGGACCTGAATCCAAACCCAGCCCTGGTTTTCTTTTCTTCCTGGTTATTCACTGATTATCTGACCAATCAGTGCTTCTGATTGCTCCGGCTGTCTTTAAATCTGACTCCCAGGGTGGAAAACCAGCAGTTCTCAGATCTGTAGCACCGCAATTGACTGATCAACATCGGAATCAATATAATAATGCTTATAGAAATATCATCCTTTAATGATTCATGCTCAGTGCTTATCGGCAGTATATATCAGAATCAAGGAGGTTGTTTCCAGTAACTTTACAATTCCTTAAATCTGCAAGGATTTGACTGACTCTTAGACCCCAGTCCAGGACTCCCCAAATCAGTCATCCAGAGCTGAGAACTGCTGGTGTTACGGATACAAGAGGGAAAGCACACAGGGGAACTCTGTAGAACTTGGAAACGAAAGGGAGACACAAAAGGGGAGTGAGACGCCAGAAGCGGGGATCCAAAATAATAATTTATTAAAATAAACACAGGGAAAAAAACCAAGGGGAAAAAGGGGCACTAAGGCTAACAAAAACACCGTGCCAAGCACTGAAACCAGAAAACAAACTCAAGACTAGGGCAGACCAGAACACTAGACAGGGGGGCAGACAAGACTATGGCTAGGGACTGAGACTATGGCTTGGACAAAGACTATGGCTGTGGCTTGGCTTGTCAGTGTTTTTAGACAAGACTGTGGGCACAGCTGGCAGATGGCAGCTCAGGGGGGGGCCAGAAGACGCTGAAGCTCAGGGGGGGGCCAGAAGACGCTGAAGCTCAGGGGGGGGCCAGAAGACGCTGAAGCTCAGGGGGGGGCCAGAAGACGCTGAAGCTCAGGGGGGGGCCAGAAGACGCTGAAGCTCAGGGGGGGGCCAGAAGACGCTGAAGCTCAGGGGGGGGCCAGAAGACGCTGAAGCTCAGGGGGGGGCCAGAAGACGCTGAAGCTCAGGGGGGGGCCAGAAGACGCTGAAGCTCAGGGGGCCAGAAGACGCTGAAGCTCAGGGGGGCAGAAGACGCTGACGAGGAAGACGGGCACAGGAGATGGGAGGCAGACTGGCAAGACAGGCACAGGGGACACTGGAGGAGACAGGGGGCACCAGGGGCTTGGAGGCAGCAGGAAGGGCAGGCTGGGCAGGGTATGCAGCTGATGAACACAGAGGAGAACTGAGGAGACCAGAGGGAGTGCACAGGGGCAAGGAGTGTCGCGCAGAGTGACAAAGGGGAGACAGATCTGCAGACGTGGAGAACCGGCTCCCAGATATAGGGCAGGGGGCGAGGACAGACACAGGTGCAGCAACTTAATATAATTAACAAGGGGTGGAACACAAGGGAAACCAATTACATGAAAACAGATAAACATTAACACACAAACGAGGATCACAAGACAATCCCAAAGACGGGATAAATAAACTAGATAAAAGGACGCCTAAGTGTACAGAATAAGTCAGGATAGATTATAAGAATGCAGAGAGTCTGCAGGAAACTTTAGCAAAACCAGAGAATAGTAAAGCAAGGGGCGGAGACTAGAACAGGGCGAAAGCTGAGAGATTATTAGTCAATTAGTAAGTGCAGCTATACAATCCCGGGTGCTCGTTAGTATGTTAGTCTAATATACAATGTTAGTTTGGTTGGTAAATTCTAGAAAACAACAAACTGTTAGTAGGGGTTAGTAATATAGAAAAGCAAGGGGAAATTAGTAAACGAGAACAGAAGGAAGGCTGAAACCCAGAATCCATTAAATCACCCGAAATAGTGTCACAATCAATTAACACAGAAAACTGCTACAAACAATGACGCGACCGGGGAGAAAGCAAAGACAGTACATGGGTAAGACGTGGACTGGAGTAACACGGGAGAGGAATGAAATGTGAAACACTAAGACATGGACTAAAAACTGACATCACAAAAATAATAAAAACCTAAAATTGACTAACCAAACACACAGACCCACGGAACACAACAGCTGGTTTTCCACCCTCCTTTAACTTGGTAGTCAGATGTGAAGACAGTCTGGCCAATCAGTGGCAATAGTTACTCACTTAATTGCCTGGAAGGAGAGAAAACCAGGGCTGGATTAGACACTGAGGTCTAGATTTGGGGATCCCTGCCCTCGTCAATCTCAGACAGAACATCACTGTTTTATATTGTCATTTATGTGGATAAAAAATGCCTCATATCTTTGCGATACAAATTACAGTAATGCTATCAAAAAATAAAATGGCCGGGTATTAATTAACAGGAACTGATAAAATTAATGTTTGTTTCAATCAAGCAAAAGAAACTCTGACAGGTTTTGAGTAATTATGCTCAGAAAGGTGAGGGTGACACACAGTGTCGGAGCCAAACTGGAATTTGGAATTTGGGGGTCAGAGAACCTCCCTTTAAAACAATTATTAGTCCTGACTCATTCTCAGTCATTTTCTAAATTAACAGTATATTCACTCCAAAAACACTCCACACTGCCAGGCGTCTCTAGGTCTCCCTATTTAAAGTAACGTAACCGTCATTCATTTGAACGCTCACCATGGTGCAATTATATCAGTGTTATTGAAAATTACACAAAGGTGTTTAAAATGCTTTTTTATTTCAACAGTTTAAACAATCCTGAAGCACAGGTTCGATCGCCTGATGTGCTGATAAAGTAGCGCAGAGGTTTCAGAGCAGTTTGTCTCTCATACAGCACAGGCCTGTTTATACATTATATTTCTGTACTGAATTCAGCCCATTATTTTGTCGCTGTTAGATCACATGGGGAAAGAAGCCACGTCTTCAACTACCAATGGATTATTTTTATAATTGGAAAACATGTCAATAAGGAAAATGCTTTACTACTAGCCAGGACTAATTGTCGTTAAAAAGCGATGTGTCCTTGCCCATCCAGTTCTGGCACTGCGCCTGGTTACACAGGTCTTACATACTGACCACCTGACGCCACTGCGTTTAAGTCTTATGTTGACATCCATACCAAGGCCAGAATTACCTCTATTAACAGAAAGATTATAATATAATAAAATATCAAACATGAGGATAGGACTCTCTCAGTGTGAAAAAAAAAAAACGCGCTTGTGTGTGTGTGTGTGTGTGTGTGTGTGTGTAGTTAAATTTTAAAGAATCTCAGCCCATTTGTAGTTAAACATTATGAGTTCCTTATCGATACAAGAAATGTATTATTTCAGGAGAAGTTGCATTAATTCAATTATTTTCGTAGGTGGGGCTGTAATCAGTCTGCTGTTCACACATCAGAGCTCCTCTAACTGTGTGTGACAGGATTTGTATAGAGGAAGGGGCTTTGCATACCCGTCCTGCCTCACTGCTCCACACACTTTAAGACCCCCAGTACTGATCAGTGACTGTCCAGTCCTTTCACAGACACTGACACAGGCAGCATTATGATGATGTCACACTTTCTACTGCTGGTGATGCTGGGACTCTTTATACAGGGTGAGGAAGATGATGCCATCCTATTACTTAATAATTTTACTTATTTTTTCAACTTTATCAGTGGAGTTCTCAAATATACAGTGGAAATTTGTTTTCTGTTGCAAACTGTTTCAGGATCAATTTCCCTTTTTTCTTTTCCAGGATCAATGGCAGATATAGTTGTGACTCAGACTCCAGCAGCTCAGGCTGTTCAGCAGGGAGACACTGTCACTATCAGCTGTACAGTCAGTCAGAGTGTTCATGTTTATAGCGATGGTCACAGCTTCTATTGGTACAAGCAGAAACCTGGTCAGGCTCCTAAACCTCTGATTAAATTGGCCACAACTCGCCAGTCTGGGATTCCTGATCGTTTCAGTGGGAGTGGATCTGGGACTCAGTTTACACTGAAAATCACTGGAGTCCAGGCTGAAGATGCAGGAGATTATTACTGTCAGAGTCACCACAGTGGTCCTGTGTTCACACAGTGTTAGAGAGCCGTACAAAAACCTCCCTCAGTCAGACTGCACAGAGACTGCACTGCTGCAGCTGGGACCTACTGCAGGTGCTGAGGGGGGAGCCACTGATCTGAGACACCAATATTACCAGCAGGACTGTGGGGGGCGACAATGAGCCACAGTCCTGAATACACACCTCTGTGTGCTGAAGAGGTGCTGCTCTGTGTCAGATACAGAACCCAAAGCAGAGCTGCTGCTGAACTACACACACACACACACTTCACTACTGTACCACAACATCACAGCATCACACAGTGTATCAGGTCATAAGAAGCAGTAACAATCCAGGTGCTCTGAGTTCAACCGAAATCAGAGGATGTGTTTATTTTCCCAGAAGAGGAGTGAGTGGGATTACAACTTTCAGAAGGGTGTATCAGATCAGTTAATATGTGGGGATCCAGTCAGTTTGTCAGCTGCACTGTGTGGGGTTCGCTGTATTTCTCTGTACTTTTGTCAATAGAACAATAAATGCAGGCACATCTTAGTTGCCAAGTGGATAGTTTAATAGAGTAGAGGAACAAGTGGATCTGTACACAAGTACAGATGAACAAGCACCAGCAACTGAGGGAAAAAGTGATCACTTATAGCTTGAGGTTCAAAGGATGCTTAGGAACAAAAAGATAATTTGCCTAGAATGATAGAAGGTGGGGGAGAGACAAACAAGGTGTGGGGACATTGGGGTGAGGGCTGAAGGGCGATGAGGTCACCGCACAAAGGAAGTGATCTAAGAAGATAACACGAGAAGCATTGGGGCCAGACGAGGTTGTGTATTGGCTCTCTGCAAGGTGTAACACTTCAGAGGGTCTATCAGCTATTGGCTCCCATGTTTCCCAACACACTGGACTGAATAGCAGCAACAGATTTTACTCTTTGCTGTAAATCTTTCTTATGGACCTTTTCAGGAAAAAAAAGCAGTAAACATGCATCTCTGAGAGGTGGAATGGATATAATGGATGTTCGTTGCATCATCATCAGAGCTGTGACATGACTGCAACAGATATTCACTTCTGCGGCAGCTTTTGTGAAAAAAAAAAATAGGGAATTAAATAATTTGTCAAGAAGTTTTGCACACTGGAAAATGCATGTGTATGGAATCATTAGCTGAAATACAACCTCATCTCGACACTTCAGCTTTACCGTTTATACTGTATTGACTTCAGTCGCAAAGCCCTGACTGACACAATGCTCCTGTGGGAGTCATATCACTGTCCCCAATGCAGGTAAAGTCCAGTTATATTACACTGTTTAAAATAATCTAAACCTCTGGGAACTTCATAATATGCTTATATGTTCAATATTCTGTTCAAAATTCTGGGAAGAAGAAATCGCTTATATACTTACAACCCAATTAAACTATATATATTTTATTTTTTATTTATTTATTTATTTATTTCAGACATAATAGTCCATAGTGTATAAAGGAGGTACAATATGTAGAAATATATTCACAATCTGTAACAAGTATAAAGCATTTTGTGCCAATAATCAACAAGTGAAGAACTAAAATAGACACTAGAATTCACAATGGCAAAGATTATAAAATTAACACAAGTTTGTAAACGAGATAAAAAATTAAAGATCGATTTCCTCAACATCTCAGCAAATGAACGTATACCATTAGAAACAAACATGTGACTAGCACTGCACCTTCGACTAAAACCATGGATTATTCTAAATACATTGTTAAAAGCTACTCGGAGCAAATGAAATGTGGAATATTTAAAATCAACCCATAAATAACACAGGTATACATTTGAACAAAAAGACATAAACAACCTATTCTTAACAGCAATAGAACAAAAGTGAAAAGTTCTTGAAATCATATTTCCTCGACCATAGAGAGATCTGACTGTAGCACACATATCATTATCATCTGTCAAATCATTAGTTACCACATGGCCAAGATATTTATAACTTTTAACATATTCTAATACCACATTATCCAAAACTACATCTATGAACACATTATGATTATTGGTATCAAACTGCATAATCTTAGACTTTTCGGAGTTGAAAATAATATCATGGGACTGACCATATTTGGAAAAAATATCTAAGAGATGCTGAAGACCTTTAGCAGATGGAGACAAAAGCACAATGTCATCAGCATACATAAAATGATTAAAAATCGAGCCCGAACAGCAACAACCAACAGGAGTCTTATTGAGTTCAATACTTAAAAGTTTTGTATAAAAGTTAAACAACTGTGGAGAAAGTTTACCACCTTGCCTAACACCATTGGATATTGAAAAACTATCAGAGAGTGTGGATCCCCACCGGATTCTATACATTTGACTAGAATACCAATATCCAATCATTCTAACAATAAAAGAAGGGGTTCCACTTTGGATAAGTTTCTGCAGTAGCTTGCGATGGTTCAAACGATCAAATGCCTTAGAAGCATCTTAATATCCAACAAACATCTGAGAGCCATGTTTGACATAATACCGGATAAGTTCTTTCAGAGCGAATACACATAGATCAGTACCATGGTAAGATTTGAAACCAAACTGATTATCAGTGGTACCAAGAAACGAATCTATTCTATGAAAAATAACACCCTCAATAATCTTTGTAACAACATTAGATAATCCAATTGGTCTGTAATTATTCTTGTCACTTATTCTCTTATTTTTGTCTTTCAAAATGGGAACTATAACAGTTTCACTCAACAGACTCGGGATATATCCATGGATAAAAAGAGAGCTAACAAATATAGATAAAATCACAGATATGTTGCCACTGGCAAATTTTAAATGCTCAGAGGTAAGGTTGTCACTCCCAGATGCCTGACCAAAAGGAAGATCATTTATTAGATCCTGAATTTCATTTGCTGTAATAATCATATCTTGATCAAATTCTACAGAGAGACCATGTAATAAATGAGAGCAATCACTATCCTTGACAGAGTTAAATATAGTTTTATAGTGGTCTTTCCACATAACAACAATGTCATTACCAGTATAGTCATCCACTTGACTTGGAAGATTGACCTTGCTATTCATTTTGGTCTTAACATCCCTCCAGAATTTTTGATCATTTTTCTTAAGCATATGACCAGCAAGCTTATCAGCTGAGATGGAGTTAGAATCTTTTCTACATTGTCGAAATATATATTTAAACCTAGAGCGCGTAGAACGCATGAGATCAAACACAGGACCATTCCTAGGCTTACCAACATCCTTCCATATCAGGTAGGCATCCCTAGCCTGATCATGGAAGGATTCAACACGGTCTTTCCAGCCAGGAATGTTATGTCGAGAATTTTTCCTAGAATTAGGAAAATCCTCACTACATATATTAAGAACATCAACAATTTCCATATAAAAAGTGTCTATATTCTTCCTATGTGAAGACTCAGAGCACATAGGGTTAGTACATTTTAAACCATCAGTGATATTTAATTCCCCAAGTTTTTCCATAGTGGAACACCTATATTTTTCAATATCATTAACAGATAAACTGTTCCAATTAATTCGCTGACTAAGATCATTAATGTTGTCAAGCACCACAGGGACACACTCAATGTTGTGCCTAAACACAACAGGAAAGTGATCCGATAAGATAAAATCATGTAAAATTGATATATCCTGAATACATGACATGGCGTCGCCAATACAAACAATATGGTCTAACCAAGACGTGGTATTCCATGCTGGGCTTAGATATGTATATAAATTACCTGGAAGTGCAACTTGATCAGCAAGTGTCAGTGAATGATCACGACAGAACCTGAGTAAAATATCGCCAAAAAGGGACTTACGAGATATATCAGCATTAAAATCACCTAATACTGAGATACATGAATTATTAATTTCCTGAATATTACAGTATAGCTTTCCTAAGCAATCGTTATACTTATCCAAATTCTCGTCTGCCTGATAAGGTAAGTGTACATTAAGTAAATAAAATATTTTATTGCCAAATGTCAACTTTAAACCATAAAGCCAGTTCAAGCCAAAGTCAATGGGAGTGATACCAACATCAATCGACTTACGCCACAGAAAACCAACACCACCATGGGGCCTACCTTGAATCAAAACTGCAGTGGCATCAGCAGGAGCTACACCTGCACCATAGAAATCATCATTTATAGAGTTAAGAATACAACATTCTTGTTTTGTCAACATAGTTTCTTGAAGGCATATTATATCACATTTGTCTAAGACGGTATCAAACATAGAAACCTTAGATTTAAGGCCATTACAGTTGTATGATATTATTCTTAAATCCATTATGATTATTTGGTTGCACCCTGAGCATGTTTCACATAGTAGTTTCTAACAAATACACCTGCAGGCCACCTGTCAGCTTCAAGCAAAAATGGAGCGTTTAACATAGTAGACAGTTTGAACGATGCATAAGTGTCATATTTCGATTTAAGTTTATAACATCTCACAGAGATATTCATATTGTCTCTCACATATTGGATAATGTCCTCACAAGTTGTGTGAGGTTCAAGTCGAGACACAAATATCTGGGTTGGGGTCTTTTTCAGTACCTTCAGGCCAGTTCTCTCTTTGGAAGTTCCGATAATGGAGTTGTTCTTCTTCTTCCTGGTTCTGTCAACAGTTTGAAATCCTTCATTATTCATGTTGGATGACACACCAATCCGAGTAGACGGATCCTGATCGGTCCCACCAGAATGGGTTTTCGTGCAAACACTGGAGGTCTTGATCACATCCGAGTATGTAACTTCCTCTGTGGAACTAGGACGTGGACGTGACTCGATGGAAGGGACGTCATCAGTATCACACTCCTTGGAGCTACCAGTACACGATACCTCAGGCAGGTTTTCGTAGCCCGGCTGGCTATAATTCGTTTTAAGGCTTTTTCATGACAACTGCATCATATTAGCACATATTCATCTCATGTTTGGTCTTGTTATTCTCGGCGGAATCCAAGGAGTTGAATGGAGTATGTTTCATTCCAATTGAAATTATGGTTCATACCCTTTTGGAAACTCCTCAAAATTGGTCAGAATTTACTCGGGTAATTGCCCTATTCTCCTCTCTCTGCTAGATTGTTTTATTACATCCTCCAAACGGTGGAAACCCAAAAACCAGATTCGACCCCCCCTTCCTGGGTGTTTATGGCCATGCCGCCTGGATCAAAGAGGTGGTTTGGCTTAAAGGAATGAGAAACTATCCATTCTGGGAGAATCGTATTCGATCTCTCCCCGCGTGCGTGAGTGTATGTGTAAGTGGCTGGTCTGTTTGGTCGGGGTGAGTCGTGTCTGGGCTCTCCCCTGCATGTGTGGCTTTTCCTCCAGATATGACTTTATCCTGTCTTTCTAAATTGTGTGTAACTTATAATTGGCTTAACGTTGATTTGTTTGATCTAAGCTGGTGCCTCCCTGGTGAAGAAATTATTCTTATTCCTTTAAGCTTGCGTGGTTTAAGTGACTCTTAACATGTGTACATTCTTTCTAGCCCCGTTGCGGCGGATACTTAGGGGTTTAATCCCAACCGAGGAACGACTGGCCAGCGGCCCGGTATGGGAATTGGTTTTATTAAGTTGGAGAGACAAACAGGATCCACTTACATAAAGGGTTTATGTATTGCTAGTTCTGCGATTTCAGCCTTAAGGAAACCCATGGACAAAAAGTCGGTTATCTGTTAAAATTCCCTGAAGGAACCCATGGGCATGCATAAATCTGGGTTCACTGTATATATGCCAAAAGATGCTGTTGCAGTGATGGCTGACTTCCAACCCCTAATCTAACCAACAAACCTAGGATCCAGACATTGGGCTCTAATTTCTTGGCGCAGCGCAGGTGGCGTAGTGTGGCGCAGCCCACGCAGTGGTTATTTCGTCCGGCACAGCCCGCGCAGTGGTAATTTTGTGAGGTGCAACACCATGCGCTGCCTTTGGTAGACGAATGTGATGGGTGTGGCGGTGTAATAAGGGGAGGTGTCAAATATTCATCAAGACGCAGTGACAATTTCGTAGAAAAAATCTCCGCTGGAGTTGCGCAGAAAACTTGCCAGCTCCAACCTGGTTTAATTTCTGTGCAGTGGTAATTTGGCTGACCGGCGCAGAGTGCGCACACATCACCGAAATCTCACAGGCAGGTTTACAGAATGTCAGGCACATTTCAATGCAATAAATAATTACAGGAAGCACTATTTAATGTAACTATCTGAATAAGGACATAAATTATAGTATCTACATCGATTGTCCTGATGTCAGATTAAAGGCGGTTGGCACGCGTAATGGAAGCTTGACCTGGCTTAGTCAACGCAGCTGAATCTGTGATGCAAACTAATGACTTCACATCTTTCTCAGCCAACCACAAACTGGATATATATATCGCATTCTTGCGTTCTATGCTCAGTAAAGCCGCTTGCACACTGGACAGGAAACAAATTTTTCGCACGACTGATTACAGACAAAGTCAATGCAAAGACGAGATAGTCGGACAGGGTTTTAATATAGCTCCGTGTCCGAAAGTCATAGAGGTTGTAATTTTTCTGAGTATTCCAGGAATTACTAGGCGTGCAAACTTGGCAATGTGTGTGTTCGATCTTCAATGCAAATTGATAGCTATCGACTTTTCTTGGTCTTTTTAGCCTATTCGTCTGTTTTCTTCCGTTGAAGATAGACAACAGTCTTTATTCGGTCTTTCTTTTGAAAATTAGTCAGATGGATCGAACAGATTCACGCTTTATTTCCACACCAGAGATAAAATAGTACTTGTAGTCAGTGAGCAAATCAATTCCATGACCATTGACAGTGTGAATATATTATCGCTTGCACAACCAAGACTGTCCGACGCGAAATGCAAAATACTCCATGTCCAGCAGCCAGCAAAAAGTAAAAGTATTGATATGAGAACACATTTATAAGGAAATAAAGAATAAAATATATCACCAACAAACAGAACATCCAAAAAAGATGACCCGGAAATATATAAATCGCAGTGTTCATTGGATGTTCTGTTGTTAAAATGTTTCTTTTTATTCTTTATTTCGTTATCAATCTGTTCTAATCGTCCTCTCTTTTTTTTTTTTTTTTGTCAGACACGGTGGCATTGTACATTGTCTCGTGCCAATGTCGACTCACTTTATTGGGCAGAGCTTAAACAGAAACATTGATTGAAATTCTCGGTACTCATCTTGAAGAACTGAGCCCTCTTATCAAAACATTCACAGTTAATATCTATTAGAGTCAGTAGATTTGAAGAAATTAATAATTAATAATTAATAATCGACTGTCGGACACGGAGATATATTAAAACCCTGTCAGACTTTCGGACACGAGACACTGCGTTCAACGCAATCTGTCGTGCGAAAAAAAATTTTCGCGTCCAGTGTGCAAGCAGCTCAATGCTCTCCTATTATTGTCACTTAGGTCATTTTTTAGTGGGGGAAAGGAATAAAGCCTGATTGCTATGATGTCGTACTGAATTAAGATCACATATTGAAAATAAATATGTAACGTATCTTGCATTGTTGTCCATGCATGTTAATCTCAACATTTTAAGCAGCAACAGGGTGTAATAATAGTAACACGCTATCAATCGTTTCTCTTCCCACTAAGTAACCGTCATATTTCATTACAACTTCATAAATTTGAATGATCTGACATAGTATCGTTCGGAAATTCCATTCAAGTTCGCTAATGGTAATAATTCGCGAATGCCCTAGCTAGCCAGCTAACTCATATTCGTAATGCTTAATATAGTTGTAAGCGGTGCAGAAAACATGCCTGAAGCAGCAAAGTAAAATGCAACATTAACCCATCATGCAGATATAGGACACAGACTTCTATATTCCAACACATGAAAGGTGAGGAGAGGAGCTCATTTGACTGGTGAAGATTTGACTCGGCTGTGTTATACCCAAACACGCCTTCTTTGCCACTTGCGCAGGATGGCGGGACAGAGGCGGGACCGAGGAGTACTTGCGCCAGGCTACGCCGGGCACGAAATTGCAACATACTCCTGGACACACCCTGTTGGCGGGGCGCACCCCCCATTCGCTGCTCCTGTGCCGCGCCTGCGCCTGGTCGACGAATTTAGAGCCCATTGTGTTAAAACCCGGGAACATTAATGGAAGTGACGGCGGTTGTCTGTTAAGAGTTCGAGGTATAATCAACTTCGAGATCCACAGATGTTTTCCCTAGATTATTAATTTTAATTCTAATTTGGAGTCAGATATTTAACGAGGGTATGACTAAATTTGGTATTCTAAATGTATTATGGAGTCAGAATAATTGTAACCATTGTAACCACTCCAGCCAGGAGATCGATCAAGTTAACGCCAGTCAAAAAGAACATGTGAAGCCTTCGTCCATTTTATTATTTTTTTTTTGGTATTGTTTTGCGGGGTTTTACAGTGCACAGTGATTGAGTCGCATTAACTGGCTGTACAAAAACCTCCCTGCTGCACAGACTGAGGCTGCCTGACTGTGGTGTGTCAGTCCCCTGCTGGGGAATCTTGGAACCACAATTAAGTTGTTGTGTTGGGAGAACAGATCAGCCCAAGTCGTTTAGGAGCTCTCAGCTGTGCTTGAGCTCTGAGTGACCAATGCCAATCAACTCAGAGGAAATGATGAAAGTTTAGATTAGAATAGGAGTAAAACTGAGAGAAGAGCAGTTGAATGCTTCTCCTTCATATTCTCACGTACAAAAGAAACTCAACACATAAGAATATTTTTTAAATTACAAAAATATTGCTCCAACAAGCTTCTGTGAATAAGTAGCTAAGTTTCATGAACGCAATTAAAGATTTTAAATGAACCAATTCACCAATTTCCAAATTCACTGAGGCAAAAAAAAAAAAAAAAAAAACCCTTAAAGACAAAGTTCAGAAGAGAGTATGATCACCCTTGGCCTTGACAGAGCTCTTAAAATGGTGTCACAAGGACTGAATAAGGGTTAATGGTGGTTTTTCATTTTTGAGGAATTTCTACCCATTCTTCCTGGAGCGCATAGGTCAGCTGATGTAAGGTCACTGACTGGGGGCGTCTTGTTCCAACAACTCTGCCCAACTGGTCCCACAGGTGTCGATTAAATGAAAAATTAGCAACAGATGCAGGTTACAGCAGTGACTTCACATTGTGTCTCTCTGTTGGGCCACAGTAACTCATGCAAGAGGACAAACATCCTGCTGCAGAAACCCACGGTCATCATGGTCCAGCAGGAGAGGGATGAGCTGCATTTATTAAGACCCTGTCAATGTACTGCCATGCAGTTTGGTGACCAGTGATGACCAGAAGATCTACTTTTAGCAGATAAGAGATGCCCTCCAAGATCATCACACTTCCGCCACCCTAACGGTTGACCTGATGCACGCACCAAACATCATAACCTTCACCACATCTACACCACACCTGTTCTCGGCCGTCTGTGTTATACTGGGAGAAACCGGATTCATCAGTAAAACAGACAGATTTCCAGTGATGTGGCATCCAGTGGAGGTGGGGTTTAACTCAGTTAAAGCGGCTCTGCCAATGCTGGTCTATCGGGTTTGTTTCTGGTCTTTGTGCATGAAATCCTCTTTCCAGAACATGTCTTGTATCCTGTGGCTGATAGGTGGGTTATGGGTAACCAGCTGGTATATGAGCAGTTCTAAAACAATCTCTCAGATGTACAAGGTGAATATAGCGGACCTGATCTGGTGCTGTGGCCTTTGGACGGCCTAAACTGGTCTATCACATGTGGAGCCAGTTTATAGGTACCGTGTCATTACCCAAGTGATTGTTGGGGTGAACAGCCCATTCGCTGTGTCATTACAGTGTTCAGTGTGATCCCCAATTCATCTTCTCTCCACACATACAGCGAGGCAGAAACATTATTTTATAGATGAAGCTCCAAGCAATGGACCCTGGAGCTCATCTCAATCAGCTGCTCAAAGGCACTAGGAGAGGGAAAGTACATGTGGGACCATGATCAAGTCCTGAAAGTAGGTAAGTAAGTAAAGTTTATTTGTATAGCACTTTTCCCAGATAAAAATCACAAAGTGCTTCACAGCAAGATGAAATACACACGACAGAACAAATTTAAAAGGCATCTATAAAACAACATAGGGAAAACAATCACAGTTAAGCATAAAACAATATCAAAAAACAATCACAGTAAGAAAGAGCTGTTTAACTCATGTTAAAAGCCTGTCTAAAAAGATAAGTTTTGAGATCTTTCTTTAAAACATCAGTGGAGTCTGTGTGACGTAGCGGCAGCAGAGGGTCATTCCACAGCCGTGGTGCGGCAGCCTGGAAGGAGGGATCTCCCCGGGTTTTAAAATGTGTGGGGGGGCCACCAGGAGACTCTGATCTGATGACCTTAATGATTGCGCAGGGGGGTCAGGTGTCAAGAGGTTACATATGCAGGACGGGGCCTGACCATGGAGAGCTCTAGAAGTCAGCAGTAAGATCTTAAAATGAATTCTAAACTTGACTGGCAGCCAATGAAGGGAAGATAAAACCGGGGTGATTTGTTCCCTTTTCTTTCTTCCAGTCAAAAACTTTACTGCCGCATTTTGGACAGTCTGAAGATGTGCAACATCCTTTTCTGATAAAACACATAAAAACAGAACTGCAATAGTCTAAACAGTATAATATAAAGTCATGAATGATCATTTCTAGATCCGGCTTCAAAGCCATCGCAGGACTGGGGTTTGAGAGGAGCAGGAGGACCCTCCTTCTCAGCAGGTGATAAGTGTCAGTAAAGCTGGGGAGCAGCTGACTCCCCTGCCTGAGGAAAGATCTGCAGGGATCCTGGCCTCTGCATGGAACTGGCAGCTGATGGTGGATCTGGGGAAACATCTGAAGTTCTCCCAGCTCACTGTGGCCTCCACCTTCAGGCCCAATATTGTCCTCACCTCAGAGTCCACCAAACAGACTGTCCTGCTGGAGATATCAGCCCTTGAGAAGATCACCTGGATGAGGCCTTTGAGAGGAAGCTCACCTCATCTGAGGGGCTGGTCAGTGAATGCAGGTGAGGTGTCTGGAGCACAAGGTGCCTCCCAGTGGAAGCAGGTGAAGGGGCTTCACAGCCTGGGCTTTGGCCAGAGCCCTCAGTATATTAGGTACAGATGGAGAGAGGAACACACACACACACATCACCACTGAAGCAGCAGAGAGAGTCTCTAGACGGCTGTGGCTGGACAAAGGTAAGTTTGGGGAGAACAAGTAACCTACTTACTGTCTGAGCACAAACTGAGGTCAGATCAGCTGGGTCACCTGGAGGAGAGAGTGTGATGGTGGAAGATCTGAAGTACTGGAGTCACCCAGAACATCATTGTCACTGAGTTCTGATGCATCCCAGGCAAAGTGCAAATTATGGAGGGTCTTGGGGAGTCTGGGAGACCTTGTCTGACACTTGAGTCCCCCTGAAGCCAAAGCAGTAAAATTTTGGGGGATTTCCAGGAAAAATATACAACCCCAATTCCAAAATAGTTGGGACGAAGTGTAAATTTTGAATAAACTTTACCAAGCAGAATTTCTCTATGTTACTTGAGAGCATTTAATAGTTATTATGAGTCTTTGGTTAAAATCATATTTTGTCCTTTTTGTATTTGATTCGTGCTTTGCCCTTTGTGTACAGTTGCATACCTATGTGTAAATTTCTGCTCGGTACTTTTGATCATCGCTTTGTTTTGTGTTTTGGGCTATCTGATGACAATTACTCAGGAATACCCTCCTGTGCTTAAAGATCCAGCCTGTCAGCCCACGTCCTTCAGTAAAATCAGTGAACGAAATTTAAGTCTGTGCATGAGTTCTGTCTCTGCTCCCGGTCAAAGCTGTGGACTTTCTTTTTTTCCTTTGAACGTCTATTCATTCTGTTAAAACTCGGTATTTCAGTACAGTTGCATTTAAAGTTTACATTTAGATACCATAGTGGCTGCTGTAGAACCTGAATATTTGATTTAGCTCAAAACATGGGTCAAAAATCCTATTGTTGGAACACATGCTCATTACGCTGGTAAAATCTGAATGTTTGGGTGATCTGACACAATCCAGAGGGAGCAGTTAACTTTTACAATCTTACAGCCTGCCGGTGAGAGTGGCATCCTTTGTTCCCCACGGCGGGGGGTGAGAGCCATCAAGTCTAGCAGGCCCAGCATCTCTGGAACTCAAATTCACTGGTTTCATTGAAGTTAAAGCGCAGCTACTTCAATTGGCTTAAAACAACTTAAACCTCTATCAAATTCATATTTTGTTTATGTTCAATATCCTAAAAGGAACCTCTCATATATTTATCACACTATTGGGCTATAATATTCCATTTTAAGGCTTTTCCATGACAACTGCATCATTTTAGCACACATTCCTATCATGTTTGGTCTCTTTATTCTCGGGGGAGTCCAAGGAGTTGAATGGAACATGTTTCATTTCCCTTGGAATTATGGTTCGTTTGTAAGATTCATTCAAGCAACTACCCTAGTCTCCCTGTGCAATTATCTTATCACCTAGGCCAGTAAAACTCTGATTCGGCCAACCTTCCCTCTACCTTGTTTGGAGGTGTGGTTTGGAGCCTTTAAAGGTACGAGATCCTGAGGGGGCGGGCTCTCTTCTTTTCTTGTCTCTTATTCTGTCCTGTCCTGTCCTTTCTTATTCAACATCTGACGAGCTTAGGTGAGTTGGGGAGGGGTCACATGTTGCCTTGTTCCGGAGCGGGGGAACGTGTGAGTTCTTCCTGACCACGTGGAGCGACTTTAGCTCTGCGTGGTCATTCATCTGTTTCCAGGTATGAAAATACTCTAAATTCTTCTAAATTATATGTAACTGATAATTGGCTTATCATTGATTTGTTTGATTCAAGTTGTGCCTACCTGGTGAATTAAATTATTGTTATTCCTTTTCCAGCTTGCGTGTTCTCATTGTATATTCTTTCTGGCCTTGTTGCGATTGGGACTTTAGGGGAGACTCCTACCAAGACATGTGTAGGTAGCGATACTTCCAAGTTAGATTGAGATTGGGTTCTACCTATTAAGGGGTTATGAAATTATCGGCTCTTAAAATTTAGCTATTGGTTAATCTTTCTAAGGGGCCCTTTGATATACATAAACCTAGGTTCGTGGTACGTTCATACTCAGAGCTATTTGCCTGATGTTGCTACCGTGACAGTCTCTTCTATCCAATGGAAGTATTGTCGAATTAGACCAGGCAGTGACGCCTATTTTAACCCTAGGGGGTGTTTTGCTTAGTGACAATGGTTTTCGCAGACAGAGTTCGGGTGCGTAACTGCCCTGAGATTCACGCATGCTGTTTCAAAACTATCCATTCTAATTCTAATTTGGAGTCAGGTTTTTAACGAGGTTATAGTTAAATTTCTTATTCTACTTGTTCTATGGAGTCAGATTAATCATAACCATTGCGCTTTCATGCCCCGTCCTTGGACGGTGAAAGATAATATCCATTATATTGTGATTCACCCCAGCCAGAAGAATGCTCTAATTAAAGTTAGACTAAGAGAACACGTGAGGCCTTCCACCCCGGCAACATCCGTCTTTTGGTCATTGCTTCATTGGGGTTTTACACTGCATTGAACTGTTTAAGACTTGTGCAATGCAAACATTTCCAATGACTACAGAGCAATGTAACATTGACGAAAAGTCATATATTTTGAAAAAAGATGGATGTTATCATTTCCAATATTTACACCAAATTTTTATATAATAAACAATTCTGGTCCAATCCATATTTGTTGGATTTATGCCTCCAAAACAGCTTTTTCGTTTTATGAAAAAACCTTTTTCTTAAGCACACAAAAGGGAGACATGCACCGATATTAACAGGTGATCGAGCAGTAACCCAACAGCTTTGTAAATTACATTTATATGACTGCATTAAAAATCTATTTAGGCTTTAAGAACACAATAAATGACTTGTATTTATATATACAGCGCTGTGAAAAAGTATTTTCCCCCTTCCTGATTTCTTATTTTTTTGCATGTTCGTCACACTTAAAGGTATAGTTGGTTATCCTGTTCAGAAACACTTTTTGTTATACTGGGTGAAATGGTCCATCTATCCTGAGAGTTGTCAATACATTATGTATTCAGAAAAAGGAACGAAAAGAATCAGACCTTTGTGTCGGCTGGAGGACTGTAAAAACTGACAAATCCCTGCCATTCGGTCCGAATGGAAAGAATCAATCAGATGCCTTCTGCTGCCCATGCCACCCTCTGTCCCTCCTTCCTCCCCGCGTGCAGCTCATCACGGTTCACCACTGCCAGAAATATTCAGCCAGTAGTTGTCAGTAATACACCTTTGGTAAGGAAATGCCATAAAACTCCAAAAAAAAAGAAGAAGGAAACTTTTTTCGTAACTGAGAACTTTGCCGATTGGAGCGGGGGTATTGTTTACACGAGTGATCAGCTGATTGCCCTGTGTGAGCCTGTGCTGTTGCCCGGAGACAGAGCTCTGATCCCGCAGGAGTTACGGAGGAGACGCCGGGGTTGCAGATCAGGAGTCAAGCAGAAGGAGAAAAGGAGAAGACAGAAGCCAGCGGTCCTGGCGATTATAATGGGAAACGTGAGGTCTTTGGGGAACAAGACGGATGAGCGCGGCGCTGGTGAAGACCCAGAGGGAATACCGTGAGTGTAGCATTTTTTTACCTCAGTGAAACATGGCTAAACTCGCTGAAGAAGGGAGGTGGGTTTGCACTTTATGTGAGAGAGAGGTGGTGTAATCCCAGACATGTGAACGTAAAGAAGTGCCTCTGTACCCCGGACATTGAACTGCTTGCTGTGGAAATGCGCCTGTATAATTTCCCAAAGGAGTTAATGTTCACCATTGTGATTTCTGTTTACGTTTCTTCATCAGCTGATGCAGCGGTGACCTATGACTCGAAATGCGTGTATTCGCGTCTTTGCATTGACTTTGAATGTAATTTGTCGAGCGAAAAATTAATTCCGCGTCCTGTGTGAAAGCGGCTAAAGCTGATCGTCAGCCCTGGTGACGTGAATGGAACTGGCACACCATTCTGCAGCTTAGTCTTGTAAATTAGTAAATCAATCCTCAGATTGCTAATCAAGCAGAGTAATAGAGTTATCGTTTGTTTAATGGGGAGGATTCCGCCTACCCTAACTGACCTCCGGCGGCACGTCACTGCATACAATACAAAATGTCTGAGGTTAATATTGCTAAACATGACATGCTAGCTTGAAAGCTACTATAATAATATTGTTTACTAACAGGTGAATGAGACATGAGGTAGTTTGGTTGATGTCCAAAATGTGTGGAAATGGCTGAGTAGGCTCTCCTATGCCCTGCTGAGTCCTACTGTCAGATGCGTGTTCAAGTTTGTGGGGGCTTGGCTTTGGACGGAGCACTGACAGGAGGGGGTAGAGCTTAGAGGAGGTGCCACTTTCAAATCTTGCCAGCTCTTCAACATTTCCAACTATAGCTTTAAATTTTGATCATCAAACTAATTCTAATATTAGACAAATATAACCCAAGTAAATACAAAATGCAGTTTTTAAATGATGATTTCATTTGTTAAGGAAAAAAAGCTATCCAAACCCCAAACCTACCTGGGCCTATGTGAAAAAGAAATAACCCCCCCATTTTAAATCATGAATTAACTATGATTAACCACATTTTTTTAGTTCAATTTCACTGGCCACACGTAGGCCTGATTACTGCAAGACCTGTTGAATCAAGAAATCACTTAAATAGAACCTGTCTGACAAAGTGAAGAAGGTTAAAAGATCTCAAGAAGCAATGCTGCAATCTAAAGAAATTCAAGAATGAGAAACAGTCATTGACATCAATCAGTCTGGAAAGGGTTACAAAGCCATTTCTTGGGACTCCGGCAAATCACGCTAAGAGCCACTATCCACAAATGGAGAAAACTTGGAACAGTAGTGAACCTTCCCAGGAGTGGCCAGCCTACCAAAATTACTCTACGAGCGCATCGACGACTCATCTAGAAGGTCACAAAAGAACCCAGAACAATATCTGAAGAACTGCAGGCCTCACTTTCCTCAGTTAAAGTCAGTGTTCATGATTCAACAATAAGAAAGAGACTGGGCAAAAATGGCATCCATGGGAGAGTTTCAAGGCGAAAACCACTGCAGACCAAAAAGAACACGAAGGCTCGTCTCACATTTGCCAAAAAAACATCGTAATGATCCCCAATACTTCTGAAAAAATATTCTGTGGTCTGACTAGACAAAAGTTGAACTTTTTGGAAGGTGTGTGTCCCGTTACTTCTGGCATAAAACTAACATAGCATTTCATAAGAAGAACATCATACCAACAGTCAAACATGGTGGTGGTAGTGTGATGGTCTGGAGCTGATTTGCAGCTTCAGGACCTGGATGACTTGCCATAATTGATGGAACCATGAATTTTGCTCTTTACCAGAAAATCCTGAAGGAGAACGTCCAACCATCAGTTCATGACCTCAAGCTCAAGCGCACTTGGGTTATGCAGCAGGACAATGATCCAAAACACACTAGCAAGTCCATCTCTGAATGGCTTTAAACAAAAGAAAATGAAGATTTTGGAGCGGCCTAATCAAAATCCGGACCTAAATCCGCTTAAGATGTCGTGGCATGACCTTAAACAGGCTGTTCATGCTCGTCAACCCTCCATTGTGGCTAAATTAAAATGATTCTGTGAAGAAGAGTGGGCTAAAATTCTTCCTCAGCGATGTGAAAGACTCAATACCAGTGAGAGCAAATGTCTGATTGCAGTTGTTGTCACTGAGGGTGGCACAACCAGTTATTAGGATTTAGGGGTCAATTACTTTTTCCACATAGGGTCAGGCAGGTTTGGATCGCTTTTTCTCCTTAATAAATGAAATCATCATTTCAAAACTGCATTTTGTATTGACTTGGGTTGTCTTTGTCTCATATTAAAATTTGTTTGATGATCTGAAACATTTAAGTGCGACAAATATGTAAAAAAATAAGAAATAACAAGTCGACATGGTCTACAACATCCCCGCCAATCGTGTGCTTCTCATTTTCAAACTCAATCAAAGCCTTTATGGTCTGAAGCTACACACCAAATGTGGTTACTGTATCTGTAGTAGTTTCTGAGTAAAGCTGTCCCCTTTACCTCGGACGGACGGAAGAACGGATGGACGGAGGTCAAAGCTATATCCCCCTCCCACTTCGTGTTAGCGGGGGATAAAAAAGAAAGGGAATGTTAACTACAAATTGTTAGCTATGCACTAATTTGAAAACTTAAGAAAAGGATTAAAAATTACATGGCAGGCTTTGGCAGTATGGTTCTGAACTTTCGAACTAGATCAAGGTATTCATGTTCCCGAACTACACACCAACATTGGTTTGCCCACCTGAAACAGTTTTTGAGAACATGTGTCCTTTTTTCGCCAGTTTTGGACGGACAGATGGATGGATGGACAAACTGAGATTAAATCTATATCCTGGTCCACTTTGTGGCAGCGGATAATAATTCCTGTGTAAATGTGGCCCCTTCATTCACTAAGTTGAAAAAACGAGACAAGGGCAATAACTCCGTAAAAAATGGCTGCAAGATACCGGTTTTCGAACTTGATCTGGGTAATCAAATCATAAAGCTACACACAAAATTTGGTAATCCTATATACCAGGGGTCCCCAATCTTTCCCAGAATGGGCCGGTGTGGGTGCAGCTTTCATCGCAACCAAGCAGCTACACACCTGATGCTACTAATCAAGGTTATTAGCAAAGAGTCCAGGGGTTAATTAGTAGTATCAGGTGTGTAATTGTTTGGTTGCAATGAAAGCCTGCACCCACACCGGCCCTTTCTGAGAAAGATTGGGGACCCCTGCTATATACAATAGTTTCTGAGAAAACCTGTCCCCTTTGAACATACCATGCAAGTTAGATAAACGAGACAAGGGCAATAACTCTGTAGAAAATGGCGGTAAGGATCTGGTTTTCGAACTTGACCTGGTTAATCATGTCATAAAGCTACACACAAAATTTGGTAATCCTATCTACAATAGTTTTTGTGTTAATGTGTCCCCATTTCGGACGGACGGAAGGACGGATGGACAGAAGGACGGAGGTCAAACCTATATCCCCCACACTCCGTGGCAGGGGATAAAAATGGGGGAAAATACTTTCATGGCACTGTATATATAATCATGGCGTAGACCTGTCTGCATTCACTTGGAACTCTGTGGTCCATCAAGACTGCATCACTTTCACCATCGACTGTGGAAAGGTGTTCAGGAAATTGCAAGTTTGGAAATATTTCAAGATTGCTGATAACCCAAAAAAGTGCAGAGCCAATTATGAAAAGTGACACTGGTGCACTTTCAAAATACAACAAATTTGGCAGATCTGTGAAGGTCGTGAATGAACCCAGGCGCAGACAAAAATGAACTGGCAAAAAACAGAACTTTAATGAGAGAATTAGGTTCAATGAATATGAGTCAAAAATGACGGTAAATTAAAAATACTAAAAGGCGTAGGATTAGGCAGAGTCATTAAACGGGCAAATGGACTAAAAACTGGAAAGTTAAAACACTGAATGGACAAGCCAAGCTTGAATTCCATAAAGCAAAGAGAATCAAAAACCGGAATCAGACACGGGAAAAACAGGGCTCATGAGAAACTAAGAAAAAACAGAGACAAACTCACAACTGGAACTGAAACTGAGGGCTACTTATGCACAGGGAACTACTCAGGGAATCTATCACAGGTGAGACACAGGGAAGCAGAGCATAGGAGGGTGTGGCTACAAACAAGGAAATGACTAATTATAATCTCACAGAGAGTGGAGGGCGAACTGGAAGCAAGAACAAGACCAAGACACAAGGAGCGTGGCAATAATGGAGAAAATGACAACACACTGGGGAGTCATGCAAAAAGAACTTGAAATTAAATGAAAATAAAAAACAAATTGCAGAACAGAGACAAAATCATTGAAATGAGTAATGCCACCCTGACACTTGCACGATTTCTGTCCCCGCAATGCTGTGCAATGTGTCCTGGCAAGGCGTGCCATTTCAGTGGTATGCAGCGGAGCCTTGTTTCCACCCTGTTCGCACACTGTACACGCCTAAGTTACGCACTGTCTACGCAATGCGAGGCCGAAAATGCATGAACACTTCGTGATAAGTTCCTGCTATGCGCGAGTCGTTTGTGACGCGCGCGAGCAATGCGTGAGCTGGGCGTGCCATGATCTCGTGAACACCTCGTAACAACACGGCACGCATTGACACATACCGTCGGCAGTGTTTGTGCGGAGTTCACGTAGTGTTCACGCATGTGTTATGGCCCCAATTTGTTATTACAATTTACAACACAACAACAACAGCAACAGCAAGGGATGACAGACACAGTTTTAAAATCTTAAACACATTAAATGAACAAAGACAACTAAACAACTAACTACGCTACTGACCAAGATTGAATATATTTAAAAAAAACAGAAATATTTACAGTCCCTTGTTTTGGTGGGGTGGCTTGGTGATGTCCTGGGTGAGGAAAATGCTCAAACACAGGCAAAAATCCACAAAAGAAACTTCTCAGGTCTTGAACAGAATGAGAGGTCTGGTCACATGTATCCTTCTTCTAGCAATTTCTCCTACCACTTTACTGTCTCAATTCTACTCATTATATACTCTTTTGCAGACCCCACCCACATTTAGACCTCTTTTTTTTATTTTCTGGGACTTTCCCCAGACATGTCCAGGACATGTCTAAACCTAGCTCCAGTCTGAGCTCAATAAAAGAAAGATAAATGCTGCCATCTAGTGGCCTCTATTCACATTACACCTCCATTCCAAAAGGGAAAAATTTTGACTCATAAAGGCAAAATTTTTCTTTTCAATACAAAATTGTTAAGTGGACACTTGTCTATATATACATATCATACAATATTCAAATAAACACGTTACATATATATACATATTCAAACACAGGATAAGCAATCAGCAATTACATTGTCTGTACCCTTCACATGCTTAATTTCCAAGTCAAACTCCTGTAAAATCAAACTCCAATTCAACAATCTCCGATTCTTGTTTTTCATCTTACTCAAAAACATTAACGGATTGTGGTCTGTGTACACAACCATTGGCTTTTGCCCTGTACAAACATAAACATCAAAGTGTTGTAAAGATAGAACCAGAGCCAACAGCTCCTTCTCTATTGTGGAATAGTTCCTTTGGTGGCGATTGAACTTCCTGGAGAAGTATGCCACGGGATGCTCAATGTCATCAGAGTCACTTCTCTGTAGGAGCACAGATCCACAAGCTTGGTCGCTAGCATCGACCGCGATGGAGAACGGTTTGTTGAAGTCAGGAGATTTGAGCACGGGGAAGTGACACAGCAGAGACTTCAGGCGATCGAAGGCTCTCTGGCATGCTTCATCCCAAGTGAACTTTACGCCTTTCTTCAGTTGGTTAGTTAGACTGAGAACAATCTCAGCAAAGTTCTTGCAGAACTTGCGGTAGTACCCGATCATTCCAAGGAAGCGGTGCAAAGCTTTTTTGTTGTCAGGAACGGGAAAGTCCATGATGGCTTGGACTTTAGCATTTATGGGTGCCACCTTACCCTGGCCTATGACGTAGCCAAGATAGGTGACAGTAGCACAACCAAAGTCACTCTTGTTCAGGTTAACAGTCAGGTTAGCCTGGGTCAGGCGCTGGAACAACGTCTCTACATCTTTTAGATGTTCTTCCCAGGAGTCACTCCATGTGATCAGGTCATTGATGTATGCACCCGTGTGTGGAAATCCGGCGATTGTAGACTGTATCATCCTTTGGAACGTGGCTGGGGCATATTTCATTCCAAAGGGTAGGACTTCATACTGGTACTACCCAGATGGTGTGGCAAAAGCAGAGATGCTCTTGGCCCTCTCAGTTAAAGGCACACACCAATAACCCTTCAGTAAATCAATCTTGGTCAGAAACTTTGCTTGCCCTACTCTATCGATACAATCATCAATCCTAGGTATTGGAAACACATCAGTTCTAGTTACAGCATTGACTTTGCGATAATCTGTACAGAATCTAGTACTTCCATCAGGTTTTGGAACTAGCACACAGGGTGAACTCCAATCTGAGTTGGAGGGTCTGATAATATCATGTTCTAACATGTACTCAACCTCTTTCTCAGCAAATCTTTCTCTTTTCAGGATTCATCCGGTACGGATGCTGTTTTATTGGTTTGGCATCACCAACATCTACATCATGAGAGGCGATAGAAACTCTTTTTGGAACATCAGGAAACAGATCCTCATATTTCTTGATCAACCTCTTAAACTGATCTCTCTGTGAGGGTTCTAAGTGCTGGAGTTTTACATCAAGATTTTGCAACACTTCAGAATTTGACAATTTACATGAAAGAACTTCAGCTTTAATTCTAGGTTCATCATCTTGAAACTCCCCTTCATCTTCACAAGTCTCGGCCATAGGAGAATCTGAAGTGACAGCTGCAACCCTAGCATTTCTGTCATGATAAGGCTTCAGCATGTTAATGTGACACAATTGTTTTGGTTTTCTCCTATCTGGAGTCTTCACAATGTAATTGAGATCATTGAGTTTTGTCAGAATTTCATAAGGACCATGAAATCTAGCCTGCAATGGATTGGACTGCAAGGGAAACAACACAAGAACCTTGTCTCCTGGTTTAAACTCACGGCTTCTAGCCTTATGATCAAACCAAGTTTTCATTTTTCCCTGACTTGATTTCAAGTTCTTTTTGGCTAGGTCACAAGCTGCACGCAATCTTTCCTTGAACTTGCTAACATAGTCTAACAGACTGATGTATGGCTCTTCCTCTTGCCATTGTTCACTCAATAATAGCAAAGGTCCTCTCACTTCATGACCAAACACTAGCTCAAATGGACTGAATCCAGTAGACTCCTGCACTGCTTCTCTAGCTGCAAACAACAGCAAATGAACACCTTCATCCCAGTCTTTCTCATGGTCATAACAATAAGTCCTCATCATTGTCTTGAGAGTGGAATGAAACCGCTCTAAGGCACCCTGACTTTCTGGATGATAGGCACTAGAAAGAATCTGCTTTGCACCTAGTTCATACACAACCTGCTGAAACAAACCAGAAGTGAAATTGCTACCATGGTCTGACTGAATTTCCCTGGGAAGGCTAAACAACGTGAAGAACTTTATCAAAGCCTTCGAGATTGCAGTTGCCTTGATGTTACGTAGAGGTATGGCCTCAGGGAATCTGGTAGATGCACACAAGATTGTCAACAAGTACTGATTTCCAGATCTAGTCTTGGGTAATGGACCAACACAATCAACAATGACCTTGGAGAACGGCTCCCCAAATGCTAGGATAGTCTGCAATGGAGCTACAGGTGGGTCTAACTGGTGTATTCCATCTACTTGACAAGTGTGACAGGTTTTGCAAAAGTTGGAAACGTCTTTCCGAAGCCCGGGCCAATAGAAGTGTTTCATGATCTTATCAACAGTCTTGTTAACACCAAGATGACCTCCTACAGGTAAACTATGAGCCATTGTTAAGATCTCATTCCTGTAGACCTTCGTAACGACAATTTGCCTGACCACTGCCCAATCTGCATTGGCTGGGATATCAGGAGGGCGCCACTTCCGCATCAACACACCATCCTTGAGATAATACCCAACTGGAACTGCGTCTATTTCTTTATCAGGAAGGGCTCTCCTCTTTAGTACACAAATTTCAGGATCATTAGTTTGCTCCTCAATCAATCGCTTTCTGGACAGAGACAAGTCTCCGGACACATCAGAATCACCAGACCCATCCGGCTGGCTGAATAGAGAACTGATAAAAGTATCTGATAAGTCCTCAAACGGAGAAACCATAGTAGGCCAATCAGAGTCATGAGGCAAACCACCTGAGTCCTGACTATTCAATGTGCTGGGCGGCACCACAACATCTTCTTCTTTAGGCTTCTTGGCCATAGCACGAGTCACTGCGCAAGAAGGATACAGAGATGGGTCCTCATCCCCATCTTCAGTGCTCGGCTGTGAAGTAAGATGTACAGGGGGAACTACTTTGCCCCCAGCCAGGTCATTGCCTAGCAACAAAGAAACACCCTTGATAGGTAGACTTGACATAAGTCCCACCTTTACCTGACCTGTAACTAAATCTGACTTCAAGAATATAGAGCGCAGGGGTACAGATACAGTCCTCCCTTCAATACCTTGTACAAGTATGAAATCCCCTGAAGCGGTCTCATCACGTAACTCCAAGGAGTCCATCAACAAAAGTGACTGAGAAGCTCCGGTATCCCTTAAGATATATATGGGGACAGGAGTAGTATGCTCATTCAGAGCCACAAATTCCTCTGACACAAATGGAAGAAATTCCTCCCTCACAAAGTCAGCAGTATCAGGCTTTTTAGCCCCACAAGAAGCAGGTAATTTAGCAGATCGGTTATCTACTACAGGGGTAGTTTCTAACCTTGTTTTCACAAAGGCATTTGGTTTGGTATCCTTTTCTTTTTCTTTCTTAGCTTTTAGGAACCAACAGTTAGTTGTATCATGACCAGATTTCTTCCAATAACTGCAAACTAGACCACTTTTGTCACTGTCAGCTTTCACACTTTGATCAGACCTGTTACTGGATTTCTGAGCACCATCACCAGATTTGTCTTTGTCTTTGGGTGAGGAATCTTGGGTATCACCGTAACCCTTTTTCTGAAATTGGGACCATCTATTGTTACTGCTAGACTGAAATTTGGACTTATGTGTGAGAACATATTCATCTGCAAATTTGGCAGCTGATTGCAAAAATTCAGTGCTCGCTTCTCATTAAGGTAGGTCTTAATATAATCTTTAACACAGTTCTTGAATTCTTCAACTAACACCATCTCTTTTAGTGAGTTGAAATTATCATTGACCTCCAAAGAAGCACACCAGCGCTCAAAGCAAACCTGCTTCTCATTTGCAAATTCAACATAAGTCTGATTTTCAGATTTCTTCAGACCTCTAAATTTCAGTCGGTAAGCCTCTGGAACCAACTCATAAGCTCTCAAAATAACCTTTTTGACAACCTCATAATCAGAGGAATCATCTGCAGACAAAGCCGAATAGGCTTGTTGAGCTTCACCCTTGAGGACAGTTTGCAACATCAGAGGCCAGTGTTCCTTTGGCCACTGGCAACTCTTTGCTACCTTTTCAAAACACTGGAAATAGTTGTCAACATCCTTTTCCGAAAATGGAGGCACCAATTTTACCTCCTGGCTAGCCCAAAATTTATTTTCAGTTTGAATTTTAATTTTTAGTTGCTCCATTTGGAGTCTTTCTTCTCTATCGAATTTCTCTAATTCAAAATCTCTCTGTCTCTGTCTCTCTCTTTCTGCTCTTTCCTCTTTCTCTCTCTCAAATTCTCTTTGTTTTTCTTTTTCTTCCCTCTCAAATTCTCTTTGTTTTTCTTTTTCTTCCCTTTCAATCTCTAGCATTTTTAATTTAAGTTCCATTTCTATATTTGGATTTTCCACTGGAAACTGTTCCAGATCTCCTGGTGCAAACACATTCTCATCAATGTAATATTCAACTCTCTCTCTAGCCAGTCTTGCTTTTCGCATGGCTGGTTTTACCTCTGTCAGCTCTAACTGTCTGCAAATTTCTAGCAGTTCTGTCTTTTTAAAAGACATCAAAACCCCTACGGTTGGTGATGCCAAGAAATCATCCATTGCTGTTGATCTATATATATATGTATTCAATAAAAAAAATCAATTTTACAATTTGAAATGTTAAATTTTTAATAAATGACTCACAAAATGGTCTAACCCGGACGAGCCCCCAATTTGTTATGGCCCCAATTTGTTATTACAATTTACAACACAACAGCAACAGCAAGGGATGACAGACACAGTTTTAAAAACTTAAACACATTTAATGAACAAAGACAACTAAACAACTAACTACGCTACTGACCAAGATTGAATATATTAAAAACAAACAGAAATATTTACAGTCCCTTGTTTTGGTGGGGTGGCTTGGTGATGTCCTGGGTGAGGAAAATGCTCAAACACAGGCAAAAATCCACAAAAGAATCTTCTCAGGTCTTGAACAGAATGACAGGTCTGGTCACATGTATCTTTCTTCAAGCAATTTCTCCTACCACTTTACGGTCTCAATTCTACTCCTTATATACTCTTTTGCAGACCCCACCCACATTTAGACCTCTTTTTTTTATTTTCTAGGACTTTCCCCAGACATGTCCAGGACATGTCTAAACCTAGCTCCAGTCTGAGCTCAATAAAAGAAAGATAAATGCTGCCATCTAGTGGCCTCTATTCACATTACAATATTATAATCATAAACTGAGCATGATAAGAACATGAGAATACAAACTCAAGCAAAGTTTTATACACATATTTCAATCAGGAGAGACTCGAGTGAAATCAGAAAAATATTTATTATGCTTTGAGCATAAAGTATTAACATGCGTAGAATCAAACAAGTCGTTGGCGCTTGGAGTCTTCGGGAGACTCGTAGAGCAGGAGCACGGCTCAGAGCAGCAGCAGGAAATCCCTCCTAGAGTCCAGATGCTGGTGGCGCTGGTGGCTGAAGGCTGGTGGAGCTGGAGCGGCAGTACAGGAGACCCGATGAGTAGGGTGGTGTTGGGAAGGAGGAGGGTCAGCGAACGGCAGAAAGGGAGAACTAGGGCAGAGAGAATGACATTCTTAAAAAGACGGCAGCAGAACGATTGGCTAGCAACGCGACTGGGGTGTGCCCTGGATGGATAGAAGAGATCAGCTGGTACGCCAGCTGGCTGCTCAACTGACAGCCCCGGACATTGACTGCGGAGATTTACAAGTGAACATGCGTGAAGAAAATTAACAGAATTGACGCATGCGAGAGAGATAGTCTTCCTGATTGAACTTTCGCTAAGCTTCATCTCATAAAATCACAGCCCATGTGCAGTAAAAGTTCAGAAAAAGGATCAAATAAGTGAATACATGTATTGTCAATAGCAGCATACAGTACACATATCCCAGTCCTCTATAGAGCCACTGCTGTTCACGCATCAGAGCTCCTCTAACTGTGTGTGACAGGATTTGTATAGAGGAAGGGGCTTTGCATACCTGTCCTGCCTCACTGCTCCACACACTTTAAGACCCCCAGTACTGATCAGTGACTGTCCAGTCCTTTCACAGACACTGACACAGGCAGCATTATGATGATGTCACACTTTCTACTGCTGGTGATGCTGGGACTCCTTATACAGGGTGAGAAATATGGATTCATTTTATCATTTTAAAATTTACATTTTCCCCCAAATTGTTGACAATATTTTATAATCACACTTGCTGCAATAGTGCACGTAGGTTGAAATAATTTTTCTGAACTGGCATCTATTTCCTTGTTTATCTTTTTCAGGATCAATGGCAGATATAGTTGTGACTCAGTCTCCAGCAGCTCAGGCTGTTCAGCAGGGAGACACTGTCACTATCAGCTGTACAACCAGTCAGAGTGTTTACAGCAGTGGCTCCACTCACTACCTCAACTGGTATCAGCAGAAACCTGGTCAGGCTCCTAAACTCCTGATATATGATGCCACAAGTCGCCATTCTGGGATTCCTGATCGTTTCAGAGGGAGTGGATCTGGGACTCAGTTTACACTGAAAATCAATGGAGTCCAGGCCGAAGATGCAGGAGATTATTACTGTCAGAGTTACCATTACATTAGTAGTAGCTGGGTGTTCACACAGTGTTAGAGAGCCGTACAAAAACCTCCCTCAGTCAGACTGCACAGAGACTGCACTGCTGCAGCTGGGACCTACTGCAGGTGCTGAGGGGGGAGCCACTGATCTCTGAAACACTGAACTACTATGTGTAATAATAACTCATTTTCTCAATCACTGTACATTTTCTGCATATGGTATTACAAGAAAATTTGCAGCTTCTTTTAAAATTTCTTTTTTGATCATTTGGAACCTAATTGAAAGAACACAATGGAGACGCATGAATTTAAGTTCATGCTTGTTTAGGTGCTTAAACGATCTAATGGTATTCAGGAGCCTAATATGTGCAGAGAAAACATTCCTCACATCACTGCACGTCCACCAGCCTGAACCATCAACACAAAGCAGGATGGATCCATGAATTCATGTTGATTCAGCCAAATTCTGTCCCGACCATCTGCATGTCACAGCAGGAACTGAGATGGATCAAACCGAATGACAGTTTTCCAGTCATCTACTGTCCTGTTTCGGGGAGCCTTTCCCCTGTAGCCTCAGTTTCCTGTTCTCGGCTGACGGGAGCTGAGGCCGGTGTGAGTTCTGTTGCTGTAGCTCGTCCACTTCAAGGGTCACATGTTGTGTGTCAGAGATGCATTTCTGCGTAACACTGTTGTTACTTGCAGTTATTAGAGTTACTTGAACCAGTCGGGCCGTTCTCCTGTCACCTTTCTCATGAAAGAGGTATTTTTGTCCACATAACTGCTGCTCTCTCAATGTTTTTATTTATTTATTTATTTGTTAGCAAAATCTTCCATAAACTTCAGAGATTGTTTTCCATGAAAATTCTGATCAACAGTCTCTGAGACACTCAAACCCCCATCTGTTGGAAACAGTCATTGCGCGGTCAAAGTGGCTTAGATCCAGTTTCTTATCCATTCTGATGTTTGGTCTGAATAACAGCTGAGACTCCTGACCATGTCTGTGTGCTTCATGATTCACTTTCATAAAGTGGCCACTGGGTGAAGTAATAGAGAGGAAATTACAGGCTGTTATTACACTTGAACTGGCCGCTGCACCATCGGCCAAAGCACTGATAGTACAATCATGGATACTCACAAGCTGGTAAGACTTATTAACAATGAAATAAATTCAGTAATATCTTTGGCGATGACTCCATCCTCTTCAGCAAGGTGGGCTGCAGATCTGCCAGTGCAGCAGGCAGTGGTGAAGTCGTCCCCCATGTGGAAGGAGGGGTCCTCAGGTCAGCTGGGAGATGATGGGTTTGATGCTGAAGAGGCTGGAGTCAGGAGCTGGTGATGGTGGGTGATGTGAAATCTCTGCAAACCCCAAACAGAAACACGTTATGGGCATTTTTACAGAGGACCGATGGTAACGACTGGGTGAATGTAAGTGCTTGGGCAGCCTGTGTCTGGTGATAAAACTTTCTTTTACACTCTCCTCACTGTGAGAGGGTGTGAGCCCTGTATCTGCTGTTTGCACAGGAGTATCTCTCTCTCAACATCTGAAGACTGCAGTGTAAAATGTGACAGCAGGACGTGTTCATGATGGAGCAGGAAACACTGAGCATAAAGGGGTGTAACTTCACTCCCATGTTCACATGTACATAACAGAGGCCCACAGCAGAGGCTCAGGAGCAGAATCACACCCAAAACTCTCCCTTCTGCTCTTCCCTGTGAAGCCTTCCTGCTGACAGCACCAGGTCCATTTCAATATGTTTAAAATGAGCACAAGTTTACACCTACACCTCCCTCCCCCTCTGTCTCTCTCCCCTCTCTCTCCTCTAGAAGGTTCTGGAAGGATTAAGTAGCCCAGGAGCTTCAGTGACTCCATCGCCCACACCAGAGACTCATTATGCCATCGTCCATAGTGAATGTCTGTCTACTATTAAATCTGTTCAATTACAAACAACTGCTCAGTAAATATCACTGCTGCATTCAGTTAGTGGTTTGCTTGTGTGGTTCGCTGCCAGTGAACTGGAGATAAACAACTCTGTAACCATTAATGTTTGATAATATAGACTCATCACTGATATTGAAACTTTGATCTGAATATACGTCATGATGAATTTAATCATAAAAAAAGTTATTGACTCTCAGCCCATGCAAACTCTATCAAATCCGCCTATTTAAAAATGCAAAAGAATTTGCAAAAAGATTCAATTAATGCCATAAATTATGTACAGTATTTATTTACAGCACATGTCCCAGCCCTCTATAGACCCACTGCTGTTCACACATCAGAGCTCCTCTAACTGTGTGTGACAGGATTTGTTTAGAGGAAGGGGCTTTGCATACCTGTCCTGCCTCACTGCTCCACACACTTTAAGACCCCCAGTACTGATCAGTGACTGTCCAGTCCTTTCACAGACACTGACACAGGCAGCATTATGATGATGTCACACCTTCTACTGCTGGTGATGCTGGGACTCCTTATACAGGGTGAGAGAGATGGATCCATTTGAACTTGCGATTTTTGTCCTGTTTCACATTTTCTTTGCTGTTTTGTACTTCATAAATGTTTTCAGTGCTGTGCTGATCATTTTTTTCAGAATGTTACATAATTATTGAAAACTGTTTCATTATATTCAGATGAGTTTACATTCATTTCATTTTTTTCTTTTCAAGGATCAATGGCAGATATAGTTGTGACTCAGTCTCCAGCAGCTCAGGCTGTTCAGCAGGGAGACACTGTCACTATCAGCTGTAAAGTCAGTCAGAGTGTTTACAACAACAACTATCTGCACTGGTACCAGCAGAAACCTGGTCAGGCTCCTAAACTTCTGATTAAATTTGCCACAACACGCCAGTCTGGGATTCCTGATCGTTTCAGTGGGAGTGGATCTGGGACTCAATTTACACTGAAAATCACTGGAGTCCAGGCTGAAGATGCTGGAGATTATTGCTGCCAGAGTTACCACAGTAGCTGGGTGTTCACACAGTGTTAGAGAGCCGTACAAAAACCTCCCTCAGTCAGACTGCACAGAGACTGCACTGCTGCAGCTGGGACCTACTGCAGGTGCTGAGGGGGGAGCCACTGATCTGAAACACTCAGAGGTTCTGCTCTAATTGGTTGAAATTCCAATCTCATAATAACCCTCAAATATAATACACACCTCTGTCCAAACCTTTCTCTTTGGAATAAGCATTATTTTATCATTCTAAAATATTTAATAGTAAGAACATGTCGAACACGACAGACAGACTTTTCTCTTACCTCATCTGACAGATGCAAATGCTTACAATTTTTTCTGTAAAAACTCAACAATCTTATTTGTTTTTCGCAAAAAAAAAAAAAATCACAAATTCCATCAGAATATGGACTTTCCAATCAGTGCCCTGCTAACAGGCATGCTCCTACACAACTCATGCAGCCACCTCAGGAGAACACAGACAGTCTGTGGAGCTCCACTGAAACAAGTGCCTGTTAGCTGCCGCTATTTTTCTCTCACGGTCACAGACCTTACAGGCACAGAATGAGGCCGGAGGAAACCCAAACATGTCCTCACTTGGAATGTAACAGTAAGTGCCCAGATAGTCAGTAGGTAGCGCTTGAGCAATGAGCAATGCTGACCCCAACTGACTGTATCCCTCCCATATCCCTGAGCAGCACAAAGCTAATCATGTGCTGCTCTCTCACAGCTGCAGGCGACAGTCGGCACTGGCACGGCTGGATTCCACCTGACACCACGGTGGTCACTCCTGCACCATAAATCCACATCTTTACTGAGTGACCCAAACCAGCCAAACCTCGAATCATTTTCTGTCAGAAAATACTGCAAGCTGTGAGGAGTAAAATTAATGTTAGAGGTATTGGTCTCTATTTCAGTATAAGTATTGTAATCGGCATTAAAATGCTAAATGATTCGGAATAATTAGCATAACTGCTGAGATGAATCAGTTGGCTCTGAATAATAAGGCCGGCTGTCGATCTGGAAGATCCGGAAACACTGAAAGACAAAACAAACTCGAATTCAATAATGAAATTTTATGAATATCTGTTCAGTAGATGAGGGGCAATCGTCTCATAGTGACCAGATCAAGCGTCAATATATGCAGAAAAAGGAGGCTTTTGGGGTCCTTATTTGATGCTTAGGGTTAAGGTTCAGGTCAAGGGTTAGTTGTTAGGGGGTGCACTTTCATGACACTTCTCAAAGTCTCTCTCTTGCATCTTGTTGTACTCTGTCTGGACATCTTTAGTCGCTGCACTCCTTTGTGGCAGGAAAAGAGACAGGAAAAGATATGACAACTACAATGAAGAAGTGAATAAAAACTTGTAAATTATGTGAAATGGTGAACTGCAAATAAGTTTTCTCACAGCAGTGAGGGAGTCCAGGAGATCAGGACTTCAGGGAGGAAGACCAGGACTTCAGTTCAGTGAGGCAGATCTGAAAGAAAGGAAAATATAGATATATAAACTTTACTTAAGATTGTTGTAAAATTGTGTAACTGTACAGATGTGAACTGAATAAATACGAAACCAACAGCAATCACAACATCACACCCCCTTTAAATTTTGGTAAGACTGTACATCTTGAATTGTGTTTGAATTGTGATTCATATAATTCTAAGGGGTTTAAGTCTAATTTGGATTATGTGTTCTCTAGATTACAGAGATGTGATATATTGTGTCTGCAGGAGACATGGCTCAGGCCTCATGAATTGGAGTTAGTGCAATCATTGATTAGGGATGATGGGTCAAACGCCCAATTTTCTGTTTTTTCTAAATCTGCTATGAGTTTTGCTGATTCAGATTATAAGGGCCGTCCGTATGGTGGCGTTACAGTTGTATGTCAGAAGCACCCTCAGCTTGTGTACAATATGATTGAGACATTGAGTGACCGTATCTTACCGATAAGTATTTCAGACAAATGTGGCAATATTGTAAGGGTGCTGATTAATGTCTATGTGTCATACTATGAGAAAGGTAATAGTGGCCAAACTGAACAGTATTTGGAAACACTGGATGCAGTACAGAGCATTATTGATGAGTATGGACCGTTGGCACCGGCGACAATCTGTGGGGATTTTAATGCGCAGTTGCATTCCAGTAATAAGCTAAATAGAACCTGGTTTAAACAGAATGGTTGTACTTGTCATAGTAGTATTTTATATGATTTTTTAATCGGTAATCGTATGGAAGCTGTGGATCTAATGCGGAAACAGGCATGCATGTTCGCATATTATTATCTTACTAGGCAGGTTTATTCGTAGATTGATCATTTGTTCACCTTTGAGCACGATGTAAATTGTTTTGAATTATGTTCTCTTGTTAAACTGGATGAAGGTAACTGTGGTGACCATTTACCTATTCATTTTAAAATCAAAATGGTTTTAAATGAAACAAAAAATTGTGGTCTTGAAACCCGAAAGTTCCCTAGGCTGAATTGGAATAATAAGATGTCAAGACTGAAATACGCAGAGGCATTGGAAGTTAACATGAGAAAGTTATCTACATAACATAACATAACATAACACAGCCCAACTAAGCTTGCCAGTTTCTTTATACTATTGTGAATATATCCCTTCAGATACTAAATGACTCAATGGTATCTAGCTTTAGGTCAAGCCTGCACTTGAAAACCCCCAAGGTCTCTGCCTCAACAATATGGTCAGGTAAGCTATTCCACATTGAGATTACTCTTTGGGTGAAGAAATATTTCCGAATATCAGTGCTGAATTTACCTTTGGTCAATTTTCATTTGTGACCCCGAGTTCTACTCACAACACTTGGTCAAAGGAATCCTACATGATTCACTTTCTTTATCCCTTTAACATTTTTAAAGACCTCAATCAAATCACCCCTGAGTCTCCTTTTCCTTAGACTAAAGAGATTAAGGATCTTCAGCCTCTTCTCATAGCTCTCATCTTTTATACCTGGAATAAGCTTGGTGGCTCTTCTCTGAACTTTCTCTAGAGCCTCTATATCTCTCTTAAAGTATGGTCCCCAGAACTGTACACAATACTCCAGGTGTGGTCTAACGAACGTGTTGTACAAAAGAAGCATCACCTCCTTAGATTTGTACTCAATACTTTTGGCGATGTATCCTAGCATCCGATTAGCTTTTTTAACTGCTACAGCACAATGGCTTGAAACTGTGAGGGTTTGGTTAACAATCACTCCCAGACCTTTCTCTTGTGCAGCACATTCCAGTTTTAAACCTCCCATGAAGTAATCCCGTCTAATGTTTTTATTACCTACATGTACTACTTTACATTTTACTAGATTAAATTTCATTTGCCACATTTCTGCCCAATTCTGGATTCTATCCGAATCGTCCTGAATCACTTTAGTGGACCCTAGACTATTTGCCAAACCCTCCAATTTCGGATCATCTGCAAATTTAACCAATCTGCTCTCAATATTCATATCAAGGTCATTAATGTAAATGAGGAACAGCAGGGGTCCCAACACCGATCCCTGGGGGACCCCACTCCCCACCATACCCAGCTCAGATGAGATATCACTGACCACTACTCTTTGTGTTCTGTCCTGTAACCAGTTTTGAATCCACTTCAGACTGCCTCCGGTAACTCCAATTGAGCTCATTTTAAAAATTAGTCTCTTATGCGGTACTGTATCGAATGCTTTCTGAAAGTCCAAGTATTTGATGTCATAAGCCTTGCTCTGGTCATAAGTCCTGGTGGCCTCTTCAAAAAATTCCAGAAGGTTTGTCAGGCATGACCTTCCCTTCCGAAAACCATGTTGGCTATCCCTCAAGATACTGTTACGTTCAAGAAATATTCCAGCTCATGTTTTATGATAGATTCGAATATTTTGCACGAAATGGAAGTTAAACTCACTGGCCTGTAGTTTCCTGGCTCGGTACGGTCCCCTTTCTTATATATTGGTATTATATTGCCCTGTTTCCAATCATTTGGTATTTCTCCAATTTCTAAAGACCGTCTGAAGATGGCAGGTAGCGGCTTAAAGATGAACTCACCAGCTTCCCTGAGCGCTCTAGGATATAAGCCATCAGGACCCGCCGCCTTATCTGCTTTTAGTTTATGCAACTTGTCTAATACTTCGTTATCCCGAACCTCAATTTCCGCTAAATAATCTTGAGCATTTGATGTGCCCTCTGGCCAAATAAAGACACCCTCTGAGGTAAAATTCTAAACAAAGTAACTGTTTAAGGCATCCGCAATATGCTTGTTATCATATAGCAGCGATTCATTTTTATTCTTTATGGACTTAACCTGCCCTTTAACTTTCCTTTTTCTGCTACAGCACTGAAAGAAGCGCTTAGGGTTAGTTTTTGCCCCCTCTGCAATTTGTCTTACATACAGTCTTCTAGCATTCCTCAGCTCTTTTTTGACCACAGCCCGCATTTTACAGTATTCAGCCCTAGTATTCTCATTGTTATCCTTTATGTACATCTTATAAAGATTCCTCTTTTCCCTCAACATCCTACGAATACTTTTGGTCATCCACTGAGGATTCTGCTTTTTCAGCTTACTTTTGGACACCTTCGGAATGAATCTGCACTGTGATTAAAGTAAAACCCCCTTAAATCTTTCCCACATCACATTTCTGGACTTACAGTCCAGGAGTGTCACCCAATTTATTTCAGCTAGATATGAAGGCATCCTGTCAAAGTTTGCTCGCCTAAAATTGAAAATTTTTATTTTAGAATACACCTTTTTAACTTCCCATGAAATATCAAAATTAACAGCAGAGTGATCACTTGTCCCAAGTGGCTCCAGTACCTCAACATTGCTAATTCTATCGGGGTCATTACAGAGCACTAAGTCTAAAATTGCCTTCTCTCTGGTAGGTTTATTAACATACTGCACCAAGAAATTATCATTTATAACATCTAGAAATTCTTACTCCCCCCTACCCTGTCCTTTCACCATTTCCCAATTGATACCAGGGTAATTTAAGTCTCCCATGATAATAGTCCCACCACCTCTACAAGCTTGCGTAATCCTCCTAAAAAGCATTTCATTGATTGTACTGTCCAAAGCTGGTGGTCGATAGCATACCCCTATGTTAAAACCTGTCTTGTGTTTGCCAATGAGCCTGACCCAGATATCTTCACAGGACAAGGAATGTTCCAATTTCGGGAATTTCCTGTACATTAATGTTTTCGTTCACATAGAGTGCTATGCCCCCTCCTCGCCTATTACATCTATCCTTCCTAAAGAGCTTATAACCCTCTATATTACATTCATCTCCATCCTCCTCACATACAGTGGCTCCAATAAGTATTTGTTCAAAACTTGAAAATTCAACTACATAACAGCTTTTGTATATTCGGCTAAATGCTTGCTATTGTGTGTAAAAGTGATTAAAATATTTCACAATCAATATGTTTTAAACAAATATTTAATGTCAAAATGGCATATTTGGTCAGAAAGGCGATTATCTGACCCAATAAGTATCTGTTAGTCCCCCCAGGAATCCGCGATTCCGCGATCGCGGAATTTACCGCAGATTTCAAAGCCCTCCGCGGAAATCAAAGCAGTCCGCGGAATATAGGGCGAGGTGCAAAATTTTATATTTTACATGTATTTTTCATCCCGGCCGCTAGATTCTGCGGTCAGATAAACGGGATCTAAGACTCACAGCTGGTGCTGCCGGTTACGGAAACTGATTTTTTTCTGCTGTATGCAGCATAAACAACACTGCCCGGCCAAAAAAAAAAGTCACCGTTTGGAAATTAATGAACAAATTCTATAATTGGATCATTACTGCGGTTATTAATGTTTCAGCCGGCAATAATCATTTTAACCCTGACTGATGAAGCGCGTCGCCACTCATTTCTTAAAAAATCATGTTAGAAGACTCATCCCCTGATGGTGGAAAAAATGTTACAGTATTTCAGTACGGGCAAGTTATTAGCCTGTATTTATCAAAGAAAACCATGAATGATAAAAACAAGTACGATGAATCATTTTCACAAATGAGTTTGCCACCACAAAGTCCTGACCATAAACACATTAAAAGTTATTGACATGTGCTCAAGAAAGACCAACCTCAAGTGGTTCAACCATTATGTTGAGATGACAAGATCTCGGCCAAAAATTATGGCGTTTCTGATCGAAAATAAATGTTCTGGCATTGCATATAGTTGTAAAAACAATGACAAGATGAATATACACTGTAATACACAAAAGCTACAGGGGTTCCAACAAAATATTTGAGTGTGCGACTTTTTTTTGGCCGGGCAGTGTATATAAAAAGATGGACGCAGCACCCTGATTTGAAAAAAGAAGCCGTCGTGGACGTACCGTAGAATGGCATTCTATTTAATGGCCAGCAGATGGCGACGTCAGTGGTTGCAGAAAGAAGTTCAATGCAATAAAAGTCTATGAGAAAATGATCCTACTTTCCGACCTGATTTTTAATTTAAATAATGATTTTTCACATTTTATGTTAGCTATAGCAAGTTTTAGGTCTCCTTCCAAATATCATGACATTCATTTTCATGAATTATGGTCCCCTATAAACTAGAATAAAGTATAAAGCCAGAATATGCTTCTGGAGCGTCGCTATCCTCTGGTCCTTGTCCGATACGGTCAGATCCAGAGCCACGTTCCTCCCCGGATCTTCGATTCACTTCTTCATCTTCGAACCAGTGGGTGACATCACGGTAGCTTCATCCATCTTTTTATACAGTCAATGGTATGCAGTAACATTTGCAATATCCTGAGGATACAGTGAATAGTGTTCACTTTGTTTAAATCTTTACTTTGATCTTTGGCACTTGTTCAGTTACTAAGCCTCGTTCACCCAAAGTTTGGTGAAATGTTTTGCACTTTATAAGTTATGCAAATAAATCTGCTCAAGAGGGACAAAAAGAATATTGATGCTGTTTATTTTATAACCACAATGTTTCGCAGTGTTTTGGTATTGCAAATAATTTCATAAGAGAATTTTTGCTTCATTATTACATAAATTTGCTTTATAACTGGTCATTTTAGGTTTTTTTTTTTAATGCCCGCGGAAAATCAACTTTCAAGCCGCGGAATTAAGAATTGCTCTCCGCAGAATCAGGAATGTTCTCCGCGGAATCAACACTTTCTCCGCAGATTCCTGGGGGGACTAATCTGTACAGTTCCATTAGTGAGTCACAAAACTTATAATACTCACCTAAAATTGACTCAAGATGTTTACAGGACATGATTGACTCACTTGGTCTGATTTGGTCAAGCGTGACCATACTGGACACTCCCTCTGTACACAGACTGGCCTATATAAATGGCCTGACCATGCCCATAATGTATTCCTGTGATATGGCTAAGACAGGCGAGATACCCCGTCGAATGCGGGAGCAAATCATTCAGAGGGCCAAAGCACCAGAAAAATTGGAACTCAGCGATCATTACGCCACACGACCGTGCAGTACATCATCAAGAAGTACAAACAATCTGGACGCATAGCCAATGCAGCCAGGAAAGGACGTCCCAGGAAGACCAGCCAGCGCACTGACCGGTACATCTCCCTGCTGGTACCGAGGGAGAGACAGTCCTCGGCCTCCAGTCTTGCCACCAAAGTGGAGGAAGCAACTGGAAGCCATGTTTGTGCCCAGGCCATCTGTAACCGGCTCCATGAAGTACAGTAGTGTACAAATACTTATTGGAGCCACTGTAGCCATGTCTCTGTAATCCCAACTATGTCATGGCCCTCACTGATCACTACAGCCTCAAGTTCTGGAAATTTATTTTTTATGCTTCTTGCATTTAAATAAAAACATTTCAGGTTATTACTAATGCTCTTCCCCCTTGATTTCCCATGTGGCCGCCGCCTCGAGCCCCCCACTACGCTTTGTTGCTTTAAAAGTAAAACATCGTTAGTGCATGTTACGCCGTCAGCTTCCATCGGGGCAGTCTGCATTTCTCTATGTGTAACACTCACCAACCTCCCTGCCCCCCAAGTCCCTAGTTTAAATAATCCTGTGCTACCCTCAACATACGCTGGCCCAGTGCAAAGGTACCCCCCCGGTTCAGGTGCAGCCCGTCAGGCTTGAACAGGTCACCCCTGTCCCAGAAAAAATCTGATGAAATGGATAGTTTACCATCTAGAAGGGCACAGGCTCAGCAAGTAGTTGATAAGCAATTGAAGTTGATTGCTAAATATTTCCATGAGGCTGTACAGAAAGTGAACTCTGAAGGCAACAGGAAATTTGTACCGAAGTCCTTTTGGTGTTCACTCTTATCTAATTTCAGGGATAAGAAACGATTTTGCTGGTCACTGTGCGTTTTCAATGGCAGACCAGGTACTGGCATTATTTTTGAGTGCTGGAAACATGCTAAAAAGGTATTTAGAGGAACAGCATGAAAGAATGTGCAAAAGGTTATCGATAGTCACTTAAATAATTTAAATTGACTAATTGCAAGAAAAACTACTACATCATTTTGGAATTTATTAAAGAAGAACAAAAAGAAAAGTGTTGATATCCCATTGCAGGTTGATGAGCTTTACACTTTTTGAGTATAATGACTGATGTAGATGACTCGACAAAGGAACGAAGACTTGTTAGTGACCAAGTAAATGCGAGGTACAAGTACGTAGGCATGCACAGATAGACGCTAGGTGGTGCTACAGCACTTGCCTCTTTGCCCTTTATCAATGAAAGTGCCCTTTTGAAACTTCGTTTTTTAATTATTATTATTAACACTTTAGTGGGGCCAATGTTGAAATGATCTTTTAGAAAAGCTGTCTGATTAAAAACTCCTGAAAAAAATGCTCCGAAATGGGCCACCTCCTAACGAGCTTCTGACCTCTCTTCCTTTGTCACGTGAACACGCGCGCAGTGCATATAGATGCGCTCACAGAGATATAAGAAAACTAGAGTGGACGCCGCGTGGGCTGGGCCAAAGCGCTGACGGCAGAATAGCCGCCTCGGAAGTGACAGGATTGTCCACTCTAGTTTTCTTATATCTCTGTGGATGCGCTGCAGGAGCATATCAGCTGAGCGACTGGAAGCCACAGTCTTGTGCCCCGCCAGCCAGGTAACACACAGATCAAGTGAAATCGTACAGCCCAACCTGTAATCATTTTGTTGTGCAGTAGCATGTCTCATACACAGTGATGGTCTGTCGGCAGAAACACTGGGCCAGCAATAACCTCACCTTCACTTCTTAATGACAGACACCTCTCGCAGTTTACCTCCCCGATTAGCAACCGTTGCTCAGACTGATTGGAGGAACCGACGAGAATCTAACTTGTTTTTGAAAGCCTTGCTATACATTGCAGAACGAAATTATACGGCGTTTAACTTACTTCCGCACACCAATGGCTACGGAAAAAATATCAATAGCCTACGTCTTTATAATTTCCGAATTTGCGTAAATTAATTTGTGACGTTCATTGAGCAATTAGCCATGAGAAACCGTTCTATATACTCTGAATGTGACAGCTAAAGTGCGTTGTTAGGTAAGAAGCACAGCTGAGTGAAGAGGAAAATAATTGCGAAAGTGTAAGTCCGCGAAAGTTTCGGATTTTTTGCAGACTGTCATCCTTGCGGATTCACATCAATTATATCAACATAGCCAACAGGCAATCGCTTTGTAATTAGCATTTCTTAAGCATTAGCCTACGTGTCACGCATTGGTGGTAGCTATTCTGTTAATTAACTGTTTGATTGTTAATCAATCAAACCTGATTGCAAACAGTTTAAGAGCAATTATCCGGGAAAGGGTGATGTTACTGAGACCTTCTTGGCATCTGACGGTACGCCACTGCTCATACAGCACCAAACAACTGAGCATTTTTTAGTCGACTGGTCACCTGATTAGCTAGTTTAATGCTATATCCCAAATCAATGATAGATAACGTGAGGACGACCACCAGAAACAATGTCGGTCGACTTTGCAAATCTATCTGTTAAGCTGAACGTTTTCTTTTGTGTAGGTTTTGTTAGGCAACATAAATGAACACATAAAGAAGAATCAGGCAGTTCCCCATTGCCTGAGAGAAATATCCCCATAAAGGCTACCCATGTGCCTTCTTGTAATGAATGACAGTAGTCATGAATTGCATTGAACATGTGGGTGTAATGTTTATTTTATTTTTTTAATCTCACACTATAATAACATGTCCCACGTGTGCAAAAAAGTGCCCTCCCCCTCCCCCCTGAGCACTTGCCCCCCATAATGTCTGTGCACGCCACTGCACAAGTATGACATAAAAAAACAGTCTGAAGTTTCATTATCATCCTCTGATGTATATAACCTAACTCCACACTTAAAGAGGAACAGTAGCCCAGGTTATGATGGCATTTTAGGTGAACATATAATCTATGGGATGTCCAGTGAATTATGCACCCACCTTGCCAATATATTTTCTTTGATGCTTAGGTGGCATATAGTACCCGAATCATTTTCTGTTGGTGTTATTCTACCAATACTGAAAAAGTCATCATTGGACCCTCGTGATCCATGCAATTATCAACCTATTACATTGAGCTCCACCTTGTTGAAGTTGTTGGAACAGTATATGAAACCTGTTGATGTTTGTGGAGTACAGTTTGGATTTTGTGAGGGAATGGGGACAGCCGTGACCTGTTCCTTTCTGAATGATGTTCTTGAATACTCCACACAGGATGGCTCTCCTCTGTTCCTCTATACCTTAGATGCCGAAAAATGCTTTGATAAGATGTGGCATGATGGATTATTTTATAGGGGCATTCGACAGGGTAGCGTATTGTCTCCTATTTTGTTTAACCTGTTTATTGATGATTTACTAAGGAGTTTATCTGCTAATGATACAGGTGTGCATCTTGGTAGGGACCTGTGGAATAGCATTGCGTATGCGGATGATCTGACAATATTTGCACGCACAGTACCAGGATTACAAAAATTGATTGACATTTGTTATGCATACGCCTGTCAGTGGCGTTTTTCCTTTGTATTAAAAAAGTCAAAGTGCATGGTATATGGTAAGAAATGTTTTAAGATTAGTTAGCAGAGAATCATATAAATGGTTGTGTGAGCGCCTCTAGAAAGGCCGCCTTTGGATTAACATCGAAAGGATTCTCATACCCTGGGTTGTGCACAGAGGCTAAGACCTTTCTTTATAATACAGTGATTGAACCTACTTTGATGTATGGTGTAGAATGCTTAAGCTTGAACAGCTGTGATAAGAAGGCATTGTATTGCTTACAGGGTAGCGTTATGAAGCGAGTCTGTGGCTTCCCTCAAAAATCACATCATGCGAAATTGTTGAACGCACTTGGTATCACCGCAATTGAGGAGAAAATTAGGAAATGTGTTTGCACATTGTATAAGAATGTGTTTAAATATTCATCGCCGATCAGAGACCTGAATGCCTTTTTATTGGCAAAATTTTTAATGAATGGAGAGAGGGTGGCACGAACTCTGATTCATAGAATAATGTCTATGGGCTGTGATCCCATCAAAGTCATTTTTAGTAAGGTAAATGTACAATATTCCTTTCCTCAAGATGGCATTATAGTTTCATTGAAATATTTAATTGATTCGCCTAATTTTAATAATAAGGACTCAAGGGAACATGAGTTGGCTTCACTTCTTATCAAATCATTTTAAACAATTTTAAGGTGTGTTATTGTAATTGTATTTGGTATCCATTGTTATACTCTTGTCTGGGCTGCATTTACAAATGTAAATGTAGAATGAATGTAACTTAGACTGATATGGTTGCTGTAGAATCGTGTACATGGGTATAATCTGGCCCACTGCAGCAATGTGATGTGAGGATTTACGAATTAGACCACACGCGAGAACCAGTAAAATGCAAAAAGGAGACTTTATTTCTGAAGGGGGAAACCCCCCAACAGAGCAGAAAGATAATCACAATGAGAATGAGGCGAAATGAACGTGGCACAAGTAAACATGAGAGAACGATCTGACAAAGCAGTGCTGTGAAGAGACATCTAATATACACTTCAGGGAGGTCACATGATAACAGAACACGGGTGGAAGCAGTGAGACTGATTACAAGGGAGCAACACATTAGGGAGAACCTGATCACATGAAATTGGCAGAAACCAAAACACGGACAGGGATCACAGGACAAACCTATAGACAATAACACAGCTCTGGTCAGGGAGTTCTACCGTGCACATATACTAAGAGAAAGGAAAGCATAAGGTGTGGAGATTCCACTGAAATACAGCAGCGAAAATTAGGGAGAGACAAGGGGCGGAGATTAGAGTAAGGGGAGTGCTGAGAGCTTATTGATCAATTAGTAAGTGCAACTATACAATCCCGAGTGCTGGTTAGTAAATTAGTCTAATCTACAATGTTAGTCTTGGTTCATAAATTAGCAAAAACAACAAACTGTTAGTATCTGTTTGTAATATAGAAAAAGCAAGGGGAAGGAAGTAAACGAGATGAGGAAGGAAGATTGAAACCAGAAACCATTAAATCACCCGAAGGTGTGAGACGCAGTACTGGGGCTGTGAGCAGAGACAAGACCAAAGACCAGACAGGGGGAGACAAAGTGCAATGCATGGAAAAATCAAAACATGGACTGGAATAAAACTATGGCTATAAGTACAACATGGAAAATCAAAACAAAGACAATACATGAATGAAAAGGCAACCAATACACAATACAAAATACTAAAGAATGGTCAGACATGGCAATGATCAAAATACACATGAGGCAGTCAGAACAGGCATGGCAAGGCAGAACCAGAATCACAACATGTGACGGCTTCATGGATCCTTAACAGGTCATGGAAATCAAAAACTATTTTAAGCTGACTATGTGATTGTACTATTAATGCAATTTTTTTTAAAATATGGTTTTTAATGAATATTTTTTATTATTGCACTGTACTAACTGTATATTCCCCTTACTGGAGGTTGAATAAATAAATAAATAAATAAATTAAATAAATTGCTGGCTACTCACCACTGAGTAGAGCTGCAGTCGGCGTCTCCCAGAGTTGAACCTCATTACTGCCCCCTACCATTCAGTAGCAGCAAATCTTTTACTTCAGTGTCTTTCAAAGGCCAGCTGCACTAATTGTGCATTTTGTTGGTGCAGCATGCTGAGTCCATTGTCTGTGAGAACACTTTTTAAGTGGAAAAACAATTCTCACACATGGCTGTTGATGCTCCAATGTCAGAGCATGTTTAAAGGCCGTCATCACATTCAGCAGAGCCTCCAGTGCGCCGGGAATGTCTTGATAATCCGTGATATTGTCCAGGTTTCATCGTCAGCAGTCATGTTTGTTTAGAGGAACCATAAACTCTGCTTCAGTGATTTCAGTGCTTGATAAAGTCAGAATGGGCTTTACATGTTTGACATCAAGGAACATTTCACTGTTTGGGTCCAGAGATTGAAGTGCGGTCATGAGCTCACTGCTGCGTTCACTGAAACGCTTGCTTATTTCTTCCCCCACTGCGTCCAGGGCGCTGTAGAATAATCTCCGCAGTTCAGCGTCACCCTCGCAGTAACACCCTGCTGCTGGCCAACAGTCTCTTCAATGACACATCCTTGGAGACTTTTGTTAACCGTCCTCTTCCTCGTTTGTGGCCTTTCTGTCTCTTTACACTGTCCCTCAATGTTGTTAAACTCATAAACTTTCTGAGTGCAGCTGTGCAGCACATTCAGATGCACTTTTCACTAACCGCATCCCAGAGAGCAAATCCATTTGTTCTGACTGAAGCGTTTTGCTGGGGGTATCAACCAGCTGCACGATCTCCTGTACAAAACATCCAGTGAATTCAAAGCTTGGCTCTGAAATAGGCCAAATTAGACCTGCTGCCTAAATTCGTAAGTCAGTTCCAAAGGCACGATTGCTGTCAATCTCTGACAACAGAGAAAATGTCATCAAATGACTTGAGCACAACTGTCAGTCGCTAGATGGCCAGTCCAGCGCTGTTCGAGCAGACGCTTTAGTGCGTCTCCTTTATAGTGGACTGCAACAGTGGGTTTCTTAATAAATTTGTAGAGAATCCCACAAACATCAAAAAAGACCTTGATTCCTCCCTCGCTCAACATTGCATTTATCACCACTAGGTGGAGCTGATTGAAACAATGGACATAGGGTATCTCTCTGGCGAGCGTGTCCTGCAGTATCTTCTGAACACCCCCATGCTTCCCGGACATGACCGCTGCTCCGTCATATACCTGACTGAGAATTTTGGATGTATTTGAACCAACTCTGCGCAGCTCTGTGATTCTAGTGTTTGCAAGAGTTTTGGCATCTCCTACATCTGCAGTAGCAAAAGTTAGCAAACGCTCCCTAACTTCCAAATCTTCTGCTACAAAGCGGAGCACGATAGAAATGTTTTCACAGTCTTTGGGGTCTCGGGTGCCATCAACTTTAATGGGAAACCATGAATCACTGACTTCACGTACAATTTCTTCAGTTAAAATATCACTCATTATCTTCAGTAGTTCATTTTGTATGTCATGTGATGTATATCTGGCATTTTGTGGGATTGTTCGTAGTATCTTCTCAAGCTCTGGGTTTTTTTCACTGAGTACTCAAACAATGACAAAAACAGTCCACAGCTTGCATCACCTCGAGAATCAAATGCTTCCACACTCCCTCTGAAAGGCAATCGATGTAATACCGATTTCTTGCTAGATGGCCTTCATTCACAAGGGTGGAAATCTCCCGTCCTGAATTAGCCCTCTTCTCTCTCTCTTGCCACTGTGCAACACTTTCCATGTGTTCTTTACACTCTGCATCCTTGCGCAATCCTCTCTGCTGCGTGTTTCCAGTCACAATAGCCAGTTTTCCTGAACACAGAATCTACAGTCCCAAACTTTCCACATGCAAAACATAATGCAGCATCAGCTTTAACACTGTACTCTAGCCAGTCTCTACGGTTGTACCACAGGGCAACAAATGAGCGTTTCTGACCCTTGAAAAGGCGAGAGGGAAACATCTTCAAAATGATCTGAGCGGGCTTGTCCTCACATAAATCATCCGGAGGGTGGCCACCGTGACCATGGCTATGGCTTTGTGCTTCGGTTTACTCCCGCTCCCGCTCTGCTGAGTCTGGGGTGCTACCGCTAGCTAGTGGTGGCGGTGGCGGTGGCTCACTAGCTGCTAGTTCCAGCTCCTTCTCTGCGGGGATACGGCTCTTCTTCTCCTGCTCAGCTGTCACTCGTGCCTCGGGTTGCTGCTCTGTCCTACCAGAGGCATTTTTAGTTTGCGGTGGTGCCGGTGGTCTGAAGAATTTCCTAGAATTTTCATTCCCTACACATCTCCTTAGGCTCCGAGACAGCAGTATGAACGTAAACTAACGGTCGGCGGGTCACTTGCGGCAGCATGTACTCGTCATGTGACACAAGCCGAGACGTATCTGCCGTAATGATTTAAATAATTTTGAAATATATATATATATATATATACACACACACATTTTTTTTTTTTTACTGATTAAGTTAACTGAATATGAATTAATACAAATTGACACACAAAATAAACAAACAAATTATGTCTCGTCCCAAAATTTTTTTCAGCAGGAAAAACTCCTCTGGCAGCCAATGGGGGGGCAAGGAGGCAGGGGCGACCCCCTGAGGCCGGGCTGATTATGTGTAAAACATCAAGGTATCACCATGACAGAGAATAAACTAGACAGGTCGGTTGCCTGTACACATGTAATATATCACAAACTTTGATGTCATACTGACACTTCAATTTGAAAATACAACAGAGGAAATTATTTATCATGAACTTGATTGAATTTCAGCACTTATGCGGGTACCTGTTACCAATTTCACAAATACAGAAAAGTGCCATGTAATTTCTGACTAAGTCAAGTTATTGCAATAATTTTGTTGTTATTCAGAAATAACTGTAATCAGGGCCTGTATCCCAGCCCTCTATAGAGCCACTGCTGTTCACACATCAGAGCTCCTCTAACTGTGTGTGACAGGATTTGTATAGAGGAAGGGGCTTTGCATACCTGTCCTGCCTCACTGCTCCACACACTTTAAGACCCCCAGTACTGATCAGTGACTGTCCAGTCCTTTCACAGACACTGACACAGGCAGCATTATGATGATGTCACACTTTCTACTGCTGGTGATGCTGGGACTTCTTGTACAGGGTGAGAAAGATGGATCCATTTGAACTTGCAATTTTTGTCCTGTTTCAAATTTTTTTTACTGTCTTTTTCCCTTCATAAATGTTTTCAATGCTGTACCAATCTTGTTTGTTTTTTCCAGAATGTTCCATAATTATTGAAAAGTGTTTCATTACATTCATATGAGTTTACATTAATTTCAGTTTTTTTTTTCTTTCCAGGATCAATGGCAGATATAGTTGTGACTCAGTCTCCTGCAGCTCAGGCTGTTCAGCCGGGAGACACTGTCACTATCAGCTGTACAGCCAGTCAGAGTGTTTACAGCAACAACTATCTGCACTGGTACCAGCAGAAACCTGGTCAGGCTCCTAAACTCCTGATATATGCTGCCACGAGTCGCCAGTCTGGGATTCCTGATCGTTTCAGTGGGAGTGGATCTGGGACTCAGTTTACACTGAAAATCACTGGAGTCCAGGCTGAAGATGCAGGAGATTATTACTGCCAGAGTTTCCACTACATCAGCAGCATTCATGTGTTCACACAGTGTTAGAGAGCCGTACAAAAACCTCCCTCAGTCAGACTGCACAGAGACTGCACTGCTGCAGCTGGGACCTACTGCAGGTGCTGAGGGGGGAGCCGCTGATCTGAAACACTGAGAGGTTCTGCTCATAAAGAAGGAGCTATTTTTGCATTAATTACACTCATATTCTTAAATGTAATTTGTCCAAACCTCTCTCTGGAGATTACATATTTATTATATATTTTAAAACTTGCCCTTGAAAAAATAAAAGGTTGACAGTGATGAGTTAAAATTCTTTTTAATGGCTTTTAAATTAATACATTCAGACGGGGACAATAAACACAGGGAGAAAATACACTGCTTGAATAAAACCATGAAAATGTGAATCCAGTTTTAGTTTACTGGTTCAGAGTTGGGCTCTTAAGTGTTGAACCTAAAACAGAGATGTCGAAAAAGTACTTTTTGCACGTCTATAATGAGGAGTGCATCATAATATAAGGACCTATTACTAAAACCCCATAAGTGACACTTGACTTGACTTGACTCGTGGGGTTTTAGTAATCAATGCTTCAATTTAGGATGTTTTTCACCTAAAAGATTTTTCATGTTGATCTTTTTCACCTTAATTTTGATGAAGAAATATTGAAGATTGACTCAAAATCACTGTAAATAATCACTGAGCTGAAGCCTCCTGATCATTCAGAGGTTAGAGAGAGTATTTGGAGAGATTTACTGAGTTCTGTAGCTGTGATGAAATTTGTGCGGCGGAGCTGGAGAGAATGTGGAGAAGTGTTGTAATTCAGCCATGAGAGATGCATTTGTTTATCTGTTTAAATGGAGTTTAACCCAGATGTGATCTGCGCTGATACAGACAGAGGGAGGGAGGGATGATCTTCCACTCTCTGCCAGGGCTCCCCTGCTCTCTCCTAAACTCCTGATTCAGGAAGATGTTTTCCAGAAACTTCACTTCCATTGTTGCTTCCATAAACATTCCAGCATACTGCATCAGAGGATATTGACTCGTTCATCTTTCTTGATAGAGGAATGCAGAAAAGAAATGTTTTGCTGTTGATGCCATGATATAAAAAGTGTCATTTAAAATTTATGCTAATTACAGTTTCATTGTGGCCAAATTTCAATGAGAAGGATTTAATTGTGATCCTCCCAGGAGCATGAGATGCCTGTGCTTCGTGTCTGTACAAGAAAGCACTGTCTGTTGCATTTTAAACAAGCTGCAATGACACGATCCCACCATAGGGGGAAACAGAGTGCTGCTGCTGCTTTTTAGAAAGAGCACTTCAGAAAAAATAAGACTAAGGATACTGTAGATGGCATTCCAGAAAAGTCACTGGGGAGTCTAGTATCCTTGCTGTTATATTGAGACCACACCAGCGCTGACTCCTTGAAGCAGCCAGACAAGGCAGTGAAACATTGGCCTCAACAAGAGTCTGTGAGAGGGCAGCAACTGGTTCTTTTTCCCCCGTCTTCTTGTGCAAGTGTAACCCACATCTAAAGTGAGCCTCCGTTCACACTTTTATGGTAGCGGCCCTCATATATTTCCCCCTCCCCCTCGTCACTTCCGCTCTCTCCTCTGCTGCGGGTCTGCCACAAGCTCCTTCAGCAGCACCACGCTGTCTGTCCTTTTGGCGTTTGATTTCCCTCTTGTAACTTACCCTTTGACAGCGTAACTTCTCATATTACTTAATTTCGGCATCAATATTTGAGCATATTCCCTCAGTGAATTAGTCTTTCCACTACGCATCGATTGAGCCCAGTATTCAACCGGATTCCAGCCTAGAATCCACCTTACCTCTACAACTCACCGGTGAGTTTCAATATCTACCCGTTGACTTGACGCAAGTTGTCCTGAAACTCCATGTAAGCGTGTAGTCGCGGTTAACTACCGCAACTATTTAGGTAAATTGTTACACTTTGATACTTTGATACTTGAATGAAATAGTCCCCGCTTCATGTACTTGTTAGGCATTTATGCCTTATTTTGTTACTTTTGTAACTGAATGCCCGAACGGCTATCGTTGTTTTGAATGGGGGAAAAATACGTGCTCTGAATGAGTGACACCTGTTGCGCAACACCTAGATTAATTGAATGCATTAGATGTACATTTTTTTGTATAATTCATTGGCTTTAATGCCTTAGACTATAAAGTGCACTTTAAATATTAATAGATAATTGACTGAAGCTTCAGAATTCTTGATATCACCTAGACACATTTATTCATATTGAATGAATTGAAAGTACTGCTATGAACTATAGCATTTAAACCTTGTTTATTTATGTATTCTTAATTGTACTGTTTTGTCTATTTATGTATGTATGTATGTACGTATTTATTTATTTAGTTAACGTATGGCACTCATTCAATGTAGAAATGTTTTTTCTTTAATTGTATGACTAATTGAGAATTTTTCTGACTTTTAGGTCAGGTCTTTTTTTTTTGGATGTTTTTGTTTCTTCTTTGTACTTCGTTGGCGAGCGAGCCCAACCTTGCTCCTCTGCGGTAGGACACTTTGTTTTCCTGAGCTTCAAGCCTGGACCTTGTGAATTCTTGTCTTCATTTTTGAATGAACTGTTAGGTTGAAAACCACTGAGCGCACTCTCACCAAGAGAGAAAAGACTCCTAAGCCAAATCTGAATCGAACAGTGAAACCTGGTGAACATTTTCTGTTATTGTAATGTCGTTTTTCCCGTGTTATTTTGGTTGACATTGTACTGGTTGTGTGGGTAATTGATATACACAATATAATATTATAATCATACCTATTTATATTATATTATACCTCATTATACTACATGCAAATTAACATTGTGAATACTTAATATACTTAATATATACGTATATACAAATCTGAATTGCGTTGTTGTCATTCACATCCCTTGGCTCCAGCAGACAAACCTAGTTCTGAGCAATCCAGTCAGTTTCCTAGTAGCGTGTTACATTTGGCGAGCCAGCCAGGAGCCAAGTTTTGTGAATAACGGATAGTCAGAACTGTTATTTTGCAACAATAGCCATAGATTTTGTTGCGCAATCAGGTGTGAACATATCGCGCTCAGTTTTAATAACAGGCGCCACTAACACTAGTGCCGATGAAAAACTCATTGATAAACTGCGCACATATGGTTCACTTAAAACAGTGTTAACCGTTAGCGATCCAACGAGCACCTTTTATGAAGACCTGATCGTTGAGTTCAAAGAAGATAGCGCATTTAATTCCTTAGAGCAGCTTCTTCCATTCAATTATACTACTCAGTCTGGTGACCGGGCGTACCGTAACACTGCCCTAGCTAGCGAGTATGCCGCCATAGCGGGCAGCAGCAAAGTCCCCAACTACATCCACACCTTTAAGGACCTTGCCGACCAGAGCGGCATGCGGTTGGAGGGATGTGTTGAGAGCAGTTATAAACAAATTCGTGAACATTTAGATGTAAGTGGAGCAGCTGAGGATGAAGAAAATGGAGATGACAACAAGAATGGAGAGGAAGAAGAATCAAAAGCAGTCATACTAACTACAGCACAGCCCGTGCTTGGACCCCACTTGTCCCTGCCTGCACCTCGATCTCCTCGACCACCTCCTGGTCTGTCCCTCACTGGACAGCAGGGGCCAAGAAATAGACAGAACCCCAATTCGTAACCCGTTGGAGCAGAGTACATACCAAGGGTTTCACTGACACCTCATGACCTTGACCCTCCGGAAGTACAAAGGAACATGTTGTTCGAAGTACTGACGTGAGTGTACCATCGTCGCTCCAGCTTCATCGTTCTCGGGCCGCATGCCAAAGCCAAACGCCGAAGCTGACTTTGAATCATGGAGAGCCCAAATAGACCTGCTGCTTGCTGATCCGCGCCTCTCCGCGTTATATGTGACCAGATGGATCATGGAAGGCTTGCTGACTCCCGCTGCTGACTTGATTAAGGGATTTGGGCCTGACACTCTGCCTGCTGTCCTGCTGCGTGTCCTGGATTCAGCTTTTGGCACGGTGCAGGATGGTGAGGAATTGTACACTCAGTTCCTGAATGTCCCGCAGAATCCCGGGGAGCGTCCTTCGGGCTATCTCCAATGGCTTCAAGGTGTGCTGAACACCGTCGTGAAGAGAGGGGGAGTCCCGGCGGCTGACACTGATCATCACCTGTTAAAACAGTTTGTGCATGGTTGTTAGGACAATGCGGTTATCACCAAGTTACAGCTAGAGCAACGCAGAGACAACCCACCGCCATTCGCTGAGCTTCTGCTGCTTCTACGGACGGAAGAAGACAGACAGCAAGTAAAGGAGACACAGATGAAAAAGCACATTGGTTCCAATTCTGCGAAGCCAAAAGCAAATATCCTAGTACAGAGCACCTGTTGCTGTGGCTAGTTGTCTGGCTCTAGCACAGAGCTCAAAGAGCTGAAGAAACAGATGAAAGAACTCCAGCGTCAGATGTCCGCCTTCTTGTCTGCACAGAAAACCCAAGCACCGTCCATGCCCGCACCACGCGAGTCTAGCCGCCCTTCACCCAAAGCCACAGCAAAGCCTAAACCATGGTATTGCTTCAACTGTGGTGAAGATGGGCACATCTCTTCCTCCTGCACCAACATCGCCAATCCCACTCTGGTTGAACAGAAGAAAAAGCAGCTCTGTCAAAAGCAACAGGTTTGGAACACACAGAACACTCAAACCCATCAGTTAAACTAGGCTCAGCTCCTGTGAAGGGACACTCAGGAGCTGTAACCACCAGTCTCACGACATGCACCCTGCCACATCTGCCTAGAGGACTTGTAGGAACCAAAAGTACCGGCCAGATACAGATCAAGGGAATGCAATTTAACTGTCTCCTTGATACCGGCTCCTAGATCACCACAGTGCCTCACTCATTTTATAACATGTACCTCTCAGATCACGAGATTAAGCCACTCAATGACCTGTTAGAAGTAGAAGGTACAAATGGACAATCCGTACCATACCTGGGCTATATTGAACTTACCATTACCTTCCCTCCCGATCTCTTTGGGTTCCCTCTCGACATTGACACCCTGGCTCTCGTGGTTCCTGATCTGAAGCAGTCCCAACCATTGATACTTGTAGGTACCAATACACTTGATACCGCCTACAACGTGCAGTGTGACAGCCACGCTGACTTGTCCTTTCAGCCCTCGGCCGTCGGTTACCACGCAGTAGTGCAGGCCCTCCAACACCGCCACTTCCGCCACTTGGATGACCAGAGCAATACCCTGCTGCTCAACCACTCATCCACCATCGCTGCTGGCCAAACCACAGTCCTTGAGGGACTCCTGGCCACGAGAGTGCGACAAGGTGAGAAGGCTGCCATCATAGAGCATCCTGGTTCCTGCTCGCTGCCTGGGGGACTGATTATCAAATCGTGCCTCATTGATCTGCCCGCACAATGCCCCTGCCATCTGCCGGTCATAGTGGTCAATGAGTCATATCACCCAGTGACCATACCAGCACGAACCGTAATAGCTGAAATGTGTCCATACCAGAACGTCTATTCTAATCAGCAAAGCGTTTGTTCCACTCCATCCGCGATCACTTCTCAGCCGCTCCAATACGACTTTGGGGATTCTCCACTGCCACCGGAGTGGAAACAACGAATCATTGCACAGTTCAATGACATCCCTGAGGTTTTTGCACAGCGCGACCTGGACTTTGGCCGGACAGACAAAGTTAAACATCACATTCAATTATCTGATCCGAGCCCATTCAAGCAGAGGTCTAGGCCCATCCACCCCCAGGACGTTGATGCTGTGAGGAAGCACCTTCAGGAGTTGTTGGAATCAGGAGTTATTAGACACTCGGAATCGCCGTTTGCATCCCCGATAGTCGTTGTGCGGAAGAAGAACGGGAGAGTGCGGTTATGCATTGACTATAGGAAACTTAACCTGCAAACTATCAAGGACGCTTACCCGTTGCCTAAGCTTGAGGACACATTTTCTGCTCTGTCTGGGGCAAAGTGATTTTCAGTTCTCGACTTAAAATCTGGCTATTACCAGATAGAGATGGAGGAAACTGACAAACCAAAGACTGCTTTTGTTTACCCACTAGGGTTCTACGAATTCAACAGGATGCCGCAGGGGGTGACCAATGCCCCGGGCACCTTCCTGCGGCTCGTGGAGCGATGTATGGGGGAGTTACATCTAAAAAAGGTCCTGGTCTTTATTGATGATCTGATTGTCTTCGCACCCACTCTTGAGGAGCACAAAGTGCGATTGGTGAGAGTCCTGAACAGATTGAAAGAATTTGGGTTGAAGTTGTCAGTCGAAAAATGCACATTCTTCCAAACGTCTGTTAAGTATCTCGGACATGTTGTGTCTGCAGATGGAATCGAAACTGACCCCGATAAGATCAGTACCCTAACCTCATAGCCGGTCCCCCAGAACTTGAAAGAACTACGGTCGTTCCTGGGGTTTGCCGGGTACTACCGCAGGTTCGTCCAGGGATACTCTAACATCGTGAAACCCCTCCATGACCTTACTGCTGGGTACCCACCATCCCAGAAAAACCTGAAACCTAAGATCAAACGGGACGCATACCTTGACCCCAAGCAGCTGTTTGAAGAGCGTTGGTCCACCGGCTGTCAAACTTCCCTCGAAACTATCATTACCAAACTGACTTCTGCTCCTGTCCTGGCCTTTGCCGACCCAGAGAAGCCCAACACTCTGCATACCGACAATGATGACGTTGGCATTGTTGTGCACATTCCTCCCATGCTTGACCCTGTAAGATTCACAAAGATTGTTGACCTACCTACTGCCTGACAACCTGCTCCTTACCATGATTCTCCTGAGGTCTCACCTCCGCCGCAAGCCTCCATCAGTCCGGAAGTTGAAAGCCCTGTGATTGGTGAGCCCCTGTCTGCAGGTGAGGATGCCTTGGCTGTGGAAAAAGTAGAACCTGCAGAGACACCTGAAATTGAACCAGAACACCATGCACCGCTAGATCCTGCTGAAGTCTCCACTGTGGAAGGTAGTCCTCCTCCTCAGTTGGAGCCTGTCAGCGGCGAGCAAGAACGAGAACCTGACTCACTATCAGCCTCAGATCCGTGGAGTCCAGAACCTGCGTTGGCACTTCGCCGCTCAGCTCGCACAAGACAACCTCCAGAACAGCTTGAGTATGTCCAATCAGGCCGCCCACTGCTAAAGAGTATTCAGAACCTCCTCCATGGACTGAGTTCCGCCTTTTTGCTCTGGAGGAAGATGAGAGGTGTGAGGCTCTTCTGCTCTCTCCTCTGCTGCGGGTCTGCCACAAGCTCCTTCAGCAGCTGTCTGTCGTTTTGGCGTTTGATTTCCCTATTGTAACTTACCCTTTGACAACGTAACTTCTCATATTACTTATTTTCGGCATCAATATTTGAGCGCATTCCCACGGTGAATTAGTCTTTCCACTTCGCATCGATTGAGCCCAGTATTCAACCGGATCCCAGCCTAGAATCCACCTTACCTCTACAACTCACCGGTGAGTTTCAATATCCACCCGTTGACTTGACGCAAGTTGTCCTGAAACTCCATGTAAGCGTGTAGTCGCGGTTAACTACCGCAACTATTTAGGTAAATTGTAACACTTTGATACTTTGATACTTGAATGAAATAGTCCCCGCTTCATGTACTTTTTAGGCATTTATGCCTTATTTTGTTACTTTTTTAACTGAATGCCCGAACGGCTATCGTTGTTTTGAATGGGGGAAAAATACGTGCTCTGAATGAGTGACACCTATTGCGCAACACCTAGATTAATTGAATGCACTAGATGTACATTTTTTTGTATAATTCATTGGCTTTAATGCCTTAGACTATAAAGTGCACTTTAAATAATAATAGATAATTGACTGAAGCTTCAGAATTCTTGATATCACCTCGACACATTTATTCATATTGAATGAATTGAAAGTATTGCTATGAACTATAGCATTTAAACCTTGTTTATTTATGTATTCTTAATTGTACTGTTTTGTCTATTTATGTATGAATGTATGTACGTATTTATTTATTTAGTTAACGTATGGCACTCATTCAATGTAGAAATGTTTTTTCTTTAATTGTATGACTAATTGAGAATTTTTCTGACTTTTAGGTCAGGTCTTTTTTTTTTGGATGTTTTTGTTTCTTCTTTGTACTTCAATGGCGAGCGAGCCCAACCTTGCTCCTCTGCGGTAGGACACTTTGTTTTCCTGAGCTTCAAGCCTGGACCTTGTGAATTCTTGTCTTCATTTTTGAATGAACTGTTAGTTTGAAAACCACTGAGCGCACTCTCACCAAGAGAGAAAAGACTCCTAAGCCAAATCTGAATCGAACAGTGAAACCTGGTGAACATTTTCTGTTAATTGTTATGTTGTTTTTCCTGTGTTATTTTGGTCGACATTGTACTGGTTGTGTGGGTAATTGATTTTCATAATATAATATTACAAAATCCAAAACCAGTGAAGTTGGCACGTTATGTAAATCGTAGATAAAAACAGAATACAATGATTTGCAAATCCTTTTCAACTTATATTCAATTGAATACAATGCAAAGACAAGATGTTTAATGTTCAAACTGAGAAACTTTTTTTTTTTTTTGCAAATAATCATTAACTTAGAAATTAAAGGCAGCAACACATTGCAAAAAAGTTGGCACAGGGGCCTTTTTACCACTGTGTTACATCTCCTTTCCTTTTAACGACACTCAGTAAACGTGTGGGAACTGAGGAGACCAATTTTTGAAGCTTTTCAGGTGGAACTCTCCCATTCTTGCTTGATGTACAGCTTAAGTTGTTCAACAGTGCGGGGTCTCCGTTGTCGTATTTTACACTTCATAATGTGCCAAACATTTTCGATGGGAGACATGGCTGGACTACAGGCAGGCCAGTCTAGTGCCCGCACTCTTTTACTACGGAGCCATGGTGTTGTAACACGTGCAGAATGTGGCTTGGTATTGTCATGCTGAAATAGGCAGGGGCGTCCATGAAAAAGACGATGCTTGGATGGCAACATATGTTGCTCCAAAACCTGTATGTACCTTTCATCATTAATGGTGCCTTCACATATGTGTAAGTTGCCCATGCCTTGGGCACTAATACACCCCCATACCATCACAGATGCTGGCTTTTGAACTTAGCGCCTATAACAGTCCGGATGGTTCTTCTCCTCTTTGGTCCGGAGGACACAACGTCCACAGTTTCCAAAACAATTTGAAATGTGGACTCGTCAGACCACAGAACACTTTTCCACTTTGCATCAGTCCATCTTAGATGAGCTTGGGCCCAGCGAAGCCGGAGGCATTTCTGGGTGCTATTGATAAATGCCTTTCGCTTTGCAATGTAGAGTTTTAACTTGCCCTTGCAGATGTAGCGAGGAACTGTAGTTACTGACAGTGGTTTTCTGAAGTGTTCCTGAGCTCATGTGGTGATGTCCTTTACACACTGATGTCGGTTAATGATGCAGTACCGCCTGAGGGATCGAAGGTCACGGGCATTCAATGTTGGTTTTTGGCCTTGTCGCTTACGTGCAGTGATATTACGGACTGTAGATGATGAAATCCCTAAATTTCTTGCAATAGCTCGTTGAGGAATGTTGTTTTTAAACTGTTCGACAATCAGCTCATGCATTTGTTCACTAAGTGGTGACCCTCGCCCCATCCTTGTTTGTGAATGACTGAGCATTTCAGGGAAGCTGCTTTTATACCCAATCATGGCACCCACCTGTTCCCAATTAGCTCCTTCACCAGTGGGATGTTCCAAATAAGTGTTTGATGAGCATTCCTCAACTCTCTCAATCTTTTTTGAAACATGTTGCAGGCATCAAATTCCAAATTAGCTAATATTTGCAAAAAATTACAAAGTTTACCTGTTCGAACATTAAGTAACTTGTCTTTGCAGTGTATTCAATTGAATATAGGTTGAAAAGGATTTGCAAATTATTGTATTCTGTTTTTATTTACGATATACACAACGTGCCAACTTCACTGGTTTTGGGTTTTGTATAATTATACCTATTCATATTATATTATACCTAATTATATTATATGAAAATTAACACTGTGAATACTTAATATACTTTATATATGTATATACAAATCTGAATTGCGTTGTCGTCATTCACATCCCTTGGCTCCAGCAGACAAACCTAGTTCTGAGCAATCCAGTCAGTTTCCTAGCCCTGTAGCATGTTACACAAGACACTGTGGCCAGAAAACTACACTGAATAATCTATAAACGAGGGACAAATTAATGTGCAACACTCACAGTGTCTCAGTCAGGTGTACAGCCTCTGAAAGCAGCTCGTTCAGATTCAACAGGCCTTGTGTGTAGAATGAACAGGTGTAAACCTTTACTGGAGGGATGGAGTACTTTTCTTCCATGAAATATTAGCTCATTAGGTAATTTGATGATGGTAATGGAGAGCTCTGTCTAACACATTGTTCCAAAATCTCCCATATGAGATCAGGCGGTTTGGGATCTGGTGACTGTGAAGGTGACGGCATATGTTTAGGGTTATTAAAACCGCTCAGTGGCCCCTTATGCTCTGTGGGAACTGGGCCATTATCATCCTGGAAGAGATCACTCCCATCATGGTACGAACGCATCATCACAGGATATAGAGATGATCAGACAGGTTTGTAGTGAACCTTCTGCCTTTAAGGGGACGAGTGGATCCAAAACATGTCTGTGAAATGAATGGACTGGGTTTTCTGTAGGGCCTGTCTGCACGCATGTGTTGCTCACCTAGACAGCGTCAAACGATACTTGCGCTCACCCTCAATCATCTCGGACCCCTCATTTCATCATCAAAACTGACCTCATAATCAGTTTTGGTTGCTGTCCAGAAACTGTCACGTACAGGCTATAACCAGATGTGGCGCTCTTGAGCCGCCATCGTCACTCGTGGCTGCCCTAACCGGGGTCGGTCAGTGACAGTGCCTGTGTTCCATTCTCAGATAGACAACCAAATGATTGTTGGACGGTGACAGTGCAAATGACGCACCACCTCTCGGCGGCTGAGATCTGCCCGTAACATGCCAAAGCCTCTTTTTCTCTCTCCTGTGTCACAAGCTTTTCCATTTTCTTGATGCAGCTGCATTTTTCTTTTTTTTTTTTTTTTTGTTGGCTTTAAGCAATTGGCCACACCAAAAAGAACAAGTCAAGTGTCACTATACACATCACGAACAGCTCACTGTTTGTTATTACAGAAGTGCTTGGCACGTGCACGTGGTGCGTCCGTATTACAATACCACACGCTTTTCTTTATGTCGGGCCTCACTGGAAAAGCAAAAAAATTAAAAATTAATCGATTCTTCAATTTGCCGCAAATACAGTACATACCTCACCTGTGCGGTTTTAATGGTTTATATACTCGCACTCGCATGTACGAACTGAATACATAAAAACCACCATTGAAACCAGTGACCACAAAAATGGTCAAATGTCATTTCAAACAGTACAAATGTGATTTCAATTGTATTTCATTTTGGTTCCACATTAGTTCTTTGTACATTTTCTTGATGCAAATTAAATTACCTCAGTTCATTTAATCATGCACTTATAATTCTTTGTAAATTATGCCCGGCACGACAGGCTGAGCCATGAAGTCATGTACGCAAATATTCCTCGGAGGTTTAGTTTATCTTAATGGTAACACTGGCAAAAAGAAACTGAAGACCTAGCGAGCCTGTATTGTAATTAGTGAAGACATAACGTTTGCTAATGAACACTGCATTCGGCAAGCACTAGCTTTGCTAAGCAGTATTTCCATTTAAGGTAGACTGTTAACAGTGGCATATTGCATTCATGAACGTATGTTTCTCTTTTTAATGTTACATTTCTATCGAATTCTTCTTCGTGTCTGATGGTTTGATAAAAAGAGCATCGTTTTAAAATGGTGCTGAATTAGCTTAGACCGGGCAGTGAAAATAAACAGCCTGGAAAATGAGGTAGGTTACCTTCTTAAGATTGGGAATTTGTAGCATCAGGCCAATTTCAAAAAGCGCAAAATTGCTGGCTCGTTTAACTTTGTTCTGATGATGACACACGGAATGCACACTTGTCCACTCACTCACTCACTCACTGTCTTTATATTGTTTTCAATGTAGAACATTCAAAACATAATGCCATACATAGTGAGTGAGTGTACATTTCGAACGCGCCTTATTCTAAGCAAATCATCTCCATGGAAACTCAGCTGAGCTGTTAGAAACCAAATCAGCCAATCACAGAGGGCCATGCAGGACTGGTTACCCACACACAGTGAATCACTGAGTCGCTCAGTGAAAGAAATCCTTGCTCGTGCTCACCTCAAACTCCTGCTTCTCACGCAAAATCCGTTCATCCTATCACCAGTGTTACCAGATCGTTCAAGGCACGAGACTTTGCTGAGTGTGCGGATGGTTTTTTTTTATTTCTCTGAATGATACAACGTTGGAATTACAGCGATCTAAAAACTCTGCATTTGCAGTTCTCCCCAAAAATTTTGGGTGATTTTTGAATGGGAAAGATTGAGAAACTAGATATGCCTCATGTCCTTTGACTGTTCCCTGAGGCAAAACTATGGACTTCTGTGCTACTGTGACAACAACAAGTATTCCTACATTTTTGGAAAATTTAATGAGGAGGGATTCAAATTTATAGTGATATGAAAAGTATTTTTTGCAGCCTCTGTGCTCCCAGATCCCACTCCAGGTGTGACATCACGCACTCTAGCAATGAGAACCCAACTCCCTTTCTGACCAATGGGAAAATGTTTGTTGGTTTTTTGGGAATATTCCGGACACCGCATGACAAAACTCAACCAAAATTGATCGGCTTCATCCTCATACCACTATCAACATGCATGATAGCGTTCACAAGAGTGTTCACAAGAAAATCTCTACGGACGCGGACATGCGACGACCGCAAATCCCCGGACACTCTGTCCAATTAGTCACTCGACTGCTCTTGCATAGAGGAGGATAATAAGAAATTCACAGTGAGAGAAGATTTCTCATCTCATCTCATCATCTTCCGCTTAATCTGGGGCCGGGTCGCGGGGACAGCAGTCTAAGCAAAGATGCCCAGACTTCCCTCTCCCTGGACACTTCCTCCAGTTCTCCCGAGGGTATCCTGAGGCGTTCCCAGGCCAGCCAAGTGACGTAGTCCCTCCAGCGTGTCCTGGGTCTTCCTCGGGGCCTCCTCTCGATGGGGCATGCCCGGAACACCTTCCCAGGAAGGCGTCCAGGGGGTATCTGATATAGATGCCCGAGCCACCTCAACTGGCTTCTCTCGACATGGAGGAGCAATGGCTCTACTCTGAGCTCCTCCCGAGTGACAGAGCTTCTCACCCTATCTCTAAGGGAGCGCCCCGCCACCCTGCGGAAGAAACCCATTTCAGCCTCTTGATCCAAGATCTCGTTCTTTCGGTCATGACCCAAAGTTCCTGACCATAGGTGAGGGTAGGAACGTAGATTGACTGGTAAATTGAGAGCTTCGCCTTTCAGCTCAGCTCCTTCTTCACCACAACAGATCGGTACAACGACCGCATTACTGCTCCTGCTGCACCGATTCGTCTGTCAATCTCACGCTCCATCCTTCCCTCACTTGTGAACAAGACCCCAAGATACTCAAACTCCTTCACTTGAGGCAGGAGCTCTCCTCCAACCCGGAGGGGGCTAGCTACCTTTCTCCGGTCGAGAACCATGACTTAGGACTTAGAGGTGCTGATTCTCATCCCAGCCACTTCACACTCGGCTGCAAACCGCCCCAGTACATGCTGAAGGTCCTGGTTCGAAGGAGCCAACAGGACAACATCCTCTGCAAAAAGCAGAGATGAGATCCGCTGGTCCCCGAACCAGACTCCCTCCGGCCCCTGGCTGCGCCTAGAAATAATAATATTAATAATCCATAAAAATAATGAACAGAACCGGTGACAAATGGCAGCCCTGCCGGAGTCCAACATGCACCGGTTACTGCCGGCAATGTGAACCAAGCTCCTGCTCCGGTCATACAGAGACCGCACAGCCCTTATTAGAGGGCCCCGGACTCCATACTCCCGAAGCACCTCCCACAGAATGCCACGAGGGACTTAGTCGAATGCCTTCTCCAAGTCCACAAAACACATGTGAACTGGTTGGGCAAACTCCCATGAACCCTCAAGCACCCTGCGGAGGGTATAGAGCTAGTCCAGTGTTCCACAACTAAGACGAAAATCGCATTGTTCCTCCTGAATCCGAGGTTCGACTATCGGCTAAATTCTCCTATCCAGCACCCAGGAATAGACTTTACCCGGGAGGTCGAGGAGTGTGATCCCCCTATAGTTGGAGCACACCCTCCCGTCGCAGTTCTTAAAAAGAGGGATCGCCACCCTGGTCTGCCCGTCCAGAGTTATTGTCTCCGACTGCCACGCGATGTTGCAAAGGCATGTCAACTAAGACAGCCCTACAACATCCAGAGACTTGAGGTACTCAGGGCAGATCTCATCCACCCCCGGTGCCTTACCACTAAGGAGCGTCTGAACTACCTCAGTGACTTCAGCCCGAGTGATGGATGAATCAGCCTCTTGGTCCCCAGCCTCTGCCTCCTCTATGAAAGGCGTGTCAGTGGGATTGAGGAGATCCTTGAAGTATTCCTTCCACCGGCCTACAATATCCCTAGTCGAACTCAACAGCTCCCCACCTCCACTGTAAACAGTGTTGGCAGGGCACTGCTTTCCCCTCCTGAGGCGCCGAACGGTTTGCCAGAACCTCTTCGGGGCCGACCGATAATCCTCCTCCATGGCCTCCCCAAACTTTTCCCATACCCAAGTTTTTGCTTCCACCACCGCCTGGGCCGCAGCACGCTTAGCCTGCCGGTATCTGTCAGCTGCCTCAGGAGTCCCATGAGCTAACCAAGCTCGATAGGATTCCTTCTTCAGCTTGACGGCATCCCTTACTTCTGGTGTCCACCACCGGGTTCGGGGATTGCCGCCGCAACAGGCGCCGAAAACCTTACGGCCACAGCTCCGAACGGCCGCATCAACAATGGAGGTGGAGAACATGGTCCATTCAGGATCAATGTCTCCAACCTCCCTTGGGATCTGGTCAAAGCTCTCCCGGACCTGAGAGCAGAAAACCCCTCTGACAGAGGGTTCCGCCAGACGTTCCCAACAGGCCCTCACAACACGTTTGGGTCTGCCAAGTCTGTCCAGCTTCCTCCTCCAGCAGGTGGTGATCAGTGGACAGCTCAGCCCCTCTCTTCACCCGAGTGTCCAAGACATACAGCCGAAGATCAGATGACACGACCACAAAGTCGATCATTGACCTCCGACCTCGGGCGACCTCGTGCTACATGCCCTCATGTTTGAACACGGTGTTTGTTATGGACAAACTGTGACTAGCACAGAAGTCCAATAACAGAACACCATTCTGGTTCAGATCGGGGAGGCCGTTCCTCCCAATCACGCCCCTGCAGGTAACACTGTCGTTACCCATGTGGGCATTGAAGTCCCCCAGCAGAACGATGGAGTCCCCAGTTGGAGCACTTCCCAGTACCCCTCCCAGGGACTCCAAGAAGGCCGGGTACCCTGCACTGCCATTCGGCCCATAAGCCGAAACGACAGTGAGGCACCTATCCCCGACCCAAAGGCACATGGCAGCGACCCTCTATTTCACCGGGGAAAACTCCAACACATGGCGGCTAAGCTGGGGGGCTATAAGCAAACCCACACCAGCCCGCCGCCTCTCACCGCGGGCAACTCCAGAAGAAAAGAGAGTCCAGCCTCTCTCGAGGAGTTGGGTTCCAGAGCCCAGACTGTGCGTGGAGGTGAGCCCGACTATCTCTAGCCGGTATCGCTAAACCTCACGCACAAGCTCAAGCTCCTTCCCTCCCAGTGAGGTGACATTCCATGTCCCGAGAACCAGTTTCCTCATCCAGGGATTGGGTCGCCAGGGCCCCCGCCCATGACTGCCACCCAAAGACTGCATAAAGACTGCACTGCTGCAGCTGGGACCTACTGCAGGTGCTGAAGAGGGAGCTACTGATCTGACACCAATATTGCCAGCAGGACTGTAGGGGGCGATGAAGAGCCATAGTCCTGAATACACACCTCTCTGTGCTGTAGAGGAGCAACTCTGTGTCAGATACAGAACCCAAAGCAGAGCTGCTGCTGAACCACACACACACACACACACACACACATCCTTGTACTTATAACTTAGTGAGGACATTATATTGACTTCCATTCATTCTTCCTGTGTCTCTACAGCCTTTCCCTAATCTTAATAATAAACAATGTATGCCTAACCCAAACCCTTACCCTAACCTTAACCTATCCCTATAATAACCTTACCCCTAACCTTAACCAATAAGTCACAATTAGCCTTTGTAGTTGTGAGGACCAGCCAAAATGTCCTCACTTCCCAAAAATGTCCCCACTCTGTAGGAAAAGAACGCTTTTTGGTTCTCACTTTGTAGCAAGTACAAGAACACACACACACACACACACACACACACACACACACACACACACACACTTCTGTACCACAACATCACAGCATCACACAGTGTATCAGGTCATAAGCAACAGTAACAATCCAGGTGCTCTGAGTTCAGCCTAAAACAGAGGATGTGTGTATCTGTCAGAGGAGGAGTGAGAGGGATTACAAATGAACTTTCAGAAGGGAGTTTTAGTTCAGTTAATATGTGGGGATCAAGTCAGTTTTACAGCTGCACTGGAGTGAATAGCAGCAACAGATTTTACTCTTTGGTGTAAATCTTTCTAATCGACCTTTTCAGGGAAAAAAAAAGCAGTAAACATGTATCTCTGAGAGGTGGAATGGATAGAATTAATGTTTGTTGCATCATCATCGGAGCTGTAACATGACTTCAACAGATATTCACTTCTGCGGCAGATTTTGTAAATACTTATAAAGGGAATTAAATAATTTGTCATGAAGTTTTGCACACAATTAAATGCATGTGTTTGTAATCATTAGCTGAAAAACAAGCGCATCTCGACACTTACTGGTCTGACTTCAGTATTTACAAAAAAATAAAAAATACCTTCACTTCAAAGCATTGATCACATGAGCTGACTGCATTGACTGTATGATTGTGCGCACCTGATTATTTTGTGACTCTACAAAATGTATTGACAGAGGGAGTGATTGTAATTGTACCAGTTCAGTTAGCTGTGGACTCTGTAATAAGACATGGATGGTAAAGCAGGTGTGAGGTTCACCCCTCCCTCTGTCACCCAGTACAGAAATAAACCCCCCACCTCCTCATGTTCACACAGCTGTCTCAGTGCTGGGGTATTTTGGGCTGAGAAACTGTGAGCTGTGGGGCTGAAACTCAGATTTGCATCTGCAGGGCGGGACAGGCTGGTTCTGCTGTCCCTCAGTGGGACTGACTCAATCTCAGAATAGAGCACCACTGTGGCCAGGTGTCTGGGCCGACCCCAGGGGGTTAGTGTGAGCTGAGCTCACATCCTGCTGTACTCAACTGATCTGAGCACAGTGCACACATCACTGCTGCACTCTTCAGACCCCTCCTGTACTGATCCCAGATCAGTTACTGCACACATCACTGCTGCTCTCTTCAGACCCCTCCTGTACTGATCCCAGATCAGTTACTGCACACATCACTGCTGCTCTCTTCAGACCCCTCCTGTACTGATCCCAGATCAGTTACTGCACACATCACTCCTCCTCTCTTTACTGTTCATCAACCGATGCTCAAGAGAGGATTTTATTCCTTCAGCAGGGTCACATGATCATATAGAGACACTTTAGAGGAGATTATGGCATGCTATCATTCAGAACTAAATATTTGAATTTAACACACTATCAAGTACTGCAAGTATATCATGAAGTGAAAATGCAAAGTAGTCATATTTAAATATTTGTATCCCATTGTAATTTACTTTAAAAATAACTTATAATTGAAAAATATGCATCTTTGTCATACAAACAAAACTAAAATACACAGATCTTTGACTGAATATTTATTCATAATTGAATTGCTTGAATAACGCTCTACTTGTTAATCAGCAAACTTTAAAAACTACATTTCCTGGTCATCACTTGACTCTCTTTCTTTGTATTTACTCTCATGGATATAATATTGTGAATTAACCTGAATAAGGGCCAAAGCGGCAGACGACTCAGAGCAGACCTACAGCATACAGGTGCATCAACTGGAGACTGTTTTTACAAGGAGAGACAGGACAACTTAAAACTCTTCAGAGAATCTTTATTAAGTCAGTGATATTGATCATATTGGTCTAACAGCTATTTCCCACAGTCACACACACACACAGATAAGAAGGTGTGTGTGCATATGTGTTGAAGAGCACAAGCAGAGCACATGTAAGATATTAGCACTGAGAGCTCAGGCTGGAGGAAGGACTCACACACAGGCTCAGCTCAGTGTGACAGCAGTAAGGAGCAGAACAGGGTAAAAACAGTGTGATCAGAGTGTGTGAGCTACTCAGTACAGTGGTCTCTCCTCAGTGTCTGAGGGGCCGCAGACAGGGAGCCCTTTGTGGCCTCACAGGTCAGTGACCCCGCCTTCATCCAGTCGCCCGCACTGAGAGTCAGGGAGCTGCTCCAGCTGTACAGGCCGTCCTTCCCCAGGACCCCCACGCTCCCGGCCACGCCCGAGCTCCTACTGGTACCGTCCACTTTCCAGCGCAGAGTCCAGTCTGAGGGGAAGCCCTTGTTGGCCAGACACACCAGTGTGGCCTTTCCCTGCTTCAGCTCCTCACTGGAGGGGGGCAGGACTGTGAGGGCGGGGACTGTGTCACCTGGGAGACGCAGCAGAGACGTGAGGTCAGACAGTTGACACGCCCCCATGTGTCAATCATTCTGTTCTTACAGTTAGACATGAATGTGATACAGTCATATTTACAAAGTCCACTGTCAGTAATTTACAGAGGCTAAAGGGCTCATTTTTATTAATGGCTGTATATTGAACAATACGATGGACACTGACAATTTTTAGCTTTCTGTTCTGCGACCGAATATTTTCCAGATATGCAGGACTGTGAACAGGGTTTGGAAAAAAGAGTAAAATAAACCTGCAGCTCGAGGTACTGCAGTGTTAACCCTTCAGGGTCTGGATTACTTGAGGGGTCTTGGCATCCAACCCCAGAAACCATTTTTTTTTTTTAATTGAAATAGCATTTCATGTGATCTGGTGCATTTTCACACCATACAAACACCTTATAATTGTCCAAAATAAATAAATAAATTAATCAAATAAATAAACTAACAGGTGTGGCTCGGGTGCTTAACATTTCAGTATGTGATGAGCACAGGGGTAGAAGGACACGTCACAAAATTTAATTTCTTGAGTTCTGCCCCCGAGCCTATGGTGCATTTGCCTTAGATTATGGTTAACAGACAGGGTCACCCAAAAAGGGCACAAGTCCCTCTCTGTAAGAAAGGACAGATGAGCAGTACAGGGGATGATTCTGTTCCCCATGACAGCAGCCTCCCAAACACCCTTCATCAGCCTCTGTCTGACTCACATGATGAGTGGTGCAGTTCACTGAACACAATAAAGTTGTGTAAATCATCATTTCAATTCTTGCGTTTCTCAGATTTTGTTCATACAAATTTTGAGTGGCCCTGATAGAGAAGTTTCAGTGGATTTAGAGTGAAATGATGAGATGAGAAGGTAAGACTTCAGATTTGAGTTTGAATTTTATTAGTTGATCCGGGTTTATTACTTATGCCTTTATTGGGAAAGGCTATTTGAAAGTCTTCTCTCTCGCTTCTCAAACTTTTAGAACCAGGCAGTAACTCAAAGCAAAGAAATACCTGCCTTGTCAGCATGATATTGCTAGTCACATGTCCCCAAGTGTGGCAGTTATGCATGGGACTGAGGCACAGGGGTAAACTATTGCAAAGTCTGTCAGCCTGCAGTAGTGAGGCGCACAGACCATAAACATTATCTAAAAGTGGCAGACAAGGTCATTACGACAGCAGTGTTGATTTCTGAGCTGCTAACATGTGAACTGAAATCACTGATTTTTCAGGGGAAAACGGGTACATATCCGAATTGACCTTTCATTAAATTTCCCCCATAATTTCATAGAAAATAATTCTTGAATGCATGATATACAGTATTACACACATATGTTCTGAAGGGATTGTTTTATCTGATGTAACAATATTACAATAGTGAAAGAAATCATTAAAAAAGTTGGAGACTTTCAAATTTTCAAAAAAGTATTTTCTCAAAATGGGTAAAGCGTGACGCGCCCTTCTCCTCTGGTCTTCATGCGCAATCACGAGCGGGGAAGAAATATTTCAACGCCAGTGTCTCATACCGCATTTTACAATCTTATAAAAGCAGGGGGTCACATATCATATCCATCATGTTCACAGAAATATTTAGTAAGTCAGTTCGCTCACATAACTTGTAGTTCAGTTTTCCATAAAGGAAACACAAGATAAGCGGTAGTCAAGTGACCATGATTGATGATTTCGCTCCAACTTATTAATTTAACTTTGTCGAAGGCAGAGCGCGTGAACTCAGCTACACTTCCGCGCAGTCAATTTTTACAGCAGGATCACTGTTCGGATCCTGCCTTCAGTTTTCAGTATCCGGTTCGTCTTAAAATCCCGGCAGTTTCGCGCGCATATTTGTGCGAAAGAAATTATTTTTCGGACAAAGACGCAAAAATGAATTTTTCAGCTCGGAAATAAAGTTTGAAAATCGCTCTTTCCCGCATTTCCGCAGGCGTTTTACATCCCTGAATATGTGACAGTACGCGAGGACAGGTCACACAGCACGATTTTTTTAAATTGTTGCGATCACATTTTGCTCTTCCTTGCTTGAACTGTCAAATATTTCAGTGTAATTGAACATTTACAATCGCTTACAAATATTAATTTATGTTTTTAAAAATCTGATTAGACTAAATTACATGTAATGATCTTCCTTCGGAGTTCCTTCTCATTTAATATTAAAAAAAAAAACGTTTGTTAACAGTCGGCCAATTGATTTAGTAACCAACTTCATCCTATTCGGAAATTCCCCACTTCTTCTAGAGGATTCAGACACGCTGTCGACAGCAAAATGTTAAGAAGTGGTCGGTACAACAGAAGAGACGTTTGCATTCAGCATTTTGTTCATATAGGCCTAATGCTTATGTTAAAAAAATAATAGGCCTCATAATAATAACCTGTAGCCCATACTTCATATATGAGTAAGACCTGGTTTAATTATTCGCTTAAATTATATGGCGAATGGAGATAGATATCACAATATGTATTGCGTTCGATTTCATACCGATTCTACGTACCAATTCTTAATTATTGAGAAAACTAATTTTATTTCACATGAAGGAAAACGGAATGTATATGAATTTCAGCAAACAGTGAAGACGTGTCAGCAGTTTTAAACTCTCAAACACGCTGTGATCCCGTCGTTACAAAGTCAGCCAATACAGAGCGGAGGTGTTGCTATCTGGGATTTATTTATCATTTCTAAGTCTCTAATGTAAGTGGAGATCATGCAGCCGTTGACTTATCCTAAAATCAGTCAGATAAAAACATATCCATTCGGTTTTGCTTGTACATAAATAAAGAGCATATTAACATTTCATGCATATCAAAACTCGGGAAAATTCATGAAATTAAGAAAGAAGCAAAAACGTTGATAGGGATGTAGCCCAAAGATAAAATACTTACGGCCAACTGACAGTTTCGTTTCGCCACCGAAAGTGTTCCACAGTGATACAGACCCATTAACCCGCCGTACAAAAACCTCTGACGAAAGACCAACGCGATAAACACGCAGCCGTCCTCTATTGTCTTTCATCATTTCACAATAAACACGGAGTTATCAAACTGCGGAAAAATGTCCTTTGACGGGGTTGTATCCTGGTCAAAATATTTTAATTCAAAGCTTTTTTCTTTCATATTTTTCTTGTCTGCCGTCCGTTAATAGGGAATCAGCTCTAGCAAAATAGAATCTGTCGGGTAGCCTTTGATGGAAACAAAATGCAAAAAAGTGTACTGATTTTTTGTTTCAAAAAACGCTAAGAACTTCTTCGAATGTTACAAAGTAAATGTTGATAATTTTGATTAGTTGCCACTTACTTCCAATTTCCAGTTTAGTCCCGCCACCGAAAGTCCACCACAGTGACTGATTCACATTAACTGGCTGTACAAAAACCTGCCTGCTGCACAAACAGACGGAGGCTGCCTGACTGTATTGTGTCAGCCCCCTGTTGGGGAATCTGGGAACGACAATTAAGATTCTGTGTTGCGACAGCAGATCAGCCCAAGTCAGCTGTGCTTGAGTTCTGAGCGACCAATGCTGATAAACTCAGAGGAAATGATGAAAGTTTAGATTAGAATAGGAGTAAAACTGACAGAAGAGCAGTTGAATGCATCACCTTAGAATTCTCACGTACAAAAGAAACTCAACACACAGGACCTTTTTTTTAATTACAAAATTGCTCCAACAAGTTTTTGGAAATAAGTTGTTAAGTTTCATGAATGCAATTAAAGATTTTCAATGAACTATTTCACAGATTTCTCATTTCACTGTGTCAAAAAAATAAATAAACAAAGACAACCTTAAAGACAAAGTTCAGAAGAAAATATGACCACCACTGGCCTTGATAGAGCTCTTAAAATGGCGTCACAAGGACTGAATAAGGGTTAATGGTGGCTATGCATTTTTGAGGAATTTCTGCCCATTCTTCCTGGAGCGTATAGGTCATCTGATGGAAGGTCACTGACTGGGGGCGTCTTGTTCCAACAGCTCTGCCCAACTGGTCCCACAGGTGTCGAGAGGGTGAAAAATTAGCAGCAGAAGCAGGTCAGGCAGTAACTTCACATTGTGGTTGTTGAAGATTTTATTTCAGCATTATTCATTTTATTTACTAATATTGATCATAGATATTTTTTTATCATTATTCATTCATTGCTCATACTCATAATCAATAACCATATTATGTAGGCAGCAAAAAGACACACATATATAACACAAACACACATACATACAAGCAGTTCACACACAGATAGACACACAAATACAAGCAGTTCAGTTCACACATGCACGAGCAGCAGCTTCTGTAGCTCTGAATAGTAAGCAGCTTCTGTTTAGTTGATTCAAAAAACATAATCAGAGGATGTATTTGATTTCTGTAGCTTTGATCAATATTTGTTCAGCAAAATCATTATTTGCTACTGAAAACATACTCAATTGAATTATTTGTAATAATTTGATATGCATCGAATTCATCCACTGGTATTTTTTTCTTTTTATCCAATTCATCTGGCTGTATTTTCTGTCTTTGTATTTCGGTATATTTTTTGCTGACTGTGGCTGTTGGTCTCTTAAGGTGACGCGTCTTTGCTCTGCATTTCCTGAAGGGTTACCTGATTGGAATCTCAGGTTGCCTGCCCATTTGTAGTGCGAGAATGAAAAAACGGAAAGACCATATTTGCTGGAGATAAGGGTATAAAACGGTGTGCACAAGTCAGTTTCTTCAGTTCTTCTTGGGATTTTATGGAGGCAGTTCTTCGAGGAGTTCTTCAGCGTTTCTTCGTGGCAGTTCCTCTTGCGCAAGAGGAACTCGGCTTTACATTTTTCAACATGGCACAATAAAGCCTAATTTTCTTTTTCAGAATCTGTCTCTCTCCAATTGCTTGAGGATGGGGAAACCTCAATATGTTGAAGAAAATCCTCAACATGGTCTCTCTGTTGGGCCACAGTAACTCATGCTGTAAGGACAAACATTATCCTGCTGCAGAAACCCACTGTCATCATGGTCCAGCAGGAAAGGGATGAGCTGCATTTATTAAGACCCTGTCAATGTACTGATGGGCAGTTTGGTGACCAGTGATGACCAACAGATCTACTTTTAGTAGATAAGAGATGCCCTCCAAGATCATCACACTTCTGCCACCGGTTGACCTGGTGCCACAGAAAACATCATAACCTTCACCTCATCTAGACCACACCTGTTATCGGCCATCTGTGTTATGTTGAGAGAATCTGGATTCATCAGTAAATGAGACATATTTCCATTGATGTGGTATCCAGTAGAGGTGGGGTTTGGCTCAGTTGAAGTGTCATTGCCAATGCTGGTCTATCAGGTTTGTTACCGGTTTTTAGGCATGAAGTCTTGTTCCTCAACATGTCTTATGTCATTTGGCTGATAGGTGGGTTATGGGTGTCCTGGTGGTATATGAGCAGCTCTAGAACAATTGCTCAGATGCACAAGGTGACTATAATGGGCCTGAGCTGGTACTGTGGCATTTGAACGGCCTAAACCTGGTCACATACGGAGCCAGTTTATAGGTACTGTGTCATTAGCCAAGTGATTGTTGAGGTGAACAGCTCATTCACTGTGCTACGACAGTGTTCAATGTGCTCCCAATACTGAGGTGAGGCCCAATAATCTCCTCACCTTAGAGTCCACCAAAGAGGCTGTCCTGCTGGAGATATCAGTGCCTTAAAGGGGACCTAACATGCTGATCCTTCTTTAAATGCATATTAGTAATGTTATAATGTTGGTTGTCCATGCTCAACCTCTGAAAAGTTTCTAAACATAAGATACAGGGATTTTGCCGTAATCCAAGAACGTGATTTCATGAGCGTGATTTCCTCTCTGAACAGCTCCACCCGAGATCTTCATGAGATCTGGACAAAACCTGACGTCAGGTTGTGCCGTCCAATTAGTACAGACCGAGCCAGAGCCAACCATTGCGCTGGACCTGCCCACACCGGAAACTATTCTAGCAGGCACTAACAATGGCAGATCATACTATGCCTTAGTAGCGTCTACACTTTTGGAAATACAAAGAAGAACCGAAGATCATTTGAGATGCAATTTTGTCAGTATCTCTCCCAAAGCTACTACCATTTACTTTTGGACGCGAAGAAAAGCAAATATTTCTCTTCCAAAAGACGATGCCACCAGAAATCAGTGGGTAGCTTTATTTGTTTGCTGGCAGTAAACAGCCACGGCCAAAGGGAACGTTAGCTGCTTGTGCTCAGCATTTCACCAAAGACAGCTTCATACATAAAGGATAATTCGACACAGGATAAGCGTTTCAGCTGCTTCTCAAACCTGAAGCAGTTGCATCGATCAAGCAATTGGAGCCATAAGCTGTAAGTAACCATATAACAGCAAGTAATGTAAGTGAAGCTAACGTGTTACGGGTAGCTAGCAGGACAACTAGCGATAGTTAGCACTAACAACTGGCCACAAATGCAGGCTTTGTAAAATATCTGAAGATAAAGCCTGTATTGGTCACAACTGTCTGTGACTCACAGACACAGAAGCTGTAGGTTGCTTTTCCTGCATAAGCCAACCTGACGTGATAGCCAGTTGATTGTGGCAGTAGGACAGCGGCTAACGTAGCCAAGTTACTGTTGCTAATGTTTGTGTCCTTAATATGCAAGAGTGATATAAGGGGAAATTTTACAGAAGGTGTGTGAACATAAACCTCATCTGAAGCTAACTTTTAATACTTGTTTGTAATTTGGATGCTTGGTACAACTGTTCACAGTAACAGAACTTGCTGTCTGTAAAACCTGTATTGCAAGGGTTTGTCTCTGTGGTTATGACCACTCGGTTACCGGCTACTGCATATTAGTTTGCGTGTCGTGCTAATTAAAAATGCTCCTGGTTAACTTATATGCAGTAATTCTGATCGGTATGCTTGTGTTACTTCGGTAAGCATCAATGTGGCAGTTTCATCATAACGTTGCCCGATTGTAGCCACTAAGCTTCACTTATCCATGACCGGGATCAGCCGGATACTTCACAAATGTCTGAGCAAGCTCTCTGGTGCTACCATGAAAGCTATGTGAAACGCAGAAGTTCTTCCGGTTTACAAAGGATTTCTCTGCACTACCTTGACATAATTTCATCCCCCTTCAGAAATTGTTGTGGCTAATAAATAGCCGAAAAGGCGGAGATTAAATAGGTAATTCTTTCCAACAGAAGTGATCAATTCGCTAGCTCCACATAGGCAACTTGTCCGCGCTAACGGAACATACGGTCTGCAAAACCTGTATTATGTTCATAACATAACCGAGCTCTCTCTCGCTGTCGCATACTATTCATAAAGCTGCTTTCACATTAGACACAAAACAAATTTTTTGCAGGACAGATTAGCCGACATTCAAAGTCAATGCAAAGACGCGAATACACATTATGGGCATGTCAAGCTGCTTTCACACTGGACGCGAAATGAATTTTTCACGCGACAAATTAGCTACATTCAAAGTCAATGCAAAGACGTGAATACAGGCATTACATACAAAAGTGCACAAGATCAGTACAAAAGTGCAGAGCTCCTAGGAGACAAGTACAAGTGCTGACAGTAAGTGACAGAACATTTTCCGTTGTTACAGATCTAAACCAATAAGCAATCACCAAAAATACTGATAAGACCGAGTAGAATGACAACAGAATCAAAGGGCAACAAATCAAGTAAACAAACTCAACTTAAATAGTATAAAAGACTTGAGTAGACTGGCAGCAAAGCCGAGTGGAGGACAACAGAACTAAATGTAACAAAAGGGCAAGGTCAAGTGAACAAAATAGCAACAAAGTCAAGCGCAACAAGGGGCAACAAAGTCAAGTGCAACAAAGGGGCAGAGTCAAGTGTAACAAAAGGGCGACAAAATCAAGTGCAACGAAGGGGCAACTAAGTCAAGTCCAAGAAAATGGCAACAAAGTCAAGCGCAACAAAGGGCAACAAAATCAAGTGCAACAAGGGGCAACAAAATCAAGTGCAACAAAGGGGCAGAGTCAAGTGTAACAAAAGGGCAAGAAAATGAAGTGCATCAAAAGGACAGAGTCAACTGTAACAAAAGGGCGACAAAATCAAGTGCAACAAAGGGGCGACAAAATCAAGCGCAATGAAGGGGCAACAAAGTCAAGTCCAAGAAAAGGGCAACAAAGTCAACTGCAACAAAAGGGCAACAAAATAGGTGCAACAAAGGGGCAACAAGGTCAAGTGCAACAAAAGGGCAACAAAATCAAGTAAATCGAAAACAGAATCGGGTGCAAAAAAAATGAAGGGCAACTAAATCAAGTGGTAACAAAATCAGGAAAAAAAGGTAAACAAAATTAAGTGCAACAAGATCGTGTAAAGGGCAACAAATCAAGGGATGTAGGGGCAGAATTCAGGGCAGTGGAGTAGGGGAAAGGTGGAGCCTGAAGAGGTGGGTTTTCAGGCGGCGCTTGAAGGTGCTCAAGGATTCCGCTGTTCTGACCTCAATAGGTACATCATTCCACCAATGAGGTACCAGGACAGACAGCAGCCATGAGCGGGAAGGGGAGGAGCAGAGAGGGGGAGGAGCCAGGTGACCAGAAGTTGCAGAGTGGAGTGCTCTGGCAGGATTGTAAGGTCTAAACAGTTTCTGGATATATGCTGGGTTTGTTCCGTTGACTCCCTGGTAGGCAAGCACTAATGACTTGAATTTGATGCGAGCGGCAACAGGGAGCCAGTAGAGCCTTGTGAGCAGGGGAGTGACGGGGGAGTGCCTTGGGAGGTTGTGGACCAGGGGAGCTGCAGCATTCTGGATGAGCTGCAGGGGTCTGATGGCAGATGCTGCGAGGCTGGCAAGGACGGAGTTGCAGTAGTCCAGGCGGGAGAGGATCAGCGCTTGGACTAGGAGCTGCGTTCAGTAGCTGGTGAGGAAGGGCTGGATTCCACGGATGTTGTAGAGGAAGACTCTGCAGGTCCGAGTCACTGCTGCGATGTTCACAGCAGAGGAGAGCCTGTCGTCGATCAGGACCTCAAGGTTCTTCACACTCCGCGAGGGGGAGATGGTGGTATCCCCCAGGGTGATGGTCAGGTCCAGGAGAGGGAAGGATGGAGCAGGGATGTAGATCATCTCCGTCTTGGTTGGGTTGAGCTTCAGGTGATGGTTGTCCATCCAGCTCTGGATGTCTTGTAGGCAGGCGGAGATGCGGGCGGAGACCTGGGCATCAGGGGGAAAAGAGAGGAAAAGTTGAGTGTCATCAGCATAAAAGTGGTATGATAAACCATGAGCAGAAATGACAGGACCGAGAGACTGGAGATAAAGAGAAAAGAGGAGTGGACCAAGAACTGAGCCTTGGGGGATGCCTGTGGTAAGGAGGCGGGGTGCTGATACTTCACCAGCCCAGGCAATGTGGTAGGAGCGACCGGAGAGGTACGACTTCAACCAGATGAGGTCTGTGCCACAGATCCCCAGAGCAGACAGGGAAGAGAGGAGGATGGAGTGGTCGACAGTGTTGAATGCGGCAGAGAGGTTAAGGAGGATCAGGATGGATGAGAGGGAGGTGGCGCGTGCAGTGTGAAGCGCCTCACTGACGGAGATGAGTGCGGTGTCTGTGGAGGGGGCAGCTCTGAATCCTGACTGGTGAGGGTCTAGGAGGTTATTTTTTGCAAGAAAAGAGGAGAGTTGGTTAGCAACAGCACGTTCAAGGGTTTTTGACAGGAAGGGGAGGAGGGAGTCTAGGCGGAAGTTCTGAATGACTGAGGGGTCAAGGGAGGGTTTTTTTTTAGGAGAGGGGTAATGGTAGCCTGTTTGAAGAGAGAGGGAAAGCATCCAGAGCACAAAGAAGAGTTAATAAGGGAGGTGACAAAAGGGAGGATGTTGGGTTTGATAGGCTGGAGGAGGGGGGAGGGGATAGGGTCGAGAGCACATGTGGTAGGACGGTGAGAGAGGAGCAGCTGGGAGATATCAGAAGGTGAGAGGGGGGAGAAAGCAGAGAGGAGGTGGGAGGGGGCAGCGAGTTGCGGATGGACACAATCTTATCCTCGAAGAAGGCTGCAAAGTCCTCTGCTGTGATGGAGGTCGCAGGTGTGACAGGCGGAGAGCTGAGGAGAGAAGAGAAGGGTTAGAGATTGAGTTCTGGATTTTAATATGGTAAAATTTAATTTTAGCAGAGGTAATTCGGCGAAGAGGGACTGGTAGTGGGACAGGTCTTGGATTTCCTCCATTTCCTCTTTGCTGCTCGAAGGCTTTTCCTGCTGGAGCGGAAAGTTTCTGACATCAGGGGCTGGGCGGGGATGATCTGGCTGGCCTGGGAACAAGAGGAGAGAGAGCGTTAAGTGAGGATGAGAGGGAGGAGAAGAGAGGAGGCAGCAGATTCAGTGGGGGGATCAGAGAAGGATTCAAGGGAAGGGCGGGAAGCAGTGACATGGGAAGTGAGAGAGGAGGGGGAGAGAGAGCAGAGGTCACAGCAAACTGTAACAGAGGGGTTGGAGTGGGGAAGAGAGAGGGAGAGGGAGGGAGAAGGAGATGAAGTGGTGATCAGACGGGTGGAGAGGGGTTACAGTGGGATCAGAGGAGGAGCAGTTACGCAGGAGGACTAAGTCGAGGAGATTTCCAGCTGTGTGAGTTGGGGGTGAGGGCAGGAGGGAAAAACCAATAGGAGTGAAGGATAGTAAGAAAGACAGCAGACTGAGAGGCCTAAAGGTGGAGGTTGAGTCTCTCAGGAGAATCAGTGGGGTGCCGTCGTCAGGGAAGGTGCTGAGCAGGACTTCCAGCTCGTCGAAGAAACATCCTACAGGGCCTGGGGGACGATACACAACAATGATAAACAGATTAGTTAGAGAGGATATGGAGACAGAATGAAATTCAAAGGAGGCGATAAAAAGGTAAGAGAGATGAAGAGGAGAAAATATCCAAGTAGGAGAGATTAAGAAACCAGTCCCACCATCTCACCCGGATGGCCGGGGGGTGTGGGAGAAGAAGAAGGAGGTTGAGAGAGCCGTCGGCGTTGTTCTCTGGAGAAATCCACGTCTCCGTCAACACGAGGAAGTCGAGGGACTGGAGGGAGGCATAGGCACAGATGAACTCAGCCTTCCGGACAGCAGACTGGCAGTTCCAAAGACCAGCGGCAACTCTGAAGTTGCTGGCGGAGGTGGAGGAGGGGTAGATCAGGTTGGCAGGACAGCGGTGATGTGGGCGGCCCCGACGGTAGAATCGCCTCCTGAGGGAAAGAGAACAGACAGGGATGGGAAGAATGCACATACTCAGATGGGGATGGGAAAAGATTTGGACAAAATGAGAGGAGAATGCGTCGCTCGACGTAGTGCTTAAAAGGCTCGCTTATTACAATGCAAAACAGCTGATCGCCCACAAATGGGACCGAAACTAAGCTGATTAACAACAGCAACAACAACAAAAACGTGAACTTAGTCACAAGTACTGTTATTTTTTTTTTTTGAAAATCTTCCATAATCTACAGAAACTGTTTTGCCTGAAAATTCTGATCAACAGTCTCTGAGACACTCAAACCCCCATCTGTAGGAAACAGTCATTGCTCTGTCAAAGTCGCTTAGATCCAGTTTCTTATCCATTCTGATGTTTGGTCTGAATAACAGCTGAGCCTCCTGACCATGTCTGTGTGCTTCATGATTCACTTTCTTAAAGTGTCCACTGAGTGGAGTAATAGAGAGGAAATTACAGGCTGTAATTACACTTGAACTGGCAGGTGCACTATCGGCCAAAGCACTGATAGTACAATCATTGATACTGTGGCGTGGATCAAGGCGTGGCCGTGCAGCAACCCTCCCCACAGAGGCAACGTCAGCGAAGACCAACCACTACACAACCACTTGGGCGGGACGGAGGCACAGTGGTTAGCACTGTTGCCTCACAGCAAGAGGGTTGTGGGTTCGATTCCGGGGTGGAGTTTGCATGTCATTCCAGTGTTCACGCGGGTTTTCTCCAGGTACTCTGGTTTCCCCCACCCACAAAAACATACATCATAGGAACACTCCAACAAGTACCCATGACCAAGGAACTGGCTTTAGAACTGGAGTTGGTTCCCCGGTGCTGTTCACTGGCTGCTCCTAACTATATGTTGGGTCAAATGCAGAGGCCAAATTACCCCACAAGGTTCAATATAGTGTATCTTACTTCAGCACCAGGGACAGCACCCACAGCAGGCCAGCTGCAGTACCCTGGAGAGCCACAGGCTGAACAGTTACCAGCACTCTGCCTGTAGGGCAAACCAGCTGCAGGCAATAATCACTCACAGCTGTGGCCACTCCAGAGAGCTGCAGCAGGCCGTATAAAAGACAGCCTCCAGTTCATTTGAGAGAACTGCCTGGTGTTAAGTAGGAGTGTTTGTGTACAACACTGTATATCATTTGTAAATGGAGATTTGTTAGATTTGTGCTGCCTTGCTGGTCAGCTATTTATTTTGTTTATCATTTAGCACCCTCTGGTGGTATGTCTGTAGAAAAACATGATCTGATGCAATACCACTTCTTTATAATGAAATAGACTAGTGCTTTTTAGAAGCTTCTGGAATCTTCCTGCCTGGAGGGGGCCGGATCACCCAGTAATCCTGTAGATCTTTCCAGAATGTTGCTAGTCTATAAAAATGCTGTGATTTTGTTCAGTAGAGGCGGTTTTTGTTTTGGCAAGAGAGTTACATACTGGCATTAGAGTGTTATTATAAGATTAAACAGAGGATTATTTGTAGAAGTTTTATTTTTCATCAGTGAAGAATAAATTTGTTTTAGCTGTCATTTCTGGTTTTATTTGTTGTGATTTTCAAGTCATAAAACTGGGAGAACGAGAGCGCACCTCCTGTTTAAACTAACCTTTTTCTTGTGTTTATATTCCAGAGTCCGGGTGAGACGCCGGGAGACTAAAGCCCAGTCTGGTGAGGAACCTTCGCCTGGCGTCTCCCGAACTCCACCCACGTGCCAAGAATCTTCTGTTTGTTACGCATTGGTCCCATTTGAAGGGAACAATTAAAGTTGCCTGACCTCTTCCCAGAGTGCTCTCATTTTTTATCAAAAGGCTGGTTAAGGCTAATTTTGCCACTATTCCCCCTGTGTGTGTTCTCTGTGCCATCCATCGGTACCGCCCCGAACCCGGGCGAGAGCACAATACTCAAAAGTTGAAAAGATTTATTAACAATGAAATAAATTCAATAATATCTCTGGCGATGACTCCGTCCTCGAGGACCTTTCAGCAAGGTGGGCTGCAGATCTGCCAGTGTAGCAGGCAGTGGTGAAGCCGTCCCCCATGTGGAAGGAGGGGTCCTCAGGTCAGCTGGGAGATGATGGGTTTGATGCTGAAGAGGCTGGAGTCTGGAACTGGTGATGGTGGGTGATGGGAAATCTCTGCAAACCGCAAACAGAAACACGTTATGGGCATTTTTACAGAGGACCGATGGTAACGATTGGGTGAATGTAAGTGCTGGGGCAGCCTGTGTCTGGTGATAAAACTTTCTTTTACACTCTCCTCACTGTGAGAGTGTGTGAGCCCTGTATCTGCTGTTTGCACAGGAGTATCTCTCTCTGAACATCTGAAGACTGCAGTGTAAAATGTGAAAGCAGGACGTGTTCATGATGGAGCAGGAAACACTGAGCATAAAGGGGTGTAACTTCACTCCCATGTTCACATGTACATAACAGAGGCCCACAGCAGAGGCTCAGGAGCAGAATCACACCCAAAACTCTCCCTTCTGCTCTTCCCTGTGAAGCCTTCCTGCTGACAGCACCAGGTCCATTTCAATATGTTTAAAATGAGCACAAGTTTACACCTACACCTCCCTCCCCCTCTGTCTCTCTCTCCCCTCTCTCTCCTCTAGAAGGTCCTGGAAGGATTAAGTAGCCCAGGAGCTTCAGTGACTCCATCGCCCACACCAGAGACTCATTATGCCATCGTCCATCGTGAATGTCTGTCTACTATTTAATTTGTTCAATTGCAAACAACTGCTCAGTAAATATCACTGCTGCATTCAGTTAGTGGTTTGCTTGTGTGGTTTGCTGCTAGTGAACTGGATATAAACAGCTCTGTAACCATTGATGTTTGATATTACAGACTCAGTCATCACTGATATTGAAACTTTGATCTGAATACACATCATTGATGAATTTCATTAAAAATAAACAAGTTATTGACTATCAGCCCATGCAAACTATCTCAAATCCACCTATTTAAAAATGCAATAGAATTTGCAAAAAGATTCAATTAATGCCATAAATTATTTAATGTAATTACTTACAGCACATGTCCCTGCCCTCTATAGACCCACTGCTGTTCACACATCAGAGCTCCTCTAACTGTGTGTGACAGGATTTGTATAGAGGAAGGGGCTTTGCATACCTGTCCTGCCTCACTGCTCCACACACTTTAAGACCCCCAGTACTGATCAGTGACTGTCCAGTCCTTTCACAGACACTGACACAGGCAGTATTATGATGATGTCACACCTTCTACTGCTGGTGATGCTGGGACTCCTTGTGCAGGGTGAGAAAGATTGACTAATGTGGGATTTTGTAACATTTTAAATTGTATTTGCTGACTTATTATGGCATCAATATTTCACTACTCAGCTTCTATAGTCTTGTCAGAATTTACCATAATTATTGAATTCTGATGTACGATATTTATATGTGTTGACATTTACTTTACCATTATTTTTCTTCTCCAGGATCAATGGCAGATATAGTACTGACTCAGTCTCCAGCAGCTCAGGCTGTTCAGCAGGGAGACACTGTCACTATCAGCTGTACAGTCAGTCAGAGTGTGACAGTCAAGAAACCTAATGAAGATGATGACTCCTATACTGAATATGACCTCCTCTACTGGTACCAGCAGAAACCTGGTCAGGCTCCTAAACTCCTAATTTATTTAGCCACAACACGACAGTCTGGGATTCCTGATCGTTTCAGTGGGAGTGGATCTGGGACTCAGTTTACACTGAAAATCACTGGAGTCCAGGCTGAAGATGCAGGAGATTATTACTGTCAGAGTGTACATGCTATCAGTGGTAGCGGTGTGTTCACACAGTGTTAGAGAGCCGTACAAAAACCTCCCTCAGTCAGACTGCACAGAGACTGCACTGCTGCAGCTGGGACCTACTGCAGGTGCTGAGGGGGGAGCCACTGATCTCTGACACCAGTTTTACGAGCAGGACTGTAGGGGGCGATGATGAGCCACAGTTCTGAATACACACCTCTCTGTGCTGAGGAAGAGTCACTCTGTGTCAGATACAGACCCCATAGCAGGGCTGCTGCTGAACCACATACAAACACACACACACACACACACACACACACACACACACAACGCAGCATAACGCTGTGTATCAGGTCACAAGGAGCACTAACAAGGAGTTCAGTTCAGTTCTTTAAATCATAAAGAAAATTTATCTTGCTGAAACAAATATCCACTTCTGGGTTATCATATGTAGATAATAAAGCACATAATGAGAGAGTTAATCATTGAGTTTTCTATAATGTAAAATTTAAATGAGAAATGCAATTGTCAGCTTGTAGGCAGTTGTCTTTGCATTTTAATCTTGACTACACACTTTCTCGGACTCTTTGACCTAATTTACAAAACTTGACGCCACAAGTGCTATGATCAGTATCAAGTACATTTTACCACTCAGTTTATTATTTTGTAGCATTAAATCATGTATCGTGACAGAGAGAGTAATTGAATGAGTTAGCAGTGGACTCTTTAATCAGACATTGAAGCTAAAGCAGGTTTAAGGTTCACCCCTCCCTCACTCACCCACTACAGAATTAAACCCCCCACCTCCTCATGTTCAAACATCTAATCTAATGTCTGATGCCTTCGTGCTGGTATCGTGTTTATGCTGCAGTGAATGTGTGCCTCGAGACCGTGGCTGTCATTAAAGGCCATGACATATCTCTCCTGTGCCACAGAGATACTGATAAAGTCTTCAGTATGCGTCTGAGGTGGCTCTCATCCTTCTGAGTCGTTGGTTCAGTATTGTAATCCCAGATTCTGTCAGTATGAGCGCAGCCCTTTAAGGCTGTCAGTATTGGGTTTATCCCTCTGCTCATGCGCAGCTCTGAGGATCTTCTTTCCTGCCATTGTCCTGCACGATGGCCCCAATCAAGTCCGCATCTACTGTATATTGCATTCACGCGACCTGAGTTCGGCACCCAAATAAACAACTTTTTCGTCATTTGACGAAACAGCTGTCCAGTCTGACTGATGCCTGCAGTACGCCCCACATAATAGGCTAGTGCACATACCGGGCTGAGGCGTGAATGAAGGGCTCTGTCTTAGCAAGGTGGCGCTTCCATTTCCTCTGATGAAGAGACAAGATGAGGAGACAGAGTGCGCCTAAATCTCCAACCCTCTTCTCTGTGGCTAACATTAAGAAAAGCACTGTCTTCCAGGATAGAACTTGAACGAGATTAAGAGGCTCAAAAAGAGCTTCTCTCAGAGCGCGCAACACCAGTGGTGAATCTAATTGTGGTGTGAGGGGGCGCATGATTGGCCGTTGCCTCCTGGCTCAGCGCAGGAAGTGCTGAAATGGCTGCTGCATATATTTTAATTGTAGAAAGAGATGGATATCTATCAGTCATCTGCTGGAGTGTTTGTGACGTTGGATTCATATGCCTCTCCACAGACCAGTGCTGAGAAACTGACCATTTTCCTGCTAACAAGCAGTGGTTGAAGGGCCCCTCGAATGGTTCATACCACCTCAAGGACAACCCAAATCTCTCCAACTGCTTTCTCTCAGGTACGACACCCCAAAAAATAGACCCATAATGGAAAATTACAGCAAGAGCGTATCCCGTAACACGGGATTGGCAGCAGTTACCTGGATCGCAACTGCATTAGTTTCGGGACCAAGGTGCGCTCGTGTGCTCTGGAGCCAGCAGTATAACTGACAAGTCCTCCTCCTGAATCCATGACAGGAGGTGAGGAATTAGAGGGACGGGAGAAAAGCATAGAGTCAGGCTTTCACAGCGAACAGTCCCCCTGGTGTATATTGGAAACCATAGCGCACCCTGTGCATCCTATCTTAAACAACTGGGTCCACTTTTGCTTCCCAGAACCGATGCCTTAATCGCCAAACGACAGTGGGGTTCAGCCTCCACTCGTTCTGAAAAGGTCCTCCAGGTGACATCAGATCAGCCGCCCAGATCTGCATTCCAGGACTGTAATGTGTTCTTATTAAACGAAGGTCAATGCGAGACCATACTAGAATCCTTCTGGCAAATTCCAGAAGCCGGCTGATCGATCTCTGCCCTGGCGGTTTATGAATGCTGCTGCCGTCGTGTTGTCTCTCGATGTTTGACATATTTTTCTCCAGAGCAAAGTGCAAGAACATTTTTAGCATCATTGATAATCCCAGGCAGTTTGTGTTGGGGGGTGTGGCCATTTCCTCCCACACTCCTCCCCAACCTGTGAGAGACGTATCTGCAAGCGCTGAGATGTGCGATGCGACTCTTCCCGGGGGAGCCCCTGTTGTTAGAACCCGAGGGTTTACCCAATAAGTCAAGTCTGACTGCACAGAAGGGGGAATAAATAAATAACAGGCGCCTTCTCTGTCCAACCAGGACAAGGCAAAGGCGACTGAACCGACTTTGGGATTTTCTCTCACATGATGAAGTCTCAGGGGGACAAAACACACGACTGACTGACATCATGCCCAGTCAGCGCATCACAGACAGTGCAGTTAACACTCTGTGGGGCTTGAGACACAACAGGAGAAAGCAAAGCAAAGACTGATTAGTTTCACGGTGTGGAGCGCGGCTTTCCCCTCCGGGGATCATCACAGCAGCCAGATGCGTTGAGCAGTGATCTTCATTCTCAGTCCTGGAGAGATACAGATTTTGTTATCGCTCAGCACTTCATTGGTCAATTAAAGTGTTGACCTCACCTCACCTGGTGACTTGGGTCCCAATTCACTGTTGAAAATAAGGAAAAAAATAAAAACCAGTAGATGCAGCAGCCCTCTGGGAGTAAGAATGAAGAGGACTGGTGTAGTGCCCTGTCGTCCAAATCACAGCCTCCTGGGGCCAAGAAATGCTGGTTTTCCAGCACCGCCTCCTGGCTTTACCAAGGATTCGTATGATTCTGCCTCATGTGAGCTGTCTTTGTGCTTGTGCTGTACTTTCGTTTTATATTTCAGCTTTCAATTCGGCCGTCTGACGATCCACTCTCAATCTGCCTTCTCCAGTGATGTCGCATGACTGCCTTCAGCATGCTTGCGTCTCGTCGTCCAATCACGTTTTCTCTTTCGGTTTTGACTCAGGTATTTCATTCATTGCTTCCATCTGTGTTTAATTCTGGGTCTCGTGAAACTCTGTTTAGTTAGGTTCAATTTTTGTTTTTCTAGTGTAGCCACTCTTGGAGTGAGTATTTCTGTTTCCTCCAGCTTTTCGCAGTGTACTTCAGTTTTCCCATCTGTTCAGTGCTTGTGCACGGTGTTTTGTTTCTGGCCTGTCTGCCAATTTTTCCTTAGTGTCTTGTGTTTAATAAACACTTCTGGATCCTGTATCTGGTGTTCTCCTGACCTCTTCTTACAGAAGGATTCAGCTACGGTGACAGCCTGCCAATCAGTAGCAATAATTGCTCACTTTATTGCAGAGAAGGGAAGAGAGAAGGACTGGATTTGGATGTAAGAGATAGATTTGGGGATTTCTGGTGTAGAACCTGAATATTTGATTTGGCTCACAATATACGTCAAAAATCATATTGTTGGAACACGTGCCCATTATGCATGTAAAATCTGAATGTTTGGTTGATCTGGTGCAGCCCAAAAGCTAGCAGTAAAGTTTTATAACCCTAGAATGGTCTTATTGCCTGCCGGTGAGTGTGGCATCCTTTGTTCCCCACGGTGGGGGGTGGGAGCCATCAAGTCTAGCAGGCCCAGCATCTCTGGAACTCAAACTTACTGGTTTCATTGAAGTTAAAGCGCAGCTACTTTAATCGGCTTAAAACAATCTAAATCTGTCAAATTCATATTATGTTTACGTTCAATATGCTAAAAAGGAACCTCTTATTTATTGATAACACAATTGGGCCAGAATACTCCATTTTAAGGCTTTTCCATGACAACTGCATCATTTTAGCACATATATATATCATGTTTGGTCTCTTTATTCTCTGAGAAATCTAAGGAGTTGAATGGAACATGTTTCATTTCCCTTGGAATTATGGTTCATCGTTTGTAAGATTAATTCGGGCGACTACCTAGTCTCCTCTCTCTGCAAACTAGTCTTATCACCTAGGCCAGTAAAACTCTGATTCGGCCACCCCTTCCTCTACCTTGTTCGGAGGTGTGGTTTGGAGCCTTTAAAGGTACGAGATCCTATGGGGGCGGGCTCTTCTCTTCCTGTCCGCTCTTCCTGTCCTGTCCTTTCTTGGTCAACTTCTGACGTGCGAATACGTAAGTGGGAGAGGTCACATGTCACCTTGTTCCGGAGCGGGGAACATGGGAGTTCTCCCCGATCACGTGGAGCGACTTTAGCTCTGCGTGGTCATTCATCTTTTCCAGGTATGAAAATACTCTAAATCCTTCTAAATTATATGCAACGGTAATTGGCTTATCATTGATTTCTTTGATTCAAGTTGTGCCTACCTGGTGAATAAATTATTGTTATTCCTTTTTCAGCTTGCGTGATTTTGCTTGATTTGTAACATTTGTACATTCTAGCCTTGTTGCGACCGGGACTTAAGGGGAAACTCCTACCAAGACATGTGTAGGTAACGATATTTCTAAGTTAGATTGAGATTATGTCCTACCCCTTAAGGGTTTGTGTAATAAGTTTTATGCAAATCCGGGTTCTTGTTACGTCTCGAGCTCAGTGCTGTTTAAATGCCAAGATGCCGCTAGCAAGATAGTCTCGTTTAACCAATGGAAGTATTGTCGAATTGAATCCAGGACAGTTGCGTTTAATTAACCCTGGGGACGCATTTACTGGGCAATGATGGTTTGCGCTGCCGTATTTGATGGCAGATTTGTCTCGAAATCCACGCAGGTGTTCCCTAAATTATCAATTCTAATTCTAATTTGGAGTCAGATTTTTAACGAGGATATAGCTAGATTGTGTATTCTACTTGTTCTATGGAGTCAGATAAATCGTAACCATTGCGCTTTCATGCCCCGTCCTCGGACGGTGAAAAATATCCATTATATTGTGATTCACCCCAGCCAGAAGAATGCTCTAATTAAAGTTAGACTTGGAGAACACGTGAGGCCTTCAACCCGGCAACATCCGCCTTTTGGTTGTTGCTCTTTTGGGGTTTTACACTGGTGAAAGTGGAGCTCATGTAATTAACACCTGCTGTAAATTCAGTGGAAAGAATAGCAATATCTGACTCATCTGAACATAAGCTGATGCAGGTAGAATGATTGAGAAAAATTATATGGCTTTAAATCTGTGTTCAATTAAAGCAATAAATAAATAAATAAATAAAAATGCAAAAAAAGCTACTGCGTGCACATAGAACCATTTTGGCGCCAATTAAGCTCTGTGATTTATTTGCATCTTCCTTTTATGTTATTGTTGGCCATGATATAGTCCATTGACAACACTTTTCACAGCAATCCTGTGTACTCCATAAATCATAATCCGCAACAGTTACAGACTCATGAAGTTAAATGTCAGAAAGAATCACATTAAAACTGGTGAGTTTGAATAAAAACAGCAGTGAACAGAGCACATGTCCCAGCCACCCATTGACCCACAGTTGTTCACGCAACAGAGCTCCTCTAACTGTGCGTGACAGGATTTGTATAGAGGAAGGGGCTTTGCATACTCGTCCTGCCTCACTGCTCCACACACTTTAAGACCCCCAGTACTGATCAGTGACTGTCCAGTCCTTTCACAGACACTGACACAGGCAGCATTATGATGATGTCACACTTTCTACTGCTGGTGATGCTGAGACTCCTTATACAGGGTGAGAAAGATGATACCATCCTATTACTTAATAATTTTACTTTTTCAGTGGAGTTCTCAAATATACAGTGGGAATTTGTTTTGTGTTGCAAACTGTTTCAGGATCAATTTCCCTTTTTTTCTTCTCCAGGATCAATGGCAGATATAGTTGTGACTCAGTCTCCAGCAGCTCAGGCTGTTCAGCAGGGAGACACTGTCATTATCAGCTGTACAGTCAGTCAGAGTGTTTATGTTTATAGCGAAGGTCACAGCTTCTACTGGTACCAGCAGAAACCTGGTCAGGCTCCTAAACTTCTGATTAAATTTGCCACAACTCGCCAGTCTGGGATTCCTGATCGTTTCAGTGGGAGTGGATCTGGGACTCAGTTTACACTGAAAATCACTGGAATCCAGGCTGAAGATGCAGGAGATTATTACTGTCAGAGTCACCACAGTGGTGCTGTGCTCACACAGTGTAAGAGAGCCGTACAAAAACCTCCCTCAGTCAGACTGCACAGAGACTGCACTGCTGCAGCTGGGACCTACTGCAGGTGCTGAGGGGGGAGCCACTGATCTCTGACGCCAATATTACCAGCAGGACTGTAGGAGGCGATGATGAGCCACAGTCCTGAATACACACCTCTGTGCTGAAGAGGAGCTGCTCTGTGTCAGATACAGAACCCAAAGCAGAGCTGCTGCTGAACCACACACACACACACACACTTCTGTACCACAACATCACAGCATCACACAGTGTATCAGGTCATAAGCAGCAGTAACAATCCAGGTGCTCTGAGTTCAGCCTAAAACAGAGGATGTGTGTATCTGCCAGAGGAGGAGTGAGAGGGATTATAAATGAACTTTCAGAAGGGTGTTTTAGTTCAGTTAATATGTGGGGATCAAGTCAGTTTGTCGGCTGCACTGTGTGGGGCTCGCTGTATTTCTCTGTACTTTTGTCAATAGAAAAATAAATGCAGGCACATCCTAGTTGCAAAGTGGATAGTTTAATAGAGTAGAGGAACGAGTGGATCTGTACACAAGTACAGATGAACAAGAACCAGCAACTGAGGGAAAAAGTGATCACTTATAGCTTGAGGTTCAAAGGATGCTTAGGAACAAAAAGATAATTTGCCTAGAATGATAGAAGGTGGGGTAGAGACAAACAAGGTGTGGGGACATTGGGGTGAGGGCTGAAGGGCGATGGGGTCACCACACAAAGGAAGTGATCTAAGAAGATAACACGAGAAGCATTGGGGCCAGACGAGGTTGTGTATCGGCTCTCTGCAAGGTGTAACACTTCAGAGGGCCTATCAGCTATTGGCTCCCATGTTTCCCAACACACTGGACTGAATAGTAGCAACAGATTTTACTCTTTGCTGTAAATCTTTCTTATGGACCTTTTCAGGAAAAAAAAGCGGTGAACATGCATCTCTGTGAGGTGGAATGGATAAAATAAATGTTTTTTTTAATCATTATCAGAGCTGTAACATGACTGCAACAGACATTCACTTCTGCGCCAGCTTTTGTGAAAAAAATTGGGAATTAAATAATTTGTCAAGAAGTTTTGCACACTTTAAAATACATGTGTATGTCATCATTGGCTGAAATATAACCTCATCTCGACTCTTAAGCTTAACTGTTTATACTGTATTGACTTCAGTATTTACAAAAAATGGCTTCACCCAAATGCATTGATCACATTTGCTGACTGCAATGACTGTATGATTGAACACGTCACTTGATTATTTTGTGACACTACAAAATGTCTTGACAGAGGCAGTAATTGAAGCCCACCATGCAAGAACAAGTTCTGTCACTTTTTGGTGATTTTGAGATTTCCCACCAGATGAAGCCACAGACATCTCCTCTATCTTATATTGGAAGCATGTAAAGATCACATGACTCCTTAACCACTTTGTAGAGAACTAGAAACAGTCATGTCATCTATTTTTAGGAAAGCCGCATGCAATAACAAGTCAATTTGAGTTAACTGGTTCTTCCATGGTAATGTAGCGGAACAGGACCGTGCACTGCCCAGAGCAACAACCAGTTATGTCTAAAATTCATTTGATCCTGTTAAAAGAGGTTACAGAGGTTGTTTCCATGTGGCTTATCTGACCTGTTTTTGTAATTAAATTAACTTGTTTGTGAAATACTTTACTTTGCAATGTATTTTATCACTTCATTCCTGCTATCCATTCTGTGCAGTGGCAATCACTCAATTCCAACAAATCCTTGTTTTAAGTACCTTTCCAGCAATCCATGTGGAAAACTATGGTACCGCTGAGCATTAATAGTATTAAAACATTTTACCCCACGCGGTAATAGAATATACAGTCAACACTTCATGGAAACTTTATCATGCCCGCCCACCCTGCATGCGCTGACTACTTTTTTCCGGGGAAAGGGGCAGTGGCGGCCAGTGGGCGGAAAACCGAGGGGGCGCAAAACATCCCTTGAAATTAGTGACCCGATTTACCTCATTGTTTTTTGTCAACATGTTTTCCAACAATATGAATAATCAATAGGTGGTTAAGCACACAGTTTCCCTTATGATGAAATGTTTAGGCGAGTGAATAAAAAAAATGTTTAATTCACATGCCTTAATAGGCAACTCTTCATGAAAAAACCACTGTGGATTTTCCACGTTAAATTTCATCACATCCTAAGCAAGTCGTCAAACCTGTGTGTAATGATTGTTTGATTGAAAAAGATTGAAATGCGCTCTTTTTCCGATCAACTGATGCGTTTGATTCCTTGTCTAAATGAAGACAACTGGCTACACCTGAGAGGAGAGAGTTAAGGTGTCTTTTATCAGTGAAATTAACTGAAAACAGATCAAGACTAAGAAGCAGTTAAAAGATGTTTATCGCCCTCCTTGCTCTCAATCCACCAGCCGCCACTGATTTTTTCACACAAATCCCGGGAGAAAAGGGGGTTCAAGACATTTTGTTCCAGAGATATGGGGTCCTTCCTGAAATCTAGGTACAGGGGAACATCGGTTTAATGGGCCCTCTGATGTTGGCCTGTCTCGTATTCTAGGACATGCCTTTTTTTAGCCCTTTCTCTCTTCTTTGTAGCTCGCTTGAGATGTCAGATTCTGGAAAAGATGATTATTAGGGCGACATGTCTGATGAGATCCTGCAATCCATCATCGACGGCATGGGCGACACCTCACTTCCAGTTCTATCGAATTCAATGATTTCTGCAGAAACTGATTCATCCTATTCACAAGGTGGAGACAGACAGGACACAGCCACGCCATCCGAGCCAATTCACAACGATGGCCACGACTGGAACTGCATCTATTTCTTTATCAGGAAGGGATCTCCTCTTTAGTACACAAATTTCAGGATCATTAGTTTGCTCCTCAATCATCCGCTTTCTGGACAGAGACAAGTCTCCAGACTCATCAGAATCACCAGACCCATCTGGCCGGCTGAACAAAGAACTGATAAAAGTATCTGATAACTCCTCAAACAGAGAAACCATAGTAGGCCAAACAGAGTCATGAGGCGAACCACCTGAGTCATGACTATTCAATGTGCTGCACGGCACCACATCATCTTCTTCTTGAGCCTTCTTGGCCATAGCACGAGTCACTGCGCAAGAGGGATACAGAGATGGGTCTTCATCGCCATCTTCAGTGCTCAGCTGTGAAGTAAGATGTACAGGGGGAACTACATTGCCTCGAGCCAGGTCATTGCCTAGCAACAGAGAAACACCCTTGATAGGTAGACTTGACATAAGTCCCACCTTTACCTGTCCTGTAACTAAATCTGACTTCAAGAATACAGAGCGCAGGGGTACAGATACAGTCCTCCCTTCAATACCTTGTACAAGTATGAAATCTCCAGAAGTGGTCTCATCACGTAACTCCAAGGAGTCCATCAACAAAAGTGACTGAGAAGCTCCAGTATCCCTTAGGATATATATAGGGACAGGAGGTGAATGCTCATTCAGAGCCACAAATCCCCCTGACACAAACGGAAGAAATTCCTCCCTCACAAAGTCAGCTGTATCAGGCTTTTTAGCCCCACATGAAGCAGGCAATTTAGCAGATCGATCATCTACTACAGGGGTTTCTAATCTTGTCCTCACAAAGGCATTTGGTTCGGTATCCTTTTCTTTTTCTTTCTTAGCTTTAAGGAACCAACACTTCGTTGTAACGTGACCAGATTTCTTGCAATAACTGCAAACTAGATGACTTTTGTCACTGTCAGTTTTCACACTTTGATCAGACCTGTTACTGGATTTCTGAGCACCATCACCAGATTTGTCCTCATAATTCCTCATAATCAGAGGAATCATCTGCAGACAAAGCCGAATAGGCTTGTTGAGCTTTACCCTTGAGGACAGTTTGCAACATCAGAGGCCAGTGTTCCTTCAGCCACTGACAACTTTTAGCTACCTTTTCAAAACACTGGAAATAGTTGTCAACATCTTTTTCTGCGAATGGAGGCACCAGCTTTACCTCCTGGCTAGCCCGAAATTTATTTTCAGTTGCTATTTTTATTTTTAGCTGCTCCATTAGGAGCCTTTCTTCCCTATCGAATTTCTGTAAATCAAAATCTCTCTGTCTCTCTCTTTCTGCTCTTTCCTCTCTCTATCTCTCTCTTGCTAATTTTTCTAACTCAAATTCTCTTTGTTTTTCTTTTTTCTCCCTCTCAAATTCTCTTTGTTTTTCTTCTCTTGCTAATTTTTCTAAGTCAAATTGCCTTTGTTTTTCTCTTTCCTCTCTTTCAATCTCTAGCAGTTTTATTTAAGTTCAATTTCTACATTTGGATTTTCCAATGGAAACTGTTCCAGATCTCCTGGTGCAAACACATTTTCATCAATGTAATATTCAAATATCTCTCTAGCCTGTCTTGCTTTTCGCATGGCTGGTTTTACCTTTGTCAGCTCTAAATGTCTGCATATTTCTAGCAGTTCTGTCTTTTTAAAAGACTTCAAAACCTCTATGGTTTGTGATGCCAAGAAATCATCCATTGCTGTCTATCTGTCAATATATATCTAAGAAAATTTAAAAAACAATTTTACAATTTGAAATGTTAGATTTTCAATAAATGACTCACACAATGGTCTCTCCCGGACAAGCCCCCAATTTGTTATGGCCCCAATTTGTTATAACATATATGACAGCAAGGGATGACAGACAAAATTTTAAAACTTAAACAGGTTTAATTAAACAAAGGCAACTAACAACAAATTACTCTGCTGAGCAAGATTGTTAAATACAAGAACAAAAATATTTACAGTCCCTTTGGTTGGGTTGCTTGGTGATGTCCTGGGTGAGGAAAATGCTCCAACACAAGCAAAAATCCACAAAAAACTTCACAGGTCTTGAACAGAATGACAGGTCTGGTCACATGTATCCTTCTCCTTGCAATTTCTCCTACTCCTTTACTCTCTCAGTTTTCCTCTTTATATACTCTTTTGCAGACCCCTCCCACATTTAGACCTCTTTTTTTTATTCTCTGGGACTTGTCCCACACATGCCCAAGACATGTCCAAACCTAGCTCCAGTCTGGGCTGAACATAAGAAAGGTCAATACTGCCATCTAGTGGCTTCTATTCGCATTACACAGGGCAGCAAACAGAGTTCTCGTAGTCGGGCAGAAAATGGTCAAAGCAAACAGATGCAACAATAATCCAAAATCACAAAGGCAAAAATCGAAAGTCGGGCAATCCAGTCAGAAAGATAAACACTGAGTAATCAAGGCGAGACACGTAGCACAAGAAGACTAGGGAAAACGATCTGACACTGGAAGAGCTTGAACAGACATCTTAAATATACATCCGGGGTGAACACATGACTGGGGAGAAACAGGTGCAATCAATGATACAATAATCAGGATTGGCACATGAGGAATAATCTAATTTCATGAATCTGGCCAAAGCCAAAACGCAGACAGGGATCACAAGACAAACCTATGTACAAAACAACAGCTCCGGTTAAGGAGTACTAAAGTGCATATTTTAAAGAAAAGGAAAGCCTAAAGTGTAAGTGGAGATCCACAGAAGCTGCAGCAGAGATAATCAGGGATAGGCAAGGAGGCGGAGACTAGAATTGGGCGACTGCTGAGAGATCGTTTGTCAATTAGTATGTGCAGCTATACAATCCCGAGTGCATGTTAGTAAGTTAGTAAAAATATACAATGTTAATATGTGTTAGTAATTATCGAAAACAGCAAACTGTTAGTATGGATTAGTATATAGTAAAAGAGAGAGGAAGGAAGCACACAAGATAATGAAAGAAGGTTGAAACCCAGAAACCAATAAATCACCCGAATGAGTGCACGCAAGACTAGGGACCGTGAGCAAAGACAATACATAAGACAAGACAGGGTAGACGAAGTGCAATGCATGGAAAGGAAAACATGGCAAGATAACTAATGATCTAAACATGAAAAATAATTAAACAAGGAAATCCAAACTACCAAAATACAATACATAATCCTAAGAATGGTCAGTCAGAGCAATGGTCACTAAACATAGAAATCCATAAATATGGCAAAGCCAGACACAGAACTTAAACAAGACATGAGCATAATCCAGAATCACAACATGTACACGCACACAAAGACACACATATACAAGCAGTTCACACACAGACGCACAGACACACGCACATACAAGCAATTTAATTCATACATGCATGAGCCACACACACACACATAGGCAGCAGGCTTCTGTAGCTTTGATTAGTAAGCAGGCTTCAATTTAGTTGATTTGAAAATATAATCAGGCGAGACATTTAAATGTATTTCATTTCTGTAACTTTGATCAATAATTGTTCAGTAAAATCATTAGTTATTACTGATCAGTTAAATCATTTATGTATCCATTTGTATTTTTCCTCTCTCTAATTTTCCTATTCATTCATTCTCATGCTAAAGTATTACACTGGAAGAGGGTAGTTATCTTGGTTGCAGTTTTCAAGGCAAGTTGACAGTGGTTTTGGTTTGCCTGTCTCTGGGAAAACCTGTGACCCGAACACCTGTGACCCAACTAAAAGTCATGTGAAATAAGTAGCCTTGAAGTTTGCAGACACTACGTTATGAATAGCTGTGATGAAGGTATAAAAACTGTGTGAAAAGCAAAATGTCAGTTCTTCTTGTGCAAAAAGAACTTGGCTTTATATCTATCAACATGCCACAATAAAGCCTAATTTTCTGAAGAATCTGTCTCTCTCCACTTGCTTGAGGATGGGGGAACCTCATAATATGAAAACGTGTCTGGATGAAAACCACAACAAATTTGGAGAGCCAGCGGCAGGAGTTGGCAAAGGTTGGTTACACTCGTAAGGGTGCACGGTCTTCTGGTGTTCGGAGATGGTGCAGGGAGCACACACACACACACACACACACACACACACACACGCACACACGCACACACACACCCTAAGATGCCAACAAACTAAGGATAAGGTGAGCAATTTAATTAATTTGCTTTAATGGTCTTGCTCAGGTAGATAAGTGAGGGTGTTGTTTTGTGTCAAATAAGTGGGTAACAGGAACTAAAAGAAAAACAAAGTAACAAAGTTGCCGAAAGAGGGGAAATTTGATCTTGCAGTATGTGAAAGAATTATGGGTATTATAACAGATTATACATCAGTGGACAAAACGAGCTGGCAATTCTGGAAGTGATTAGAGAGAGGAGGACCCTAAACACATAGGATCAGGATAAAATTTGATTTTGCAAAACAAAGTGAAGCTGTGTCTCAGTCAAAGCCATTTGGAAAGTTTACTGACAATTAATTGTTTAAAGGGGATCTAATTTGCTATTTTTCTTATTTTAAGTTTATATTTTGGTTTTTGACTCCCCTAGAGTACTCGTGATCGCGCAAAGTAAAAATGGGTACTTATTTCGCTCATACTGCCATCCTCAAAAAACCCCATTTGTAGTTTATTGTAGTCTCTGTCTGAAACGTCTCATTGGGGTGGCTCTTCCGCTATGGCCCCCACTCCCCGAGTGCCCACTTTCTTCTGACTGGCCAGCTCTGTGGAGGGTGGGAAGAGGGAGTTGGGCTGGAAGAGGCTGCAGAAAGCAGTTTTCAGAGTCTGCCATGGAGTCTGCTTCCCCAGAATGAAACGGGAGACACGGCCGTCATCTGATAGCAAAGCGGCAGGCAAATTCCGCAATCTAACGTTATACTTGAATATACATCTAATGAAATGAACTTGTTCTAATAAAAGCAGAGGCGAAAGTGGAGGAAGTAGTGCGAAAATCTTGCAGCGCAAGCTCAACTTTGCTATCGGCAACAGTTTGCTAGCCTTTCTTCGCAGAAAATGGGCGAGTTATGGAGACTGCGCGAGAGCTAGATAGAGCTCCGGTTATGTCAAGAACATAATACAGGTTTTACAGAGTGTAAGTTCTGTCTGCGTGATTCATTGCTTATGTGGAGCTAGTGAATCGATCTCCTCTACTGGGAAGAATTTAATATTTATTCGATGGCAATAAATTGTTTGTTATACTGGACACATTATAGCCTGTACGCTTCCCTATTGCTTTCACCGGTAGCATCAGAGAGTTTGCCCAGACAATGGAGATGTATCAAGCTGACCCCGGTCATGGATAAGTAAAGTGATCGTTTCCCAAGCACCCAAAAACGTATCCAAGCTTTGCAAAATCTACATCTGGTCTAACTACTGCCCAACTCGGCAGACATATACAGCTCCTCTCCGTTTAGCTTCAACTGTAGTGGCTGCAATCAGGCAACGTAATGATGAAACTATCACATTGATGCTTATTGATGCGAAGTAACACAAGCATGTCGATCAGAATTGCTGCATATAAGTTAACCCGAGCATTTTTAATTTGCTGAGCACGCGAACTAACATGCAGTAGCTGATAATCGGTCATGACTTGTAATGTAATCTGTCACGCGAAAAATTCGTTTCGCGTTTGGTGTGAAAGCTGCTTAACGCGCACATAACGCCTATATTCGCGTCTTTGCATTGACTTTGAATGTAGCTAATCTGTCGCGCGAAAAATTTGTTTAGCGTCTGGTGTGAAAGTGGCTTGAATTGTATTCGCGTCTTTGCATTGACTTTGAATGTAGGCTAATCTGTCCAGCAAAAAATTTGTTTCTTGTCTGATGTGAAAGCAGCTTTATGGATAGTACGCGACAGCTAGAGAGAGCTCAGTTATGTTATGAACATAATACAGGTTTTGCAGACTGTAAGTTCCGTTAGTGAAGACAAGTTGCTTATGTGGAGCTAGCGAATTGATCACCTCTGCAGGAAAGAATTACCTATTTAATCTCTGCCTTTATCGGCTTTTTATTAGCTACAACAATTTTTAAAGGGGAATGAAATTATGTCAAGGCAGTGCAAAGAAATCATTTGTAAACCGTTAGAGCTTCTGCGTTTCGAATTGCTTTCATGGTAGCACCAGAGAGCTTGCTCAGACATTTGTGAAGTATCCAGCTGATCCCAGTAATGGATAAGTGAAGCGATCACTAACTGTAGTGGCTACAATCGGGCAACGTTATGATGAAACTGCCACATTGATACATGCTGAAGTAACACAAGCATACCGATCAGAATGACTGCATATAAGTTAACCAGGAGCTTTTTTAATTAGCAGGACACATAAACTAACATGCAGTAGCTGGTAACCAAGCGGTCATAACCACAGAGACAAATTCTTGCAATACTGGTTTTACAGACAGCAAGTTCTGTTACTGTGAACAAGCATCCAAATTACAAACAACTATTAAAAGTTAGCTTCAAATGCGGTTTATGTTCACACACCTTCTGAAGAATTTGCCCTGATATCACTCTTGCATATTTCGGACACAAACATTAGCAACAGTAACTTGGATATGTTAGCCACTGTGCTACAGCCACAATCAACTGGCTATCACGTCAGGTTGGCTTATGCAGTAAAAGCAACTTACAGCTTCTGTGTCTGTGAGTCACGGACAGCCGCAACTGATACAGGCTTTATCTTCAGATATTTTACAAAGCCTGCGTTTGAGGCCAGTTGTTAGTGCTAACTATCGTTAGCGGTTCTGCTAGCCACCCGTAACACGTTAGCATCACTTACATTATTTGCTGTTATATGGTTACTTACAGCTTGTGGCTCTGAGTGCTTGATCGAATTTTGAGAATTTGAGAAGCAGCTGAAACACTTATCCTTTGTCAAATTATCCTTTATTGACAAAGCTGTCTTTGGTGAAATGCTGAGCACAAGCAGCTCCGTTTGGCCGTGGCAAAAAACAAAACAAAAAACCTACCCACTGATTTTTGGTGGCATCGTCTTTTGGAAGAGAAATATTTGTTTTTCTTCATGTCCAAAAGTAAACGGACAAATAGCTTTGGGAGAGATACTAACAAAATTGCACCTCAAATGATCTGCGGTTCTACTTTTGTATTTCCAAAAGTGTCAACGCTACCAAGGCATAGGATGATCTGCCATTGTTAGTGCCTACTAGAATAGTTTCCGGTGTGGGCAGGTCTAGCGCAGTGGCTGGCTCTGGCTAGGTCTGTAATAATTGGATGGCACAACCTGACGTCAGGTTTCGCCCAGATCTCGTGAAGATCTCGGGAGGAGCTGTTCAGAGAGGAAATCATGCTCATGAATTCACATTCTTGGATTACGGCAAAATCCCTGTATTTTATGTTTCGAAACTTTTCAGAGGTTGAGCATGGACAACCAACATTACAACATTACTGATATGTATTTGTCGAACCTGAAAGTTTGATTTGGCTGGATTTTACTCAAAATACATGTCAATTCATATTGTTGGAACACAGGCACATTCCATGTGTAAAATTTGGTTGATTTAACAGCAAGCTTATACGACCTGGATGCTCTGTTGCCTGCCTCGAATCTCCTTTGTTCTGCCCAGCAGGGGGTTTGGAGCCATTTGCTCTGGCCCTCTGAAACTCACAGACCTCTTCTTATTTAAAGTCAGGATCAGTTACTTTTAAGCTGCTTAAAACGATCTTAACCTCTATCAAATTCATAATATATTTCTGTTCAATACCCTAGGAAGGAACCTGTTATATGTTGATAACGCAATTGGGCTATAATATTCCATCTTAAGGCTTTTCCATGACAACTGCATCATTTTAATACATATTCATATCATGTTTGGTCTCTTTACTCTCGGGGGAGTCCAAGGAGTTGAATGGAACATGTTTCATTTCCCTTGGAATTATGGTTCGTTTGTAAGATTCATTCAAGCAACTACCCTAGTCTCCCTGTGCAAATTATCTTATCACCTAGGCCAGTAAAACTCTGATTCGGCCGACCTTCCCTCTACCTTTTTCGGAGGCGTGGTTTGGAGTCTTTTAAGGTACGAGATCCTGAGGGGGGGGCTTCTTTTCTGTCTTCTTGGGGTAAGTCACATGTCACCTTGTTCCGGAGCCGGGAGGCATGTGAATTCTCCCCGACCACGTGGGGCGACTTTAGCTCCACGTGGTCGTTCATCTTTTCCAGGTATGAAAATACTCTAAATTCTTCTAAATTATATGTAACGGTAATTGGCTTATCATTGATTTGTTTGATTCAAGTTGTGCCTACCTGGTGAATTAAATTATTGTTATTCCTTTTCCAGCCTGCGTGGTCTCATTGTATATTCTTTCTGGCCTTGTTGCGATTGGGACTTAAGGGGAGACTCCTACCAAGACGTGTAGGTAGCGATACTTCTAAGTTAGATTGAGATTGGGTTCTACCTATTAAGGGGTTATGAAATTACCGGCTCTTAAGATTTAGCTATTGGTTAATCTTTCTAAGGGGCCCTTTGATATGCATAAACCTAGGTTCGTGGTACGTTCATACTCAGAGCCATTTGCCTGATGTTGCTACCATGACAGTCTCTTCTATCCAATGGATTTATCGTCGAATTAGACCAGGCAGAGACGCCTATTTTAACCCTAGGGGGTGTTCTGCTTTGTGACAATGGTTTTCGCAGACAGAGTTTGGGTGCGTAACTGCCCTGAGATTCACGCATGCTGTTTCAATTCTAATTCTAATTTGGAGTCAGATTTTTAACGAGGATTATAGCTAAATTTTGTATTCTAACTGTTATATGGAGTCAGATAAATCGTAACCATTGCGCTTTCATGCCCCGTCCTCGGACGGTGAATAAATATCCATTATATTGTGATTCACACCAGCCAGAAGAATGCTCTAATTCAAGTTAGACTAAGAAAACACGTAAGGCCTTCAACCCGGGCAATATCCGCCTTTTGGTTATTGCTCTTTTGGGGTTTTACATATTTGTCAGGATTACATACAGGAACCACAAGCAAGCACCAGAGAGTACAAAAAATGGAGGCTTTATTTATGAAGGGGGGAGACCCCAGACAGAGCAGGTAACGGTACAATGTCCACAATCCAAAAATCTGAATCCTAAGGGCAAAATCCAGAACCGTAAACAGGGCACCAATCGCAAAATCTGGGTCGTACAAAAAAGGTTCGGTAACAGTAAATGCAGCAAAGTACAGGGAATGGGCAAAAATCGTAAATCGTGGACAGTCCAGTCAGAAAGGTAATCACAGTGGAAACAAGGCGAGAGAAGCGTAGCACAAGCAGACAAAAGAAAACTTTCCGACAAAAAAGTGCTGAGAGAAGACTCCTAATATACACTCAAGGGAAGTTACATGCTTAACAGAACACAGGTGGAGGAAGTCAGACTGATTACAAAGGAGGGAACATGAGGGAGAACCTAATCACATGAAATAGGCAACAGCCAAAACGTGGACAGGGATCACGAGAAAATCCTATAGACAGTTATACAGCTCTAGTCAAGGAGCTCTAATGTGCATGGATAAAAAGAGAAAGGACAGCGTGAGCAGGTGTGGAGAATCCACTGAAACGCAGCAGAGAAGATTAGGGAGAGACAAGAGGCGGAGACTAGAACAGGGTGAGTGCTGAGAGCTTGTTAATCAATTAGTAAGTGCAGCTATACAATCCCTTAGTGCTCGTTAGTAAGTTAGTATTATATACAATGTTAGTTTGTGTTAGTAAGCAAAAATAAAAAACTGTTAGTATGGGTTAGTAAAATAGAAAAGCAAGACGAGGGAAGTAAACGAGACTGGAAGGAATGGTGAAATCCAGAAACGAATAAATCACCTGAAAGAGTGGCACGCAATACCGGGCTGTCAGCAAACACAAGACAAGAGACCAGACAGGGAGAGACAAAGTTCAATGCATGGTAAAAACAAAAAAACCGGAATTACCGGAATTAAACTATGGTAAAATGCAAAACATGGCAAAGACTAAACTAGACATAACATGAACATAAACCAGAACCAAATCACAATACATAGTCCTAGGCATGGTCAGGTAATGGTAAGCATGGCAAACAGGCAGAATCACAATAGTAACCCCCCTCCCCCCACCGACGAAACTCCTCCTGGCGTTTTTTTTTGTTCAACCAGCAGGCCTGGGATGAGAAGCATGAAAGTTTGTTATTGAAGTCTTATCCAGGATGTGTCTGGATGGCACCCAGCTGCGATGCTCAGGTCCATAGCCCTCCCAGTCGACAAGGTACTGAAGTCCTCTACCTTGCCGACGACAGTCCAGGAGGGCTCAGACCATAAAGGCTTCGCCTCCGTTGATGATCCGGCTGGTGGTGGGGGATCAGGTCCAGAGGACAGGGGGTGGGTAACTGTAGGCTTAATTGGGGACACGTGAAAGGTAGAGTGGATACGGCGCATGGAATGGGGCAGATGGAAGCGAACAGCAGTGGGACTTAAAACTTTCTCTGTAGTGAAGGGGCCCAGGAACTTATGGAATAGATTTCCCCCATTACCTCGGAGGGGAATGTCTCTTAAGGATAGCCAGACGCGCTGCCCAGGCCAATTTGAAGGGGCGGCAGTGCTTCTTGTCTGCCTGAGCCTTTATCCTGGTGACTGACCTGAGCAATGCCTCACGGGTGGTCCTCCTTGTGTGCCTGCAGTGGCGCACAAACTCTCGGGCTGATGGAATGGCCACCTCCTCCTCCTGACATGGGAACAAAGGGGGCTGGTAACGTAGGCAGGGAGAGATACCAGAAGCAGCAGAGGTATGACTATTCATAGCATATTCTGCCCATGGCAGCTGATGACTCCAAGAGGAGGGGTTCTTTCGGCATAAACATCTTTTAACAGTCTCGATGCATTAGTTAGCCTGCTCGGTCTGGCCATTGGTCTGGGGATGGAAACCTGTAGACAAACTGACAGAGGTGATTTACAAAATGACTTCCAAAACAGGGCAGTGAATTGGGGGTCGCGATGGGTAATATCAGTGGGAATACCGTGTAATCTGATGACATGTTGGATTGTGAGGTTGGCAGTTTCTTGGGCAGAGGGGAGCTTAGCGAGGGGAACCAACTGAACAGCTTTAGAAAATCTATCAACGATGGTATGGATGGTAGTGTAGTGATTGGAAGGGGGAAGGCCAGTGATGAAATCTAAAGCAATGTGAGACCAGGGGCGGTGTGGTGTGGGTAGGGGTTGTAACAAACCGTGAGGGGGTTGATGGGATGCTTTAGCTTGGGCACATAACGAGCAGGCTGCCGCAAAACTCTGAATATCCAGTGTCATTTCTTGCCACCAGAATCTTTGCATAATGAAGTCCTCGGTACGGCGGATTCCTGGATGACCGGAAAGGTTGGATGAGGGACCCCACTCCAGGACTCGGGATCGCAGGTTGACTGGAACGTAGAGGCAGTTAGTAGGACATGCACTGGGGGTAGCTGAATTAACTTGGGCTTCCCTGACTTCCCTCTCGATTTCCAAACAGATTGCTTTAACAAAGAATCTGAATCTGAATCTGAATCTGAATCTTGTGGTCGGTCCAAACAATGAAAGGAACCTCAGCCCCCTCCAGCCAATGTCTCCATTCCTCCAATGCCAATTTTACCACCAACAGCTCCTGGTTGCCGATGTCATAATTTCTCTCTGCGGAGCTGAGGCGACGAGAGAAAAAGGTGCGCGGGTGGATCTTACCATCCTCAGCGGATCTCTGGGAAAGGATAGTGCCGACCCCTACATTGGAGGCATCAACTTCAACGATGAACTGGAGTTCAGAATTAGGAATGTTGAGGATTGCTGCAGCCGTAAACCATGACTTGAGCTCATTAAAGACTTTCTCAGCTTTCTCTGACTAACAAACTTTGCTTGAGTGGAGGTGAGTGCAGTGAGGGGTGAGGCAACAGAACTATAATTTCGAATGAAATGGCAGTAAAAGTTTGCAAAACCCATGAAGCATTGAAGTGACTTACGGTCTTCGGGTCAGAGCTAGTTGGTGACGGCCTCTACCTTAACTGGGTCCATCTGTATGGTGTCTGGAGCAATAATGTAGCCCACAAAGGTTGTGGATTGAACAAAAAACTCACATTTCTCTGCCTTAACAAAAAGTCAATTCTCCAGGAGATGGCGAAGTACCTGACAGACATGTTTGACATGTTCCTCCTGTGACTCTGAAAAAATCAGAATATCGTCAAGATAGACAAATACAAACTTATTGATCATGTCTCTTAACACATCGTTGACAAGGTTTTGCAAAACAGCTGGGGCGTTGGTAAGGCCGAAGGAGGGAACCAAATGCTCCCAGTACCCAGTGGGAGTATTAAAAACTTGTTTCCACTCATCCCCCTCACGTATACGCACCAGATGGTAGGCATTGCGTAGGTCTAATTTGGTACACTAATTTGGTTACACTTTAGCTCCTTGTAAAAGGTCAAAAGCAGTGTTCATGAGGGGGAGAGGGTACCTGTTCTAGACGGTGATTTTGTTGAGCCCACGATAGTCAATACAGGGCCTCAGCAACCCGTCCTAATACAACAGTATTAAAAGAAGGATCAGTATGTTAAGTCCCCTTTAACCCATCGCCAAATATACAGTAATATCAGGTTTGGGAAACCCAGTTGTATGGCTATAAGGGTAGGGAGTAAGGAAACAGAATTGCCGTTGGCAGTGTGTTAAAGAGCACCTAAAAGTTTATTGGGGAGGGATGCAGTTTTGGCATTAGGTTTAAATTTGAATTGTGCAGAAGAAGGAATTGATTTAACAGGGATTTATAGCATACAAATAAAATAAAAAAAAAGTGAATTAGCAATGTATATTGGTTGGGGGATTTAGAAGACCAAATTTAAGAGCAAGTTTGGAGTAAATGGGGGAAAATGTGTAGAGGCCCAAATACCCCAGGCTACATGGCCTGTACAATGATATTCGACGGGGAATATTGCCATGTTGATGGCAAACACTTGTTCAGCGTTTTTATAAGGTTGGTTTAAGTAAGTGGAATTAATTTGGGTGGGAAACAAAAGCAGGAGTTTTGTCATTTTAATGGCTGTGGAGATGTAAAAGGACAAAGTTGTAGAAGTGAGCAGAATAGTAATTCCTTCTGAAAACCGATTAAAAGTCCCTTGTTTATTGACTAAATAAACGCATGCCCTTCTTGAATGATGAGAAAAGTAGCAGTTAACATAAAATATAGTATGAAATGTAATAGTTTATGTTATGGTTTTATCGAGTTAAAAAAAAATCAAACGAAATATTGTGGGATGAGAGTCTGTTTTTTTAAACAGAGTCAAAACAATACAGCGAATGGAGGAGTTGGGGACAGAAGCAGATAAGGGAGCACAGATAGGTGAAAGGTCAACATGCAGAAATCAGAGAACAGCAGGGAGGTCGAAGCAATGCGATTTCATGTGGAATTTTCGTCATTTGTTTAACAAGAATAAGTTATGCCCAGTAAAGGACTCATGTGAAGGATCAATTTTAGAACAAGCAGTGCATTGTGATTAAAAAAAATGACTGAAAGCTTTCTTGATCAAAGAAATGCAATGAATGATATCATTTCTCTGTTTTTGAACAGTAACTGTCAACAAACACACACACACACACACACACACACACACACACACATGAGAGGTCAGAGGAACACCAGGTGCAGGATGCAGAAGTATTTATTAGACACAAAAACACTAAGGGACAAATGGCAGACCCGCCAGAAACAAAACACCGTGCACAAGCACTGAACAAATAGGAAAACTAAGGTACACTGCCGAAGGCAGGGGGAAACAAATGCTCACTCCAAGAGGATAAACTAAGAAAACAAAAACTGAACCTAACTAAACTGACGGACACACTGGGAGACTTATACACAGGGCAGACGAGACGAGGGCGCAGCAAACAGAAAGACTCGGGAAACATACACGGGAGACACTCAGAACGCACGAGGCGCTGGGACTTCACCATGTGGACAAATACGAAGGTTCCGTCTGACAATCGCGTGGAAAACTGGAGCTTATATAGTCACGAGAGGAGGCGGGGACTCGGAATGCAATCACACTGAAACAGAAACACATGGGATTAATAAACAATCACACGAGGACCGGGCTAACAATAATGACTTGAGACAAGACGCGGAGACGAGCAATCAAGCTAGACGGTTTAGATTAAGGTAATCTAAACGTGACAAGGAAAAAGCACCATAAGAGAAGCGAAGGGAAGAATAGTGTTTTAAATGCAGTTAATCAGAAAGCTCAGACTGAATGCAGAAAAGCCAGAATCGCACATGCTCGCTAAATGAGTCAATCAATGTTAATACTACGTGACAAAATATTTACAATCACCCTTAAATAAGTGCTGATTAGTACGGGTTAGTAATGTCCTATCAGAGAGCACATTCACTCAGTTTTGCGAGACCCGGAATTAAACACAGCTGGAAGCAATGAATGAAATACCAAAGCCAAACAGAAAGTAAAAACGTGATTGGATGACGAGACACAGGCACGCTGAAGGCAGTCACACGACACCACTGGAAACAGATTGGGAGCGACTGTCAGACAGCTGAACTGAGAGCTGGAAATAAAAGAAACGAAAGTAAAGCACAAGCACAAATAAGCACGGGACAACACACGAAAGGGACAACACAAACACACACACACACACACACACACAAGCAGTTCAGACTCATGAGCAGTGCACACAGACACATGCACAGGCACAAGCAGCACATGTACACACACACACACACACATACACGCACACACGCACACACACACACACACACACACACACACACACACGCAAGCAATTCACACATAGACACAAACATACCAGCAATTCAATTCACACATACATGAGCAGCTCACACACCTAAGGAGCGGGCTTCTGTAGCTTTGATTAATAAGCAGGTCTAGTTGATTTGAAAACATAATCAGGTGATATATTTGATTTCTGTAGTTTTGATCAATATTGAAACATAATCACTTGAATCATTTATGTATCCATGTGTATCCTATACCTTAGGCTGTATTTTTCCTCTCTCTGCTGTAATTTTTCTCTCCTTTTTAGTGTTATGCATGTTTATCTTTTGGTTGTAGTTCTTAAGGGAAATTGGCAGTGTTTTGGTTTGCCCGTCCTGCTGTAGCATGAATGAGAAGGTGGAAAAACCATATTTGGAAGATATTTCCTGAGAGAGGGCTGTAACATTTTGTGTACTGTACTGTTCTGTCACATGGACCAGTGGGACCACTGTAATTACTAAAAATGATCTGTTCAGAGCATTCATATTTTTGAGATATATTCAACGGGTCTTGTTAGGTGTCACTAGCTGCTTAATTAATTTGCCAGACTAGTGCAGTATAGAAAAAGCGACAAGCTGCTTATTGTTAGACTACCGGCTTCAAACATTTTGAACAATCACATTCATTGCAATTTATTTATGAAAATGGCAGGCTAGATAAATAGCTTGGCCAACAGTTATGCTGAGGTTATGGCAGGCATTTACCATCTAATCACAGTATTTGATGAATGTTTAACCCATGCAGAGGGCTAGTGCGGCTGTCCATGAGGAATGGGACTGAAATCATCCCATGACTGTAATATCCTGTAACCTATTTTAATTGTTAAAGCCGATTTACAGCAGATCGTAGTGCAGTAGCAGCATCGGCCAAGATGAGCTAGTTGTAATCAAAACTAAATTTTAATGATTAGATAAGACTATAGCCTATTTCACTCTTCTCGCCTTCTACCTAAAATTAGTAGGGGAGATCGGGGTTACCTCATCGTGATTTTGCATTTGGCTTCATAACTCTTTTTTGCTATAACTTAGAGAAATACCTTTATGGTATATGTGTAGTGCAGAATGTAGTCTACAAAAGTTGTATTGATGCAATCTTAATATAACGTATATTTTCGTCACAATATTCAATTTTCGATATGTCACAAACATGCCGAAGTAACCCCATACCTTGTGTTACTTTGTCAGATGGGTTGGGTAAAATTGTCATCGTTGGCAGTCAGCTGAAGCGGAAAAAGACAGTCCAATATTCTCATAACAGAAATGGTGAGAACTGTTTTATTTTTACAACGAACCAAAACAAGCTATGATTTATTCATAATCACCATCAGAGTAGCAGTTATGACATATGTAGGCGAGCACACTAACATTTGCACAGTCCTCATGTGCCCACCCTTTGCATGAGAAGCATTGGACCCCCTCCTCTCCACCTTTGGATGATGAGTCAGGACCATGGCAACAAAGAGGAGCAGCAAACATTCCCACTGAAAAAGGAATGGAATGAGATGCAGAGGTCCCAGGGCTGGCACCTGCCAAACCTAAATATTCTGCCAACACCTCCACTTTAATGGGCCCCACCTGTGGCCCATGAAGGAGGAGTGAAAGAATGAGAAAGGGGAGGGGCTTCAAGGAGCAAACCCCTACAAACCCATATTTGTGTCCTCCGAACAAAATCTCTAATAGGTCCTCTATCATAAACATAAAATAAATGCAACTAGAAAAGCACTCAGAGAGCGCAGACCTCCGCCAGGTGGCAGCAAAACCCTAAAGCACGGCGATTGGAACTCCGGCCCATTGCACGACAATTGAAATAGAATTTCCGAGTTGTCTATAGCTATGTTTCCATCCACTTGTCAATCGAACTATCTGAAGTTCGCCAAAAATATTAATGCGAAATAAGCAGGTGAAAATGCGTTTCCATCTTATGTCATTAAAGCAAATAAAAAGTTATGCGAAATGACGTCACATGCTGTTATGCGGTCAAATTGGTGTATCGAATGGATTTCTGACATAACATAACATAACATAACATAACATGAATGGCAAGAAAAGGCCTTTCAGCCCAAGTAAGCTTGCCAGTTTCTTTATACTATTGTGACATTTTAAGCTGTCTCCATTCATTTTCGCACTGAATCGCAGAACCTTCAAGTGAACAAATGTAGTCTGTTAGCCGACTAATTTAGCTAGTAAGCCAAAATGAATTGAGTCTACCATTCAAATGGTGATAATTTGCACAAGTTTTACGTGCTTATGTGCCAGTTATTAGCTACATAGCAAACCATTATCAGAAGGCAACAACGGCATCAAAACACCGTCATCATTGGTATGACTTGGAAAAAATCACAACAAAGAAAACTGGAAAGTACAACTAAAACAAATTTATTCTTTAATAAAAAAAGTTGTACAAAAAATTATCCACTATTTAAATTCTCTAATAACACTCTGCCACTATTTGACTGTTGCCAAAACAAAACTCTGGTCTGCTCTCCTCTGCTGTCTCTCTCTTTGTTGTCTGTCTGCTGTGCTTAAAATCACAGCCTTTTTATAGTCTAGCAACCTTCCAGAAAGATCCACAGGATTCTAGGGAAATCCCGCCCCCTCCAAGCAGGAAAGTGCCAGAAGCTTCTAGAAATTACTAGACTTTTCTTAATGATTTTACAAATACACGCCACTAGAGGGTGCCAATGAACAAAATAAATATAGCTGACCAGCAAGGCAGCAAAACAGCATGTAACAAACTTCATTTACAAATGGAATATAATGCTGTACAAAATTATCATACAAAACATCATGCAGTCGCAGATTTATTCGGCAAATAACGTTTCCATCAGCATTTAACGCATAAGCCTTTTACCGATCAAAAGAAAATCAGATCAGATCAACCGTATAAACTTTGTGTCGATATTCAAGTCAAGTCGAATGTCACCGTTTCCATAAGGCATTTTTAATTCGATATGACTTCATTCGCATAAGAACGTGTGGATGGAAACATGGCTTGTGGTGAGCAAGCATTCCATCCGATGTGCTATTCTAATTGGCTATGCGCACAGAATGGGGCTAAGTAGATTCTGAAATACACTGGCTTGCTTTACTATTGCTTCTGTAATCTATCAGTGTACATCAGATGCTGAGCAGGTGACAGGAATATAATCCCGAAAATGTGATTTTAACTATTGCCGCTGTTCCCAAGATTTGGCTTAATTAACCGTGAATGATTTTTGCATGGTTTATCTCGATTAGCTGTTACTATTTCTTCATTGGCACTGTTGATGAGTCATGAGCTGCCCCACTGATGAAGAGGGTTTCCGACGCTACTACTTAGCATCATTTCCAGCCGTTTGCTCCGGTGACTGTCATGAACTGGCTTTAAGTGACAAACATCCAGTGTTGCACGACCCAAATTTCCTCATTAGATTAATATCTGGAGCTAGCTTTCATTTTTTCATCGAGCAGTAGCAAAGCTGAGTAGCTAGCAAAGCTTGCTAGAGAGCTAGCAAGATTTTCTGTTTAGGTTTTATATTGAATTTACTTTTACATCTTCTGATGCAACTGGCTTGCTAGTATTGCGATATTGTTATGGTTTTCTTAGATGTGCTCAGCTAACCATAGCTCCAGATGTGATAGTCTTGAGAGTGCATATGCGTGGATCGAATGTTAGATTTATGAAACAGCATTTCGACGTTATCGATAATTTACACATTTATTATCAGATATTTTCACGTATTTTATCTGTCGCTTAAAGCCATGTCATCACTCATCAGAGAGAACGGCTGGAAATGTGTTGCGAGTTAGAAATCCTCTCGTTTCTCGCTGGAGTAGCAAATGCCTTATTAAGAGTGCCGATGAACAAACATCAATAACAGGTAATCGAGGCAAATCATGCGAACATCATTCGTGGTAAATTAAGCCAAATCCTGGGAATATGGCTACAGCTAAAATCACATTTTCGTGATGATATACCTGCCATCTGCTCATCATCGGTAGCAGAAGCAACCCGGAAATAGTTAAGTTAAGCTTACCAACGTATTTCAGAATGTACACAGCGCCATCTTGTGCAACTAGCCAATCGGAAAGACTTGAAATCTTGAACTTTAGCGTATATCTCACCTGTACTTTGGCCTAGATATGCCAAAATTTAATCAGCTGTTCCTTGACTTTATACCCACCTTCTCTGAAAATTTCATTCAAATCGGTGCATTACTTTTTGAGTCATCTTGCTCATCATCTTGAGTCAACAAACAAACAAACAAAGAAACAGACAAACGCTGCCGAAAATATAACCTTCTGGTGGAGGTAAATATTAGAATTATTAAGACACTATAGGTGTCTGAAAAACAGTAAATCGCCTCCTATATTTGACTTTGGAATATTTTAATATAGGCCTAACACAGGACCTACAAGTGGTGCAACCTCAGCCCCCTGACAAACTAACCCCATGCTGCTTGGCCAGTGTAGCCCCATGCTTCCATTTTGGAAATCAGGCCGCATATCTCATCTCATGATCGCAGCAGGCCTTTATGTTATGTGATGTTAATAACTCTAGTTACATACCTTTATGAAACAATAAAAACACCGTGGAAATCTTTGTCTTCAAAGAAGCTAGACGCATTTCTTTCAGAAACTTAAAGTTTGGAATCTGGTCCAAAATTCAGTTATATAGGCAGAAAACACATGACACTAAAAGTCTTTCTTTCCAAGAGATGACGTCGCTGGGATGTCACATAATTTGTACATTTTCATTTTCCCGTCAGTGTGTTTGCAATGAAAAAAACTGGGGTGACAAACCAAACCCTGTGACCGAAGTAACCCCGGTCTCCCCTATGTCTTTCTGCAGAATAAAAGCGCCACGATAGCCTACTGATATAATCAATGACTGAAAAGAGTAGGCTACTAGAATCCATCAACGTAATGTAGGCCTACTTTCGAGAATGACTTTTGGTAAAACCCAATGAATATAATATAATAACTCAAATTGTGTTACCTTATCATAATGTTCTGAATAGATTTATTTATGTAGGCTATTTAGCCTATAAAAAAAGTTGGCAAGTTGTTCGACTATCAGTCACGGTAATGAATTCTAATCACAAGTTTTCCAACTTAGGTTAGCTCAATATAGGCCCTTCTTTTTACCCAAAAGAAAAATGATTTATGACAGGAGGCCATGACTACGCCTATCAGAAAAGAAATACAAATGTAATACAAAAATGTCTAAAGAATCCGTCTTACTCCAATTGCTTGAGAATGGGGTAACCTCGTATTATGAAAATATGTCTGAATTAAAACCACGACAGCTGCTAGCTGGATAGAAACAACTCTGTTACCATTAATATTTGATATTACGACTCATTTTATCAGTGATATTAAAATTTCTGACTCTGAATATATCATCATTGATGAATTTAATGAAAAAAAAAAACACCCAAGTTATTGAATCTCAACCCATGCAAACAAAATCAAATCCACCTATTTAAAAGTGCAATAGAATTTGCAAAAAGATTCAATTAATGCCATAAATTATTTGCGGGGGAAAAATAGGAGTAGAAAGCACATGTCTCAGCCCCCTATAGACTCACTGCTGTTCACACATCAGAGCTCCTCTAACTGTGTGTGACAGGATTTGTATAGAGGAAGGGGCTTTGCATACCTGTCCTGCCTCACTGCTCCACACACTTTAAGACCCCCAGTACTGATCAGTGACTGCCCAGTCCTTTCACAGACACTGACACAGGCAGCATTATGATGATGTCACACTTTCCATTGCTGGTGATGCTGGGATTCCTTGTACAGGGTGAGATTCTTTGACTCATGTTGATATAGGATTTTGTAACATTTTAAATGGTCTTTGCTGAATTATTATGGCATAAATGATTTCACTACTGAGCCTCTAGTCTTGTCAGAATTTACGATAATTATTGAAACCTGATGTATGACATTTATGTGTGATCACATTTACTTTACCATTATTTTTCTTCTCCAGGATCAATGGCAGATATAGTTGTGACTCAGTCTCCTGCAGCTCAGGCTGTTCAGCAGGGAGACACTGTCACTATCAGCTGTACAGTCAGTCAGAGTGTTTACAACAACAACTATCTGCACTGGTACCAGCAGAAACCTGGTCAGGCTCCTAAACTTCTGATTAAATATGCCACAACACGCCAGTCTGGGATTCCTGATCGTTTCAGTGGGAGTGGATCTGGGACTCAGTTTACACTGAAAATCACTGGAGTCCAGGCTGAAGATGCAGGAGATTATTACTGTCAGAGTCATCACAGTGGTTATGTGTTCACACAGTGTTAGAGAGCCGTACAAAAATCTCCCTCAGTCAGACTGCACAGAGACTGCACTGCTGCAGCTGGGACCTACTGCAGGTGCTGAGGGGGGAGCCACTGATCTGAGACACTGTGAGGTTTTGCTCAAAAACAGTTTGGACAATAATAACAATCGGATTCTGACTTATAAAGCGCTCGATATGGAAAGACAAGAATATCCACATGCTTTGTGAAAATTAAGTGTTTTATTTTTCATAATTTATAATGTAATTTAACAATCTCAGTAGAGACGCAAGAATTGGTTCAAATGTTTTTTTTTTTTTTTAAAGAAAATAGATTTTATTTTTGTCGAGAGACTTTTCCCAGTTTTTCAGTGAACAAAAATAGAAGTTGGGCACTTTAAACTAAACAAACAAGTCATAGACTGGAATTTAAAATGAATTTACTGGAACAGTGGTGGCCTTTGTGACAAACCACAGGTATTCTTTAGTTCGCCCCTTGTACAGATTCTAGTTCTGACTTGTGGAACGCTGTAATGCAGGATGTCTATCCTGTCAAGGACTTTTCACATTTGTCAATTTGACAATAGTTTGGATGAAGAGATACCAAAGATTGCCTGGAGAATACATTCCTGCAATTAAATATCATCTTCAGAAATTAATGGAAAGGATCAATTTTCTGAAGTCTACACAACATCCAGAGTTTAGAGAGAGCATTCAGAGATTAAAGAGATCATTTAGAGATTAAAAAGAGCTTTCAGAGATTACGGAGAGCATTAAGAGATCAGAGAGATTTTTCGCAGATTAGAGAGAGCACCCAGTGATTAGAGAGCATTCAGAGATCAGAAAGAGTATCTAGTGATCAGAGGGCATTCAGAGATCAGAGAGAGTATCCAGTGATCAGAGAGCATTCAGCGAGGTCACAAAGTTCTGTACCTGTGAAATAATTTTTTTCGGACTTTGAAAGGGTTATGAATCCAGAGAAGTGCTGCGATTCAGCAATGAGATATTACTTTGTTTACTAGTGTAAATGTATCTTAATCCTGACATGATCCTCACTGATAAAGACAGAGGGAGAGAGGAATGCTCTTTCACTCACTGCTAGTGCTCAACCTGCTTTCTTCCAAGCTCCCAATACAAGAATATTTTCTCCAGAAACTTCACTTTCACTCTGGAAAACACTAACAAACTGAATCACAGGAAAATTCACTCTTCTTTCTTTTCAATGTTGGATGAGGGACATCACAGTTTTGCATTTATCATCATGAACAAAAAGATTTTTATGTGTTACACTTACTAAATACTAAAGCAGGATTGACTCTGTCCTCAAAAGACTTCTGTGTCTTTACATGACATCATCACGGGTTGTGTTTGAAGAAAACTCTCTCTGATGTCATCCAAGCTACAATAACATTCTCCAATCACAGGAAGGTGATAGAGAGCTGATACTGCCTGTATTAAAAAGCAAAATAGCCCTGCAAGGCAGACGTTACCCCTCAGCCCCTGGATTATTTGGAATGAATATAAATTGACGAAGGTATTTTCAACTTATCACACGGAATACAAAATACAAGATGGCGGCTGTCGCAGCCATACTGGACATCCGAGTGCCGTCAAAATTTGATTGCCTTCTGTAAGTAAACACCAAACAACAGAGCAAAAATGGTGTAGATTGACGAGGGCAGTTTCAAGTTATTGTGCGGAATACAAAATTCAAGATGGCAGCTTTGGAGGCCACACCGAACATACAAGTACCATCAAAATCAAGAGGGTTCTGTAGGTACACAAGACTAAGCAACACAGCAAAAATGGCTTTGAGTGACAGAGGCGTTTCCTGATTTATTGTGCGGAATGGAAATTGAAGATGGTGGCTGTGGCAGCCATATTTGATTTCGGATCGCGAACGAAATGGATAGGCTTGTGTAGTAACTCTACCCTGATGTCCTCACCAAAAATCGTGATGATCAGTGATGGCGTTTTTCAGTTATCGTATGGAATCAAATGTGGATGGACGGACGGACAGACGGATGCCATGAGTGATGACAATAACCCACAGCCTCTTTCAGGGCTGAGGGGTAATTAGAGTAAAATGAGAAAAAATGAAGCTCCAGCTGGGATTGCCCTCAGATCCGGCCCCTGCTGACTGCTTAACGCAGCCCCACGAGTCTGTCCAAACTGGCCAGAGCAGGAATCAGCAGCAGGGCTGTAATTTTATTGGTTTCTCAGATCTTGCTACATAATAATCTGCAGTCACAAATCTGTATTCAATAACCTTTCTAGTGAATTATAAAATGAGTATTTATTAATCCAAGGATAGTATTATTTTATTCAGCAATTTTGGGCTCACATCTCAGAATCTGGTTGGTCTTTATCCAGTTTCTAGACAGTTCCCCAAAACAGATGGGCTCTGATCATTACATCCTTGTCTATCTCACACCGAACAGACTACCATCATAGGATTAAGATAAAAAGTTGCAGAATCACCTATTAAAAGAAGGATTCTCATTCTAAATATGTGATAACTGCAGTTTCAGATGTGCATACAGGACCTACCCATAGTGACATAAGAAAAGCTTCTCCAAAACTACACGCTCAGAAAAAAGGTTTGTTTCAGCACCTTTTAGGGGTGCACACATTTGCTACAATAGCAGCACCCTTTAGCTCACCAGCAGCCTAAGAAGGGAGGGACACATGTACCCTAAACGGTGCTCATGAACGCCATAAAAAGGGGTGAACATAAGCACCCCAAAAAGGTGTTAATCAGCACCCTTGCATAGGGTGAACGCTCAACCCTAAAAGGTGATAACGAGCTCCTCTATACGGGGGTAACGCAAGAACCCTAAATGGTGCAGATGAGGAGCCTTATTGGGATGACCCCGCGCACCTCCGCAGAGGGAGACTGGAAGCACCTTCAAGGTTCTTGTTATCACCATTTCACAGGGTGCATATACACACCTGTTCTAATGGTGCTTGTCTGCACCTCTAAAGATTCTCACTTATACCTTTTTTTAGCACCCAAAAGGCGCTTGCAGCCTGAGAGAGGGTGGTCTTTTTCCACTTTTTTTTTTTTTTTTGGACGCCAAAATCAAGGAAAACTCCAAAAAGCTGAAAATACCACTGGAAATGTTTCCAACAATGTTGAACTTGCTAATAAATTTAATTATCATTTTGTTTCCATTGGGAAAAACCTCTCACAAAAGATTAATCAACCACACAATGCCACATTTAGAAAATACCTCAAAGGCAATTATCCAAACTCTCTTTTCCTTAGGCCAACTGATAGAGATGAAGTACTGGAAATTGTTATGAAAATGAAGAGCTCACACACAGCTGGTGTAGACAACATTTGCAGTAAAATTCTTAAAGCTATTACTGAAATTCTGGCGCCGCTGGTTTACTCTATCAATCTGTCCTGACTCTGTGGAGTTGTGCCTGATATGTCAAAAATTGCAAGAATCGTACCAGTGTTTAAGTCAGGGGATAAAAATGACTTGCATAATTATAGACCCATATCTATTTTACCTGTTTTCTCCAAGGTATTGGAGAGAGTTGTCTATAGGACTCAGTAATTTAATAATTTTGTAGGAAAAAATGTATGATTGTATTGACAAAGGTGAGTTAGGCATTGGAGTTTTCCTTGATTTCTCAAAGGCTTTTGACATGATAGATTTTGAAATTCTTTTAAAAAAGCTTCATTATTATGGTGTCAGAGGTACTGCCCTCAGCTGGTTTTGTCGCTACATGTTTGGGAGAAAACAATGCGTCTCTTTACTCAATCACAAATCTGAATGTACAACAGTTGAATATGGTGTCCCCCAGGGATCTATCCTTGGACCGCTACACAAAGTTCTGTTTGCAGATAATACTAATTTATTTTTATCACACAAGAAAATACATGATCTGCAAAGGAGTCTCAATGATGAATTGATCAAGGTGGACACATGGTTAAAATGCAATAAATTGTCACGAAATATAAATAAGACAAACTTTATAATTTTTCATTCAAACAGAAATCGAAGCAACCTTGAACTTATTGATATTAAAATAAATGACAATCCTACTGAGAGAGTGAAGTCCACTAGATTCCTGGGAGTTCATATGGACGAGTTTGTAAATTTCAGGGGCCATATAGATGTATTAACTAAGAAACTATCAAAATATATTGGATTATTTTTTAAGTTGAGGCATTTTTTACCTGGTGAAGCACTTATAACATTATATCAGTCATTATTTGAGCCTCATCTTAATTATTGCAATATTATTTGGAGCAATACATTTCCCAGTCAACTTGGGAAACTGATCATTCTGACGAAGAAAATTATTTGAGCTATGTCTTGGGCTAAATTTGATGCTCTCTCTGACCCGCTTTTTCATCGTTATGGCCTCCTGAAAATTACTGAACTTAATACCGTTTATAATGCTTGTACTATGTTCTGTGTTGTTAATAAGCTTAATGAAAGACTTTGTGACCTGATTCCAATTTCCTTTCCTTTGCATTCAGATCAGACGAAGAAAAAACATTTCATTAAGGAAAAAAACCGAAACTCAAATGTACTAGCTTCAGTATTGCTTGTAGAGGTCCACAGGTCTTGATAAAGACTTGCACTCGCCCACATCTATACTTGTTTTTAAAAAGAGAATAAGGAGGCCTCTGTTGCTGAAATACTCTGTCAGGATTTTGATATGGTCTTCTCACTTACTTATATTGTAGCTTAAATCTTCTTGAACTGTCGGTGTCGTGACCACTTGGACCTTGTTAGGAGTAGGACTTAGGTTAAGTTAGTCTTGGTTAGGGTATCTTTAGTATTACTGTATTTGGCTGACATGTATTTAATTTTGCCTGGGCCCCTCTTAACAAGCTTTTAATCTTCCTAGGGTGTCCCATTTCACATAAAATAACTACAAATGGGTATGTTGAACATGGTTTTAACTGATGTGTGAATAAAAAACTGAAAGTTCAACACAAAATAGGTCCGAAGTGTTAATAAATGATCGGTAGTGCGGTTGAGTGAGAGACTATTCGTAGGTGTGGACGGGCACCCTATAGGTTTCAGCTCCACCTATAGGTTCTGAAGGTAACCGTTCCGGTGCCAACGAGCTCTTCATGAAGAGCGTGTAGTTTCATTTATTTCCCAGGATTAAACGGAGCTGAATCAGTTTCTATGCTGTTTCCTATCAGTAACTTTAGCATTTTACCCTGAAATTTCCAGTGGAACTCAGAGGAATAAATATACATCTTGCAGAGAGTCAACCCATAAGCAGCTACTCGTCACGGGTTTCACACATATACAGGTGCATCTCAGTAAATTAGAGTATCATCAGAAAGATTATTTATTGCAATAATATGATTGAAAAAGTGAAACTCATGTATTATATAGATTCATTGCACACACACTGCTGTATTTCAAGTGTCTATTTCTCTTAATTTTGAGGATTACAACTGACAGCTAATGAAAACCCAAAATTCAGTATCACATAAAATTAGAATATTGTGAAGAAGCTCAATATTGAAGACTCATGGTGTCACACCTGAGCCTTTAAATGGTCTCAGTCTGGTTCAGTCGGCGACACCATCATGGGGAAGACTGCTGACTTGACAGTTGTCCAGAAGACGATCGATGACACTCTGCACACGGAGGGTAAGACACCAAAGGTCATTGCTGAAGAAGCTGGCTGTTCACAGAGCGCTGTATCCAAGCACATTAATGCACAGATGAATAGAAGGAAAACATGAGGTAGAAAAAGGTGCAAAAGCAACAGGGATATATAACCACAGCCTGGAGGATTGTGACAGGAAGAATTTGGGGGAGATTCAGGAGTGGAACTGAAGCTGGAGTCAGTGCTTCAAAGCCCCCACACAGACACATCCAGGACATGGGCTTCAACCGTCATGTTCCTTGTGTCAAGCCTCTCTTGAACCAGAGACAACATCAGAGGCGTCTTACCTGGGCTGAGGACAAAAAGGACTGGACTGCAGCTCAGTCGTCCAAAGTCCTCCTCTCAGATGAAAGTCCATCCATTTTCTTATTCCTCACTAGGGTCACGGGGCAAGCTGGAGCCTATCCCAGCTGACTACGGGCAAAGGCAGGGACCCACTGTGCTTGCCAATCCATCGCAGGGCGCACACACCATTCACTCTCACACTCATACCAATGGGCAATTTGGTGTCTCCAATTAGCGTGATATGCATGTCTTTGGACTGTGGGAGGAAACCGGAGTACCCGGCAAAAACCCACACGGGGGACACAGGGAGAACATGCAAACTCCACACAGAAAGGCCCCAGGTCGAATTTGAACCCACGACCTTCTGGCTGTGAGGCAGCAATACTAACCACTGTGCCACCGTGCCTCCCAGAGTCTGGAGGAAGAGAGGAGAGGCACCGAATCCAAGTTGCTTGAGGTCCAGTGTAGTTTCCACAGTCAGTGGCGGTTTGGGGAGTCATGTCATCCGCTGGTGTTGGTCCACAGTGTTTTCTCAGGTCCAAGGTCAGCGCAGCCGTCTACCAGGAAGTTTTGGAGCACTTCATGCCTCTCTCTGCTGACCAGCTTTATGGAGACGCTGGTGTCATTTTCCAGCAGGACATGGCAGCTGCCCACTCCGCCAAAGGTACCAATACCTGGTTTAAGGACCATGGTATCCCTGCGCTTGATTGGCCAGCAAACTCACCTGACCTAAACCCCATTGAGAGTCTATTGGGTATTGTGAAGAGGAACCAGACCCAACAACGTAGAAGAGCTGAAGGCTGCTATCAGAGCAACCTGGGCTTCCATAACACCTCAGCAGTGTAACAGGTCCCAGGCCGCATTGCTGCTCTATTTCATACAAAACGAGCCACAACCAAGAATTGAGTGCTGTACATGTTCATACTTTTCAGTAGTCCAATATTTCAGTGTTAAAATCCATCTTTGTATTGGTTTTAAGTAATATTCTAATTTTCTGAGATTCTGAATTTACGGTTTTCGTTAGCTGTCAGTCATAATCATCAAAATTTAAAGAAAGAAACATTTGAAATATATCGGTCTGTGTATAATGAATCTACTGTATATAATATACAAGTTTCACTTCTTGAATCAAATTACTGAAATTAATCAACTATTTGATGATATTCTGATTTATTGAGATGCACCTGCAAAAGTGCACTTTCAGAAAACATGAAATTTAGGCAATAACTTTGTTTTTCATCAGATATATCTGTTTCAAGTGCACATGTCCCAGCCCTCTATAGAGCCACTGCTGTTCACACATCAGAGCTCCTCTAACTGTGTGTGACAGGATTTGTATAGAGGAAGGGGCTTTGCATACCTGTCCTGCCTCACTGCTCCACACACTTTAAGACCCCCAGTACTGATCAGTGACTGTCCAGTCCTTTCACAGACACTGACACAGGCAGCATTATGATGATGTCACACTTTCTACTGCTGGTGATGCTGGGACTCCTTGTACAAGGTGAGTAAAATTAATTGAATTGAAAGTACATTTTGGTGATATCATAAATCTTATTTGCTGACATTTCACATCAGTACTGGCCTATTCTTGTATTGTTGACCAAAATTATGTGACTCTGTATTATTCATGTCTTTTTGACATTTGCATCTATGTTTTGTATTTCAGGATCAATGGCAGATATAGTTGTGACTCAGTCTCCAGCAGCTCAGGCTGTTCAGCAGGGAGACACTGTCACTATCAGCTGTACAGTCAGTCAGAGTGTTTAGGTTAATAGCGATGGCCACTTCCTCCACTGGTACCTGCAGAAACCTGGTCAGGCTCCTAAACTTCTGATTTATCTCGCCACAAGACGCCAGTCTGGCATTCCTGATCGTTTCAGTGGGAGTGAATCCGGGACTCAGTTTACACTGAAAATCACTGGAGTCCAGGCTGAAGATACAGGAGATTATTACTGTCAGAGTTACCACTACATCAGTAGTGTTGTGTTCACACAGTGTTAGAGAGCCGTACAAAAACCTCCCTCAGTCAGACTGCACAGAGACTGCACTGCTGCAGCTGGGACCTACTGCAGGTGCTGAGGGGGGAGCCACTGATCTCTGACACCAATATTACCAGCAGGACTGTAGGGGGCGATGATGAGCCACAGTCCTGAAAACACAACTGTGTGCTGAAGAGGAGCTGCTCTGTGTCAGATACAGCAGTGGTCCCCATACCTCTCCAGGAGGCCCACCTGTCCTGCTTGTGTTAGATCTCTCCCTGCTCCAGCACAGGTGATTCAAATGATCAGACTGCCATCAATCAGCTTTAGGGGGTGATTAACGAGCTGATCATGTGAATCACCTGTGCTGGAGCAGGGAGAGATCTAACACATGCAGGACAGGTGGGGCTCCAGGAGAGGGTTAGGGACACTGAGATACAGAACCTAAAGCAGAGCTGCTGCTGAAACACACACACACACACACACTTCTGTACCACAACACCACAGCATCACATAGTGTAACCATTCGAAACAGAAACTTCACTGACAATAACATGCACTTTCAGGGCAGCTTAAGAAATAAAAAATTGAGAGAAACTATTTATCATTTTGCTTTGTACAAAATAAAATTCAGTCATAATGCAGGATTCAGCTAGGACACTGAATTATCTTAGCAAATAAAGTTAACCAATATCACAGCTTCTTGTAGATCATTTACATAAAGCAGCTTCACTTGAATTCAATGGTCACATTTGCAGACTTTATTGCATTTATGATTCCCCACATCTGATTATTTTGTGCCTCCATTAAATGTCTTACTAAAGAATAATTTTAGTTCAGTTAGCTGTGGACTCTGTAATAAGACATGGATGCTACAGCAGGTGTGAGGTTCACCCCTCCCTCTGTCACCCAGTACAGAAATAAACCCCCCACCTCCTCATGTTCACACAGCTGTCTCAGTGCTGGGGTATTTTGGGCTGAGAAACTGTGAGCTGTGGGGCTGAAACTCAGATTTGCATCTGCAGGGACAGGCTGGTTCTGCTGTCCCTCAGTGGGACTGACTCAATCTCAGAATAGAGCAGCACTGTGGCCAGGTGTCTGGGCCGACCCCAGGGGGTTAGTGTGAGCTGAGCTCACATCCTGCTGTACTCAACTGATCTGAGCACAGTGCACACATCACTGCTGCTCTCTTCAGACCCCTCCTGTACTGATCCCAGATCAGTTACTGCACACATCACTGCTGCTCTCTTCAGACCCCTCCTGTACTGATCCCAGATCAGTTACTGCACACATCACTGCTGCTCTCTTCAGACCCCTCCTGTACTGATCCCAGATCAGTTACTGCACACATCACTGCTGCTCTCTTCAGACCCCTCCTGTACTGATCCCAGATCAGTTACTGCACACATCACTGCTGCTCTCTTCAAACCCCTCCTGTACTGATCCCAGATCAAGTTACTGCACACATCACTGCTGCTCTCTTCAGACCCTCCCGTACTGATCCTAGATCAGTTACTACACACATCACTGCTGCTCTCTTCGGACCCCTCCTGTACTGATCCCAGATCAGTTACTGCACACATCACTGCTGCTCTCCTCAGACCCCTCCTTTACTGGAAATCTATTTCTGAATCACATTATACAAATATAATATGTAGTGAAGATGTTCTCTGTTCTTTACTGAAAAGAGCTCCATTGTCACTTTATTTTGGTGAAAAATATTTCTCATTTCCAAAGTCTGAGTCAATGACTAGAACACAAAGATCAGATTTATTTCTGTTTCTCCAAACTCTTATCTCTACTACTCTGTGCAGATCTGGAGAGGAATATCTGTTTACAATTAAACCACTACAAACAACTTTGATTCTTAACAAATCACTAATAATGAAAACTATCATTTTCAACTCTTGAATTTCCAGGTTCATGTTTTCTGTTATTAATGATATAGTGATGTTATCAGTAAAGGTCACTGCACTGGAGTCTCAACAAAGACTTCACAGGAAGCACCAGAGGCTGTTTTTACAAGGAGAGACAGGACAACTTTAAACTCTTCAGAGAATCTTTATTAAGTCAGTGATATTGATCATATTGGTCTAACAGCTATTTCCCACAGTCACACACACACACACACAGATAAGAAGGTGTGTGTGCACATGTGTTGAAGAGCACAAGCAGAGCACATGTAAGATATTAGCACTGAGAGCTCAGGCTGGAGGAAGGACTCACACACAGGCTCAGCTCAGTGTGACAGCAGTAAGGAGCAGAACAGGGTAAAAACAGTGTGATCAGAGTGTGTGAGCTACTCAGTACAGTGGTCTCTCCTCAGTGTCTGAGGGTCCGCAGACAGGGAGCCCTTTGTGGCCTCACAGGTCAGTGACCCCGCCTTCATCCAGTCGCCCGCACTGAGAGTCAGGGAGCTGCTCCAGCTGTACAGGCCGTCCTTCCCCAGGACCCCCACGCTCCCGGCCACGCCCGAGCTCCTACTGGTACCGTCCACTTTCCAGCGCAGAGTCCAGTCTGAGGGGAAGCCCTTGTTGGCCAGACACACCAGTGTGGCCTTTCCCTGCTTCAGCTCCTCACTGGAGGGGGGCAGGACTGTGAGGGCGGGGACTGTGTCACCTGGGAGACGCAGCAGAGACGTGAGGTCAGACAGTGGACACGCCCCCATCTGTCAATCATTCTGCTCATACAGTTAGACATGAATGTGAAACAGTCATATTTAGAAAGTCCAATGTTAGTAATTTACAGGGGCTCAAGAGACTCTTCATCATTAATGGCTTTATATCGAAAAATACAATGGATACTGACATTTTTTAGGTTACTATTCTGTGACCAAATATTTTCCAAATATGCAGGGCTGTGAACAGGGTTTTTCTTTTTAATTGGAACAGCACTTCATGCCATCAGGTCCATTTTCACACCATACAGACACCTTATAAATGTCAGGAAAAAAAACAAGTATCGCTCGGGCTTTTACCATTTAAGTATGCACAGTCACTAGCAGTGGAAGCAAAAAAATCTATGCCAGTGTCTCATACAGCATTTTCCAATCTTGAATAAGGCCAGGGGACCCCATAATATACATACTTTGATCTTGTTCACAGAAATATTTTGAAATTCCGTTCACTCACGTAGCTTCGAGTTCAGTTTATCATATCAAGGACATACAAGAACTTGGCGGTTAAGCGACTATGATTGATGACATCAGTCCAACTGTAATTTAACTTTGTTGTTGGCAGGGCGTGTTAACTAAGCTACACCTCCGCGCAGTCAATTTATAGGCTACATCACTGTTCGGAGCCTGCCCTGAGTTATCAGTATCCGGCTTGCATGAAAATCCCGGCAATTTTGTGCGCATATTTTTTCTAAAGAAATTATTTTTCGGACAAAAAGGCAAAAATATAAGCGCGGAAATAAAGTTCGGAAATCGCAATGTTCCGCATTTCCGCAGGCATTTCATATCCCTAAATATGGGACAGTATGCGAGAATAGAAAATTCCTCTGCATGATTCTTTTTGTTCATGGTTGCGATCACATTTCACTGAACCTCGCTTGAACTGTCAAATATTTCAGTGTTGAAATTAAACAACTACAACCGTTTACAAATATTGATTTGCATTTAAAAAATCTGAATACATTTGATGTTATGATCTTTCTTCGGAGTTTCTTCTCATTTGAAGATCACAATGGTAAAATTATCAGTCACATTTTCACGTTGTGGATAAATTATGAATTAAAAATTCAAAACGATCTTAGAAACAAAGCACTGAAAAAATATAAAAAAAATATAAAATATAGCTATAAAATATTATAATAAAATCTAATATTATTATACACATGATAATTATATAAAATGTACAAAAATGCAACATTTGAATTGATCTTTTTTCCTTTGTGGTCTTCATTTATAAACTGAACACATCGGCAACATCATAAAACAATAGAAAAAAAAGTAAAAATTTGAAAACTTTAATAAATAGTAATTGATTTTGCAACCAACTTAATCCTTTTCGGAAATTCCCCACTTCATTTAGAGGATTCAGACACGCTGTCGACAGCAAAATCTACAGAGGTGGGGCCGGTACAACAGAAGAGACGTTTGTAATTCATTCAGCATTTTGTTCATATGATGCTTATATTAAAATAACAATAATCAGTAGCCCATACTTCATGCAATATAAGTAAGACCTGGTTTAAATATTCGCTTGAATTATACGGCGAATGACGATGGATATCATAAAATGTACAGCGATCGATTACATACCAATTCTACTCACCAATACTTAATTATTGAGAAAACCATTTTTCCTTCACATGAATGAGAAAGGAATGTATGAATTTCAGCGAACTGTTAAGACGTGTCAACAGATTTAAGCCCTAAAAACACGCTGTGATCCCGTCGTTACAAAGTCAACCATCGTCCACAATTTATTAACCATTTCTGTGTCTCGAATGTAAGATGAAATCACGCAGTCGCTTTGACTACTTATCCTAAAATCAGTGAGAAAAAATAGATAGCTTGACGTGAACAAGGTCTACATTAATATGATTTGAATTCAATTTTCTTTCTTAAAATAGGCTATCCATTCTGTTTTGATTGTTCAAAAATGATAAGAGTATGAACATTTTATCCATATCTAAGTTCGGGAAATTTTATGAAATTAAGAAAGAAAGAATAAACGTTGATAGGGATGTCGCTCAAAGATAAAATACTTACGGCCAACTGACAGTTTCGTTCCGCCACCGAAAGTGTACCACAGTGATACAGACTCATTAACCCGCCGTACAAAAACCTCTGACGAAAGGCTAAACGCGAAAGACACGCAGCCGTCATCTATTTTCTTTTATTTTGTATTTCTTAAAAAACACAGAGCTATGAAATTGCGAAAAAATCTCCTTTAACCGGGTTGTATCCCTGTCAGAATATTTTAATTCAAAGCTTTTTACTGTCATATTTTCTTGTCCGCCGTCCGTTATTAGCGATTCAGCTCAAACAACAGAGAATCTGTAGGGTAGCCTGGAAACAAAGCGCTAAAAATTTGTACAAAGGTTATGTTTCGAAAAATTTTCAGAACTTCTTCAAATTTTTTGAAAGTAAATGTTGATAATCTTGTTTAGTAGCCACTTACTTCCAATTTCCAGTTTAGTCCCGCCACCGAAAGTCCTCCACAGTGATTGAGTCACATTAACTGGCTGTACAAAAACTTGTCTGCAGCACAGACATAGGCTGTCCTGCTGTGTTGTGTCAGCCCCCTGCTGGGGAATCTTGGAACCACAATTAAGTTGCTTTTTGCGAGAGCAGATCGGCTAAGTTGCTTAGGTGCTCTCAGCTGTGCTTGAGCTCTGAGTGACCAATGCCGATCAACACAGGAAATTATGAACGTTTAGATTAGAATAGCTGTAAAACTGAGAGAAGTGCAATTGAATGCATCACCTTCATATACTCACGAACGAAAGAAATTCATGTATAAGACTTCTTTTTCAATTACAAAAAATATTGCTCTTACAAGCTTCTGTAAATAAGTTGTTTAGTTTCATGAATGCAAATAAAACTTTTAAATGAACTATTTCATCAATTTCCAAATTCACTGTGGCATAAAAAAAATTAAACACACCCTTAAAGACAAAGTTCAGAAGAAAGTATGACCACCATTGGCCTTGATACAGCTCTTAAAATGATAACACAAGGACTGAATAAGGATTAATGGTGGATATTCATTTTTGAGGAATTTCAACCCATTCTTCCTGGAGCACATAGGTCAGCTGATGTAAGGTCACTGACTGGGGGCGTCTTGTTCCAACAGCTCTGCCTAACTGGCCCCACAGGTGTCGAGTGGGTGAAAAATTAGCAGCAGATGCAGGTCATAGCAGTGACTTCACATTGTGTCTCTCTGTTGAGCCACAGTAACTCATGCTGCAAGAGGACAAACATTTTTGTGAAAAAAGAGCCTCGCAGCCCACCTCCATGCAGGGAAATAGAAAGGATGTAAGCGTATGCATCTCGTATATAAAGTATTCGAAATGGACAAAGCGCTTCATCCGCTATGCATCCGCTCTTTCCGCTATGCGTCCGCTTCGCAGTTATCCCCGGTAACCCCTTCGGAGCTGTCATCCACTTCCATCCGCTTTCATCCGCTAGGCTTCCTATGAACATGCGTTTAACATCCCCGCTACATACTACTCACGCCCGTTCTTGTCCGTTCTGTTTTCGCAAATTTTTGCAAATTTTGTCCATTTCTGGAGTGAATGAAAATGGATGGAGCCACTCCCGAAATTTTGCTCGTCTGCTGTGTCCTTTTTGTGTACGTTTTGTGTCCATCGGCCAGTGGGACCGGGCCTTTAGAATGCGGTATGTGTTCGGTGAAGTGGGCACAGTCTTAATGGAAAGCAGAGGGCTGCCTTTCCACATTTCCCTCCCCCTCTGGAGGCTCGACGCCTCGGTGACGCGAGAAGTAATCTGCTACAGTGTTGTTTTCCCCTCCTGTACCTCAGATGGAACCTGATGGGGTTGTAATGCAAGAAACTGTAGAACCCCACAAAACAATACCCAAAACGGACATTGCAGGGGCCGAAGGCTTTTACGTGTTCTTTTTGGCTGGAGTTAACTTGGGCCATTTCCTGGCTGGTGTGAATCACAATTAAATGGATGTATTTTCTCCGTTCAAGGAATGGGGCACATAAGCACAACGGTTACAATTAATCTGACTCCATAATACATTTAGAATACCAAATTTAGTTATACCCTCGGTAAATATCTGACTCCAAATTAAAATTAGAATTTATAGTTTAGGGACAGCAATGCATGAATCTCAGGGCAGCTACGCCACCAGACTCGTCCGTGAAAACCACTGTTAGTCAGCTGACGTCCCCGGGTAATAACGCAGCTGCCCGGTCTTAGTTCGGTGATAGTTCTAGAGGATAGAAGAAATGATCACGATAGTAGCATCTAGGGATAAACATGGTAGCACTAAGCATAAACATATCATGAACCCAGGTTTATGTACACCAAAGGGCCCCTTAAGGGGATTGACCAGGCACCAGCTTATAAACCCTAGGGCGCCCCTAAGACCGAATCCCCAGGACCAGTAATACATAAACCCTTTAGGTAGACCGTAATCTGCAATCCAACTTAAAACCCATCACTACTTACAAACATCAGCTAGCTAGTCTGGAATGGTAAGGAATTGTCCCCTAAGTACTGGTCGTAACATGGCTAGAAAGAATAAAGGGATTAGGAGTCACTGAGACCACGCAAGCTTAAAGAGGTTATGGGAATTAATTTTAAAATCTCTGAAGTCTTGTTCATTTCAATTAATGCACCGTCATAAAACATTCTATGTTGAAATTTTTCCAAAATATCACCTAATTACTGAGTTATGGCCATATCAACGCACTTAGCAAACAAGACAAAAAGCTTCGGCCATCTTCGGGAATTTCTGGTAGTGACGTCAATTCAAGAACAGTCTCTTTGCTTACTGTGCGGTATTGTGTATGTAGCGTGCATGGTGTGTCATCAGAAACGACACTCACACTCACCCTCGACTCACCATATAGTGAGTACGATTGAGAGAGAGATCGACCGACCTCTAACCGAGGGAGTAGTCCCACTGCTCACCAGGTGATATTCACAAACGCCACTCGAGCATAACTCACAGTAGTGGGCACTGGGTAAAACAGGCGATGCGTCGGCTGCTGCAAAGGGACGCTCAATCCTCACCCTTCAGTGCTGAATGACCTAAACCTGTCGTGGTTTTTTCTTGATTAGAAAGTTTCTCAGACTAATTGGTGATACGACAATGAAATGAATTTTAATAACGTTGTTATACATTGCTTCTCAAAATTGCGGCATTTCTTTCGCACATAAATGACAACGTAAATATCAGCATGTCTTCATATTTTCTGTGGTCGAGTGGCTCCTGAAAGGTGCAGGACAGCCCGCGAGGCTCACAAAGCAACAAGCTGTGAAACGTGCCGGACATTTCCTTCTATATTCAGAGATGAAGAATGTAGAAAAGAATGGATTCTCGTGACTTACGGCTACATGAGCCTCACAGACCAATCCACACGCGCCCCACGAGCCAGCTGAGTGCAGAATTTTCCAACCCCTGAGTAAAGAAAAGCGCAAGAAATCCGAATACGTGAGAGTTGACAGATATGCGTCATTAATGAATACTGGCCACACCTGATTAATGATGAGAGTTTTCAGAGTTTCTTCAACAGTAATTTAATGAAATTAAATTACAATCCATCTCGGATTGTATGTTGTGTTCTTGAAATGACGTCCCACTTCCTTATTAGTCAATTTCCCGGGAAATTTGAATAATCTTCGGAATTGTACGAATAAAATGTCAAAAAATGCATTTAGAAAACATTTTTTTCGCATTTATTTCTCATGATACCTTTTATTTATCTTGTCAAAACATAAATAACAGGATATGAGATCAAAAAAATCAATGTTAAGCCAATTACAAATTACACACAATTTAGAAAGAGGATAAAGTCATACCGGGAGGAGAAGGCACACGTACTCACGCACGCGGGGAGATCGAAATACGATTCTCCATAATTAAAGGACTACTCAAGCCCTTGCGGGCGTAGGGAGGAACCGGAGACGATTCTCCCACAATGGAAAGTTTCTCTTTCCTTTGATCTAAACCACCTCTTTGATACAGGCGGCATGGCCATAAATGCCCTGGAAGGGGGGTCGAATCTGGTTTTTGGGTTTCCAGCTATTGGAGGATGTAATAAAACAATCAAGCAGAGCGAGGAGAATAGGATGATTACCCGAGTGAATTCTGACCAATTTTCAAGAGTTTCCCAAAGGAGATGAACCATAATTTCAAGGGAAATGAAACATACTCTATTCAACTCCTTGGATTCCCCCGAGAAAAACAAGACCAAACATGAGATGAATATGTACTAATATGATGCAGTTGTCATGAAAAAGCCTGAAGATGAATGATTATATAGTTTAACTGGTCTAAAAGTATATAAGCAATTTCTTCACAGAATATTGAACATACAACCCCAATTCCAAAATAGTTGGGACGAAGTGTAAATTGTGAATAAAATCAAAATGCAATGACTTCCAGATCTCATGAGCCAATATTTTATTTACAATAGAACATGGATAACATTCCAAATGTTGGAACTGAGACATTTTACATTTTTATCCACAAAATGAGCTTAAATCAAGTTCTCTGGCAGCAAAAGGTCTCAAAAAAGTTGGGACACAGGCAAAAAAGGGCTGAAAAAGCAATTAATATATAACAGAATCAGCTTAGAGAAAATTTAGCAAGTAATTAACCCCTTTGTGCAGAAGCCAAATTTGGCTATTTTTGGGTTACCCACTTTAATGCTGTATAATTCAAGATTAAAGCTTCATAAAGAGGAAAAATGTGGCTCAATTCTGAAAAGACACTTACAGCATTTAGAATTACATAGTATTTCAGTTAATTTTCATGATTATGGTAGAGAAAATGAGCTGCAAACATAAAAAATCTTCATGAGAATTCACCATTGAAATTGCAAAAAAAATAATTCTGAGGATTGAAAAACTGCTGGGGCTTAAAACTATACATTTCTGGGATCATAAACTCCTTGACCACAAGTACAATTCATCTTCAACATTACATTCTAGATTACCTACATGCTTTTAGCCAAATTATACAGCTATCCAAGTGTCTCCCCGAAGTCTCAAAATGAAGTCCAGTCAAATCATAAAAAAATCATGTATATAACACAAATAAAGTTTTAAGGCATGAAATTTAATATGAACAAATGATTTTCTGGTTGAGTTTAGTATGAATTTATCAATCTCAGTGCAGTTGAATATCAATGGTCACCAGTAACCACTCCAAACACAAAACATGCCTTTTCTCCATAATAAAGTTTAGAGTTTTGGCCATTTTACTTTAAAGTGCCCCAAGCCAGCACAAACACGCATTAAATAAACTTCTTATTAAACGGTTAGAACATTCACCCTGTAATGGAAGCTACCAGTCCCCTCTTCTAAGCTCACAAACTCATTTCAACACTTATAAGGAACAAGTGCAACTCACTAACTCAGTAATATCTGAATTCTGAAATATACCTTATTTTAACAGAACAGACACTCCACTTTCAGGGAACAATCCATTGCCTCCCTGGATTCAAAAGAAAAGTGCAATGAACGTACCAGGGGGTCCACCCAAATGCAAGGGCAGTTCGCGTTTTAAACAGGAAAAAAAACCTCGACATTCGACTTTGTTGAGTACGTATACATTCCAAAAACAAAACAACAACAACAACAACAACAAAAAAATAACAAAGTATCAGCCTCACCTTTTTCATGAATCCCTGCTCCAGAGACCGATGTATCCAGTAGGAGGGACCCTCCGGTCCTGTTTCATTCTACATAATTCCAATTGACCATATCCTTATCTCATTTAGATCCTATAAATGTAACTGAACACTTCAAGGCCAGTTTTGCGAACGTGTTTTCTATAAATCGCGTCTATTTTAACCGCGTAATGTGCATAACGTAGACAGGATACAACCGAACATGCTGATACGCATAGGTTTGTATGCTCTGTGTTTGTCCAATCAATGTGTTTCACTTACTCTAAAATGTTTAAACACTCGGGATTTGGATAAGAAACGAGCCAATCAATACATTTTTACCAGGTTAGCTTTGCGAGGGCATGAAGTGCAACAATGCAATTACGCAAAAAACCCTGAGTGTATGGTTGAGTGATTGGCTATCAACGCCAGTACTCGGGTGGATATAAGGAAGCGCTGGATTTGTCAATGAATGGATCTGCGCGTAAATCCACGGTAGGGAACTACGATTTTTTTTTTTGTACGTGACGACAGTAATTAAAAGTAGAATGTGAGAGAATCAATACCATGTCGATTTTTTTGCCTCAGAAAACTGATTTTTCTGAACCATTACTTGGAATACTGTTGGCTCACTGTGGCTTATCTGGTTGCTACAGAGGATAGCGATTTTTTCTGTGTCAAGATATCGTTTTTTTAAACTGCTGGATCGATACTATAGGCAAGGATACTGACCAGTTTGCACATCAGGCTTAGCTGAGGAGTTTAATTCATGCAGCTCTTGAAAAACAGGGCGTGGAGTGAACTTCCCCATATTCAGAACCGCGTTCGAGGTCTGCTTGCTTGTGAACATTCAATAACTGATCCGGGGGTGCCATTTAGTGATCGAGTACAGTAACAGCGTGCTTCCAATTTGCAGGTCTATAGATGCGGGCGTCTACATCTGCAGAAAGGGGTTAAGTTAACTGGCATCAAGTGTGTAACATAATTGGCGATAAAAGGGATTTCTTAGAGAGGCTGAGTCTCTCAGAAGTAAATATGGCCAGAGGCTCTCCAACCTGTGAAGGCTTGCCGAAAAAAATTGTGGAATACTTTATTAACAATGTTCCTCAACGTCAAATTGCAAAGGCTTGAAGGTCTCATCATCGATAGTGCATAACATCATCAAAAGATTCAGAGAAACTGGAAAAATCTCTGTGCGTAAGGGACAAGGCCGAAGACCTTTACTGGATGCTCGTGATCTTCGGGCCCTCAGACGCCACTGGCATGATTCTGTCATTGACATTACTAAATGGGCCCAGGAATACTTCAAGAAACCACTGTCTGTAAACACAGTCCGCTGTGCCATCCACAGATGCCACCCAAAACTCTATCATGCAAAAAGGAAGCCATTATTGAGCATGATGCAAAAGCGCCACCGTGTTCTGTGGGCCAAGGCTCAATAAAAATGGACTGTAGCAAAGTGTCCTATGGTCAGACGAGTCCAAATTTGACATTCTTGTTGGAAATCAGGGGCGTGGTGTCCTGCGGGCTAAAGAGGAGAAAGACCACCCCTCCTTTTATCAGCGTTCAGTTCAAAAGGCAGCATCTTTGATGGTATGGGGATGCATAAGTGCATATGGTGTGGGACACTTGCATGTTTTAAAAGGCACCATGAATGCTTAAAAGTATATAAAGGTTTCACAGCGACACATGCTCCCCTCCAGACGACATCTATTTCTGGGAAGGCCTTGTGTATTTCAGCAGGACAATGCAAAACCACATACTGCAGCTATTACAACAGCATGGCTCCGTAGTAGAAGAGTCTGTGAGCTGAACTGGCCTGCCTGCAGTACTGATCTTTCACGGATTGAGAACATTTGGCGCATAATTAAACGAAGAGTCCGTCAAAGGAGACCCAAAACTCTCCAGCAGCTGGAAGCCTGTATTAAACAAGAGTGGGATCAAGTCCAATGGCTAAACTCAAACAAACTTGTCTCCTCAGTGCCCCGATGCCTCCACTCTGTGTTCAAAAGAAGAGGCTACACCTTGATAAACAGGCCCTTGTCCCAACTTTTTTGAGACCTGTAGCAGCCATGAAATTTGAAATGAGCTAATTTTTTGGATCAACATTTGCTATGTTATCTTTGTTCTATTGTGAATAAAATACTGCCTGGTGTGATTTGAAAGTCATTGCATTTTCATTTTATTCACAATTTACACTTCGTCCCAACTATTTCAGAATTGGGGTTGTATAAGCATATTATGAAGTTTATTTTAAGATTATTTTAAACAGATAAACATAACTGGACTTCAACTTCATTGGGGTAAGTGATATGACTCCCCCCGGGGCATTGTGTCAACTACCCCCCGCCCATACAGAGTAAAACCGGCATACCCGCCACAGGCAGGCTGAGTGAGCATCCTGAGGTGGGGGGTCCTCAAAAGTTTTATTGCTATTTGGCCTGGCCATAGCCATACGCAGGTCAGATTCTACATAACTAATGTGTTATTTGTCCATTACAGTCTCTCATTTTCCCCAACCATTTTAAAGCTTTATGGATTGTCTCTAAAACAACGTCTCTTCCAAAAAGGTAGCACTTGAAAGTGTCCAAAGCCCACTAGATGGCGAGGCACTCTAGCTCCACAGCAGAGTGCTGCATTTCCCTGGGAAACAGCTTACGACTGATAAAAGCCACAGGTCTTTGATGCTCAGCCTCCCCCTACAGAAGGACTGCCCCTCGTCCAATTCCAGAGGCATCTGTTTGGATGGTAAACTCCTTGTTGAAGTCCGGACTCTGCAGCACTGGGCCACTGCACAGAGCCTCCTTAAATTCATTGAAGGCCCTCCCCTGCTGCTCTCCCCACCTGACCTTTGCTGAACTCGACTTGTTCAGAACCTTATTGTCAAATCAATAAGGGGTGCAGCTCTGGAGGTGAAATTTGGCACAAATTTCCTGTTCCAGCCTGCCAGCCCCAAAAAAAAGACTGCACTTCCTTTTTGGTCTGGGGTCTCGGACAGTCTACGATGGCTTCAGCTTTGTCCTTTTGGGGTCGGATCACACTATATCCTATGATGAGCCCCAAGTATCGCACCTCTTGTTGAGCTAAGGTGCATTTCTTGGGCTGTGCAGTCAGTCCTGCTCGGTGGAGGCGCTCAAGCACCTCAGCAAGAAGCTCCAAGTGTTCCTCACAAGAAGCACTAAACACCACTATGTCGTCAAGGTATGCCCCTGCAAAGGCACCAGTCCCCTCCAGCACGCAATCCATCAGTCTTTGGAATGTGGCTGGTGCCCCCTGCAGGCCAAAGGGCATGACCTTGAACTGAAATAGCCCCTGTGTGGTCCTAAAGGCAGTGTAAGGCCTGGCATTCTTTGTCAATGGCACCCAGTAACCCTTACACAAGTCTAGGGTGGATATATAGTATGCCTATCCCAGGCGCTCAATGAGGTCCTTGAGCCTGGGCATGGGGTATGCATCAAAATGTGACAGAGCGTTCCGTCGCTAAAAGTCTATGCAGAATCGCATACTGCCATCTTTCTTTGGCACAAGAACCACAGGGTTGCTCCACGCATTGTCCGAACGCTCAATGACCCCCAGTTGCTGCATTACCCGCAGCTCCTCCTGGAGGACAGGCAACAACCGTTCAAGCACTCTGTACATCTGCTGATGAACTGGAGTAAAGTCTTTCAGCTGGATGTCATGTTCAGCCATGCGGGTGACTCCAGGCTGATCACTAAACAGGCCATCAGGAATGATAGCCTGCAAATACTGTTGCTGCTGCTGTTGGGTGAGGTGAGACACCTCCAGCTCCCCTGCGAGACGCTCTGTAGGGAAGAACTGCTCTGGAGTGTCTATCTCCTCAGCCACACCTTGCGCAAACAACTAATAACTCTGGGGCACCTCATTTTCATACCACTCCTTCAGCAGGTTTATGTGGAACACCTGCGCTGCTTCCGTTTGTCTGGCGTCTCCAACTCACAGGTAACTTCCCATAACTATCGGCTGATATGATAAGGACCCTGCCACCTGGCCAGCAACTTACTCTCCTCAGTAGGCAGAAGCAGGAGAACTTTCTGGCCTGGCTGGAAGGATCGCTGTCGTGCACACTGGTCATACCAGCTGGACTGAGTCTGTTGTGCTCGCAGTAGGTTCTCCCTCACTCGGTAATTTCCTCCATTTTGTCCCTCATGGTGAGGACATAGGTGACGATGTTGCTCACATTACTCCTGGGTTGCTCCAAAATTTCCCATAGCAGATCAAAAGGACCTCTCACCTGTCTGCCATATAGGAGTTCAAACGATGAAAACCCTGTTGAGGCTTGAGGACCCTCTCAATACGCAAAGAGAAGATATGGCAGCCACCGGTCACAATCTCTGCCATTTTCAGCCACAAACCTCCTCAACACGTTTTTCAGAGTCTGGTTGTACCTTTCCATCAGTCCATCAGTCTGGGGTAGTAGGAAGTGGTCCCTATACCCTTTAACTCCAATATCCCATACACCTAACCCTGGTCAGTGAGGATCTCATGGGGAATCCCTACTCTTGAAAATAGCTGGACTACAGCAGCTGCTATGGTGCTGGCAGTAACTTTGCGTAGAGGAAAGGCTTCAGGATATCTTGTGACATAGTCGCAAATTACTAAAGTGAAATTGTGTCCCGACTGAGTTCTCTCTAAAGGTCCAACAATGTCCATCCCCATCCCAGTGAATGGCACATCTATTATTGGAAGTGACTGGAATGGGACAGGCAGGACCTTCTGTTTGCTTGTGATCTGACAGATGGGACAACTTCTACAATATTGCTGCACCTTGGTATACATGCCCGGCCAATAAAATTTACTGGCTATCCTGTCCAGGATCTTCATACTGGCCAAATGACCTGCCCAGGGGATGTCATGCCCGAGTGTCAGTATTTTACTTCATATGGATTTGGGAACCACTAACTGCTCAAGATTACCCCCTTCAGGCTGGTGGTATAACAAGCCGTCTCAAATAAAAAAATAGTCACCAGAAAGTGTTTTAGCTTGTCCAGTGCTGACCCCCTCTATCACAGTAGCCTTGCTGAAGGCCTCCTTCAGGGATTTGTCCTGCCTCTGCAGGTCTCTTATATTACTGGGGACTTCTCACACATCTTTTTTCTTTCCAGAGCCAGTTCTGGCTCTGATGATCTTGTGGATTTTCTTCAACATATTGAGATTCTCCCATCCTCAAGCAATTGGAGAGAGACAGATTCTTGAAAAAGGAAAAATTAGGCTTTATTGTGTCATGTTGAAAAATATAAAGCCGAGTTCCTCTTGCGCAAGAGGAACTGCCCCCAAGACGAACTGCAGAACTGCCCAATGAACTCTCCCGATCTCCTCCCTCACGAACTGCAAGACGAACTCCCCTGTAGAACTGAAGTTTTCCTCTTGTGCACATCGTTTTATACTGCAAATATGGTCCTTCCCCTTTTCATTCTCGCACGTACAATTGGACAGGCAACCTGAGATTCTCTGTTATTTCATCCTTCAGGAATGCACAGCAAAGACGCATGCGCATTACAGTGGACAGCCACACCCAGATGAAAAAGAAAAAGATACCAGTGGATGAATTCGATGCATATCAAATTATTACAAGTAATTCAATTGAGTATGTTTTCAGTAGCAAATAATGATTTTCCTGAACAAATATTGATCAAAGCTACAGAAATCAAATACATCCTCTGATCATGGTTTTTTTGAATCAACTCAACAAAAGAAGCTACAGAAGCTGCTGCTTGTGTGTGTGTGAGCTGCTCATGCAAGTGTGAACTGAATTGCTTGTATATGTGTGTCTATCTGTGTGTGTTTGCACTGCAGTATGTGAACTACTTGTATGTCAGCATGCATGTGTGTTATGTGTGTGTGTCTTTCTGCTGCCTACATAATGTGGTTATTGATTATTAGTATGAGCAATGAATCAATAATGATAAAATATATATATAATCAATATTAGTAAATATATTCAATAATGCTGAATTAATATCTTCAACAATGTTTCTAGGAGTTTCACTGTGCCCAACATTTTCTCTCTCCTATGCTGCCTGCAGCTCTTTTGCACTTTCACCTTTTCTGGGGGAAGAATCTCTACCTGACGAAATGGCATTATCTCAAGCAGCTTCTGGGTATTTGCCTCACAGGACAGATCTTTGGCCTGTCATCTGGTGAGCACAACATTAACAAGCTGTGCAGACTGTATCAGGTCTGACAGTATAAGGACATCATTGCCCAAAACAACAGCGTGACTCAACCCCTGCATATACGATTGTCCCTGAACCTCAACAAAAATTTCTGTGACAAGGTAATCATGCTTATCCCCATTTATGCAACATATTCGGAGGTGACCCCCAGTCATTCGTTCTGTTTGATCTACCAGGTAGGGCTGCACAAGGCTTTGTGTGCTACCAGTGACTAACAGGGATTTGGCCTGCTGGCCTCTACTCAGGGGTTCTTTCTGGGGCCTTGGAACAGAACACATGGTGGCACCTTTGGCTTTCTTCACAGGGCATTCCCGAATTAAGTGACCTGGCCTCCTGCAGTAGTGACAGAGGGGACATTCTCTCCTGGGGAATGTGGTGGTGGACGTATCTGTGTGGCAGGGATTAGCAGGTAGCTGAGAGGTGTGATGTCAATCGCTGTGCCCCTTATTCTGCTCTCCACCCCATACCCCACAGACTTACCCGTCGGTTTGCTGGGTCCTCGATAGTGGAACTTCTTGGGTCCTCGGTGGGCTGCCAGGTATGACTCCACTAACTCAGCTGCTCTCTGTCCTGTGGGTGGGTCATGCTCCTTTACCCACACTCTCACATCTGGTGGCAACGAGTGCAGGAACTGTTCTAAAATGATGATTTCCCCAACCTCCTCCACGGTCTTCTAGCTGGATTTATTTAAGAGGTCTTTGAGTCGGTTATAAAATTCCATAGGGGTCTTACTGGGTTTAATATTGTGATCTCTGAACCGCTGCCAGTAAACTTCAGCATTTATTTCATATTTGAGTAGAATGGCCTCTTTCACACTATAATAGTTCATTGAGTCTGCCGGGTCCATTGCAACAAAGGCAGCTTTTTCCAGTCAGATAGGGCACCAGGAATATTGCCCAGTCTACTTGTGGCCACAGATAAGCTGCTGCTAGTTGTTCAAATGTTGTTCGTTACTGCTTCATGTCGTCACCCTCCTCCAGCCTCGGCACTGCTGCCCCGGACCAGGCTGCTAGAGAAGCTGGTGCACTGGGGACTGGAGGGTGAGGGGCAGCTGCTGCTGTTGAGACCTCTCCCCTTGTTGCCGTCGCCGCCCTTCACTCTCGCCCCTCCATCTCATCCCATAGCTGGTTCAGCTGAAGCTGCACACTGCACCATCTCTGCTCCTGCTTGAAGGACTATCTTTGGAGTAACTGGTAGATGCCAGCTAGGTCTGTGGACTCTAGGCTCTCATCCTGCTCGTCATCTGGTAATGACTCTTGTAATGTGAATAGAGGCCACTTTGGGCATGTCCTGGGCATGTCTGGGACAAGTCCCAGAGAAAAAAAAAAAAAAAGCCTAAAAGGTGGGAGGGGTCTGCAAAAGAGTATATAAGGAGTAAAATTGAGACAGTAAGGTAGTAGGAGAAATTGCAAGGAGAAGGATACATGTGACCAGACCTGTCATTCTGTTCAAGACCTGTGAAGCTTTTAGTGGATCTTTGCCTGGGGACATCACCAGGACATCACCAAGCAACCCACCAAAGGGACTGTAAATATTTCTGTTTTTGTATATAATCAATCTTGGTCTATAGGGTAGAGTAGTTTGTTGTTTGTTGCCTTCGTTTAATTAAATGTGTTTTAGTTTTAAAATTCGTCGTTAATGTCATAACAAATTGGGGCCATAACACTCTCCACTCTCAGCTCCATGCTAGCACACTGCTTTCACACTGTGGAAAATGAGCCTGGCAGCCCACCTCCACACAGGGATAGTGTCAAAGCCTGATGGCGGAGGCAGGAGCCGTGTGAATGACACACAAACAATGTAGAGTCCTAAGCAAAAAAAAGATAAGTGCAAATTTATTTACAGTGCTAAAATCGATGCACACCCATCACATATTTGACAAAAAAAAAAAAAGGCTCTTTTGGGCAGAAAAAGCAACCTCTTCAGCCTCACAGCAGGCTGATACCAACACATCGCAATTCATACACAAAAAATACCCTCACACTTTTCACCTGAGGCAAGACTGATTCCTTGGTTTATATAAACCAACCCAATTACCTTGCTTGGGGAAAACCATCTCACGAGGGGATCTGTTTCCCTCCTATACCAACCACATTATTAATATGCCCGCATGGAATGCTTCATACACATTACAATTCTAAAACTTTGTTATTTTTTATCAACCATAATTACCCCATCTGAGATCAAATTGCACAATATTTAATCATTCGATTTACTGCCACCCCCTTAGAAATCAAAACTGTTCCTGTGCTCTAGGCTAGTTAAAAACCCTGCAAAGAATGTGCTATAGTACTCCTATAGGACAGTTCAATAGTCCTATAGAAAACAAGTTCTATAGGAAATTTCTATAGGAAACAGTTCCATAGAAAATCTCTATAGAACAACTTTTGTTGAACTTTTTTTTTCTTATTTGGCATCTTCAATCCCACCCGAATCTGGAAGGCAACAAACAAAGTAAACATGTTCTAGTAATCCTTTTTAACAAACCCTTCCTAATTTCCATTCCTGTAGTGCAATGGCCAACTGTGTGCAACTCTGACCGGGGCTCAAACCTGAACACATCTGCTCCAGAACGCTGCTTTCACCGAGTGAGCTATTCGCCAACTGGGAAAATGCCCATGGTACTTGATCCTGATCTATTTGAATTGCATTTGAATTGAATTGAATTTGAAGGACCTTAATGCCTTCGCTGAAAAGGAAGGCCGTGTTAGTGATCCTGTCAGGTGACCATGATATGTGCATAAAGATGGTGGGAATAAGTCTTAACAGACCTCAAATTGTATTCAAATGAATTCTAAATCTGCATATAATCTGCAATCACATGCATGTAAATGGAAAGGAATAATTTGATAGAATTTTTTAAATTAAGGGAAAAGTTCAAAAGCTCAAACTTTCAACATACACTGCTCTCAATAATTATTGGTACCCCTGGTTAAGATGTGTTGTTTAGCTTCTAATAAAATCAGATTTTTTAATTTTTTCTAAATAATGACCACAATGAAAAAAGAGGAAAATCCAACCTTTAATTCAAGTGCATTTATTCAGAGGGAAAAAAATCCCACATTAAGAAATAATTATTTTACATCAAATCATGTGTGCCAGAATTTTTAGCACCCCTGATGTTAATACTTTGTACAACCTCCATTTGCCAACAAAACAGCAGCTAATCTTCTCCTATAATGTTTCAAAAGATGGGAGAATACAGAAAGAGGGATCTTCTACCATTCCTCTTTGCACAATCTCTCTAAATCATCCAGCGACCTGGGTCCTCTCCTCTGCACTCTCCTCTTCAGCTCACTCCACAGGTTTTCAATGGGGTTGAGGTCTGGGGACTGAGATGGCCAAGGAAGGAGCTTGATTCTGTGTCTGGTGAACCATTTCTGTGTAGATTTGGCCACATGTTTAGGGTCATTATCTTGCTGAAAGACCCAGTGACGACCCATCTTCAGCTTTTGGGCAGAGGCCACCAGATTTTGGTTTAAAATGTCTGGTGTTTCAAAGCGTTCATGATGCCATGCACCCTAATAAGGTTCCCAGGGCCTCTGGAAGAGAGACAGGCCAACAGCATCACCGATCCTCCCCCATACTTCACAGTGGGCATGAGGTGCTTTTCTGCATAGTCATCTTTTGTGTTCCGCCAGACCCACTTAGAACTTTTTGGCAACAAACACTATCTTGGTTTCGTCTGACCAAAGCACACGGTCCCAGTTGAAGTCTCAGTACCGCTTAGCGAACTCCAGACGTTTCCGTTTATGATTGTGAGTGAGAAAAGGTTTTTACCGTGCATGATCCCAAACAGCTTGTTGGCACGTAGATAGTGCCTGATAGTTGTTTTGGAGACTTTATGACCCCAAGATGCTACCATTTGTCGCAATTCTTTAACAGTGAGCTTTGGAGAACCATTTATTTCTCTTACCATCCGCTGCACTGTGCGTGGTGGCAAAATAATCTTGGGTCCTCGTCCAGGCTTGTTTACCACTGTTCCAGTTGTTTTAAACTTCTTAATGACTCCTCTAACAGTAGATATGGGCAGGTGCAGGCGATTGGCTATTTTCATATTTTATATTGGCTATTTTATCACCTGGATGAGGCCTTTGAGAGGAAGCTCACCTCATCTGAGGGGCTGGTCAGTGAATGCAGGTGAGGTGTCTGGAGCACAAGGTGCCTCCCAGTGGAAGCAGGTGAAGGGGCTTCACAGCCTGGGCTTTGGCCAGAGCCCTCAGTATATTAGGTACAGATGGAGAGAGGAAGAGGAGAGTCACACACATCACCACTGAAGCAGCAGAGAGAGTCTCTAGACGGCTGTGGCTCTAGAGAGGAGAGTAATGGAGGGAGGGTCTCTCACTGCTGTCTGCACACACACTGAGGTCTGATCAGTCTGAACTCACCTGGAGGAGAGAGTATGATGGTGAGAGACCCCAAACACTGGAGGATTTCTGGAACTTCACTGTGTACATATGCATTGTACGATGCAGTTTCACATCTTTACATTATTGCTCAATTTTGCACAAAAAAAAAAAAAGTATACTGGCTAATATTGTAAATCATTAATGGTAGCCATCACAAGTTGAGTAAAGTTTTTTTTAAAGTTTTTTTTAATTACTATTATTTTTTTTATGAAGGATTGCTTTCATAAGAATTTAGCTAAGATAATTGATGTGTTTGCGTGATACATCCCCAGATTCACCAGAAAACCTGAGCAAATTTCAACACGGGGTGAACTGGAAAGATAAAATCAAAAAAGAGAAAGATTGATCTCAACTGGACAAGAAACCAGATCTCTTAACTATAATCAATAAACACTGCAGTGAACAGTCCACATGTCCCAGGCCTCTATAGAGCCACTGCTGTTCACACATCAGAGCTCCTCTAACTGTGTGTGACAGGATGTGTATAGAGGAAGGGGCTTTGCATACCTGTCCTGCCTCACTGCTCCACACACTTTAAGACCACCAGTACTGATCAGTGACTGTCCAGTCCTTTCACAGACACTGACGCAGGCAGCATTATGATGATGTCACACTTTCTACTGCTGGTGATGCTGGGACTCTTTGTACAGGGTGAGGAAGATGGATCCATTTAAACAGCGGTTTTTGTCACATTTATTTATTTATTTTTTTTTTAATTTATTTTTTTTTGCGATCGTGGCTTGTATGAATTCACACAATTCTGTGTAATTTTGCCTGCAGTTTACACGTATTAATCTGACATTTTTCATATTTATTGACATTCATTTCTGTTTTTATTTTTCCAGGATCAATGGCAGATATAGTTGTGAATCAGTCTCCTGCAGCTCAGGCTGTTCAGCAGGGAGACTCTGTCACTATCAGCTGTACAGTCAGTCAGAGTGTTTACAGCAACAACTGGCTCCACTGGTACCAGCAGAAACCTGGTCAGGCTCCTAAACTCCTGATCTATCGTGCCACAAGTCGCCAGTCTGGGATTCCTAATCGTTTCAGTGGGAGTGGATCTGGGACTCAGTTTACACTGAAAATCACTGGAGTCCAGGCTGAAGATGCAGGAGATTATTACTGTCAGAGTTATCATGAGATCAGTGGCAGTGATGTGTTCACACAGTGTTAGAGAGCCGTACAAAAACCTCCCTCAGTCAGACTGCACAGAGACTGCACTGCTGCAGCTGGGACCTACTGCAGGTGCTGAGGGGGGAGCCACTGATCTGAAACGCCTTCAATAAACTGAGCGACTTTGTGCAATAACAACTCTCATGTTCTCAAACGTAATACATGTTCTTAAATAGTTCATGCCGGCATAAAGAAAAGCTTCATTTAGGATATTTATTTGTTTCTTGAATTTAGACCATTAGCTGAAAGAACAAATCTGAGCTTATTTGTACAAATCAGTTTTTTCATTGTTTAAGACAGACTGCAATCAGATAAGGGAACACTGTACTCAAGTGGACTGTGATGAGATTAAAGAGCATTTCTAGAGGGGGACAGAGTTCTGTAACTGTGAGATACAATGATTTCTGTGGGGGTTGGTGAGATGGAGTTGGAGAAGTTTAGAGGAGGGTTGTAATTCAGCAATGAGAGATACATTTGTTTACCAACTAAAATGGAGTTTAATCCAGATGTCATATCTCTGATACAGACAGAGGGAAGAAGGGATGATCTTCCACTCTCTGCTAGGGCTTCTCTGCTAGGGCTCCCCTGCTCTCACCCAAACTCCTGATTGAGGAAGATGTTCTCTAGAACCACCACTTTTATTCTAGATTCACCAAGCATCATTCTCTTGTTCTTTTTCTTTGATGTATGCAAACAGAAAAGTGTTGTTTCATCATATTGCAGTAAAACATTTTTGCACAGTGGTTACCATGGTAACCAAACCCACCCACCACTAAATAGGCATTGTGGAAAAGTCGTGCAAAAAAGGGTTAATAGACCTTTTCACGAAACAAAAGCACAATTTTTAGCATAATTTCAGATGAGTTTGATAAACCTATGCTGGTTTGAACCTCCCAAGCAAAGCCCCATTTCCCCTACCTCTCACAAGCTGGAATTACAGTCTCCAACCACTGGGACAGACAGAATGCCATTTTGGCTACTCGCATAAAAGGGCTGTTTCCTAAGAGGAGTGAGGAAACCACAGCCTGACATCAGATTTGGCCTGAGTTAAACGGTCAACAACAGTAACAGTTCAGTGGGAGGGGGTCAGTCGGATCACTATCCCCAATCCCATCACACAACAGTAAATTTCAAAGATGAAAATACTTTGGGGCTCCTCTGTTGCCGAGAGACATGAAGGTGATCAGTGAAGAAGATGAAGGAGAAATATTCCCTCTACAGTCATCCCTGTATTTCAGCAGCAAACAGGGACACTAACTGTACATGTCAGAGAACTACAGAGCTGCACATGAGGACAGGAAATGCTTGTAATTATAAACAGAAATATTCCCTCTACAGTCATCCCTGTATTTCAGTCAGCAAACAGGGACAGTAACTGTACATGTCTGAGAACTACAGAGCTGCACATGAGGACAGGAAATGCTTGTAATTATAAACAGAAATATTCCCTCTACAGTCATCCCTGTATTTCAGTCAGCAAACAGGGACACTAACTGTACATGTCTGAGAACTACAGAGCTGCACATGAGGACAGGAAATGCTTGTAATTATAAACAGAAATATTTCCCTTCGTAGCCTCTAAGTTTATTTCTTTCACATGGATTAGATATATGCTCTGCATGAGAAGTGCATGGGAAAAGACAATCAAGGAATATCTTAAACATGATTAATAGAGTCTGAGCCCATATGCAGTTATTCCTACACAAGTTCAGAATAACACACGGATATGTGAATAAATTTGTGGTTAAGCAGCTTACAATGTACATGTCCCAGCCCTCTAAAGACCCACAGCTGTTCACACATCAGAGCTCCTCTAACTGTGTGTGACAGGATTTGTATAGAGGAAGGGGCTTTGCATACCTGTCCTGCCTCACTGCTCCACACACTTTAAGACCCCCAGTACTGATCAGTGACTGTCCAGTCCTTTCACAGACACTGACACAGGCAGCATTATGATGATGTCACACTTTCTACTGCTGGTGATGCTGGGACTCCTTATACAGGGTGAGAAAAATCGGTACATTTATCAATTTTGGTACATGATCTCTCCTAACATTTCACAACAGAACTGTGGCATTACAGTGTTGTCAACTTTGTAAAATTTGTCTCACGCAGTTTGATAACTTTCACATGTCTTGACACCCATATCAATGCTTATTTTTTCAGGATCAATGGCAGATATATTACTGACTCAGTCTCCAGCAGCTCAGGCTGTTCAGCAGGGAGACACTGTCACTATCAGCTGTACAGCCAGTCAGAGTCTGGGCAATAACCTCCAATGGTACCTGCAGAAACCTGGTCAGGCTCCTAAACTTCTGATTTATTCTGCCACAACTCGCCAGTCTGGGATTCCTGATCGTTTCAGTGGGAGTGGATCTGGCGCTCAATATGCATTGAAAATCACTGGAGTCCAGGCTGAAGATGCAGGAGATTATTACTGTCAGCAGGGTTATAGCACACCGTTCACACAGTGTTAGAGAGCCGTACAAAAACCTCCCTCAGTCAGACTGCACAGAGACTGCACTGCTGCAGCTGGGACCTACTGCAGGTGCTGAGGGGGGAGCCACTGATCTGTTCTAATTGACTGAATTTCTTGTACAATAATAACATCTGTCCAAACATTTCTCTGAGAATTAAATGTTATTTTATTATTTTAAGACCTTAAATTTGAAGAACATGAAAAACACACAGGGGCACAGTATATTTCTGTTTCTAACCACATCTGTCATATCCACATTTGCTAATTTTTCTGCATATATTTCAAAATATTTGTCTTTTAAAAACCTCAATTCCAGTGAAGCTAGGATGTTGTTTAACACATGAATAACACAATACCATGATTTGCAAATCCTTTTTGACCAATATTCAGTTGGAGTACACTACAAAGGCAAGATATTTAATGTTCAAACTGATGAACGTTATTGTTTTTTCTTTTTAAAATATTTACACATTTTTGAATTTGATGCCTGCAACATGTTCCAAAAAAGCTGGGACAGGGGCATGTTTAGCTCTGTTTACATCATCTTTCCTTTTAAAGACCCTCAATAAGCATTTGGGATCTGAGGACACTAATTGTAGAAGCTTTGCAGATGGAATTCTTTCCCATTCTTGCTTAATGTATGACTTCAGTTGCTCAACAGTCCAGGGCCTCAGTTGTCGTATTTTGCTCATCATAATGCTCCTCACATTTCAATGGGAGACAGGTCTGGACTGCTGGCAGGCCAGTCAATTATCTGCCCTCTTTGAATACAAAACCATGCTGTTGAAACGCATGCAAAATGTGGTTTGGTATTGTCTTGCTGAAACGAGCAGGGACGTCCCTGGAAAAGATGTTGCTTGGGTGGCAACAAACCTACATGTACCTTTCAGCATTAATGGTGCCTTCACAGATGTGCAAGTTATCCATGTCATGGGCCACAAACACATCCCTATACCATCACAGGTTGGCTTTTGAACATCACACTGATAACCATCTGGATGGTTTTTTTCCTCTTTAGCCTGGAGGACACAACATCCATGATTTCCAAAAGCAATTTGAAATGTGGACTCGTCAGACCACAGTACACTTCCACTTTTCGTCAGTCCATCTCAGATGAGCTCGGGCCCAGAGGAGCTGGCCGTATCTTTGGGCGTTGTTGATATATGGCTTTCGCTTTGCATGGTAGAGTTTTAACTTGCGCTTGTAGATGTAGTGACGAACTGTGTTGACTGAAAACGGTTTTCCGAAGTATTTCTGAGCCCACATGCTCATATCTTTTACAGAATCAAGTTGATTTTTAATGCAGCACCCCCTGAGGGACTGACACTCACTGGCATTCAATGTTGGTGTTCGGCCTTGCCACTTACGTGTAGAGAATTCTCCGGATTCTCTTAATCTTTTGATGATAGTATGTAATGTAGATGATGGAATCCCTAAAATAAACACTACTATTAAACTATTTGCTCACGCATTTGTTCACAAAGTGGTGAACCTCGACCCATCCTTGCTTGTGAGTGACTGAGCCTTTCAAGGATGCTCCTTTTATACCTAATCATGACGCTTGCCTGTTTTCAATTAACCCCTTTGCGCAGAAGCCTTATCTGGCTTTTTAGGTGTTACCTGATTTAAGGCTTTGTAATTCAAGATTGCAGCTTTACAGGCAGAAAAACTTTGGCTCAATTGAGTCTAGACACTTGAAGCATTTAGACTCCCATCATATTTCAGTTTATTTTATGATTTTGGGGGAGAAAAGGGGCTGCAAGCTCAAAAAATCTTCATGAAAATTCAACTTTGAATTAGCAAAAAAAATAATACTGACAATTGAAAAACTGCTGGGGCTTAAAACTATACATTTCTGGAATCATAAACTTCTTGACCACCAGTACAATTCATCTTGAACATTACATTCTAGATTACCTGCTTGCTATGAGCCAAATTAGACAGCTATCCAGGTGTCTCCCCAAAGTCTGAGATCCATCAAAATTGTTCATTGTCAAATCAAACATTAATCATATATTTAACACAAATTAACTTTTGGGGCATGAAATTCAGCATAAACTAATGATTTTCTGGTTGAGTTTAGCATGAATTTATCAATATCAGTGCAGTTGAACATCATTGGTCACCAGTAACCTCTCCAAACAGAAAACATACCTTTTCTCTATAATAAAGTTAATAATATTGTCCATTTTTCTTCGAAGTCCCCCAAGCATTAAATAAAGTGCTGATTAAACAGCTATAACATTCGCGCTGCAATGATAAGCTAACCGCTCTCACATCCGAGCTCATAACCTTACACCTTATAAGGGTAAAAACTCACTAACTCAGTAATATCTGAATTCTGAAATATACCTTAAATGTACCTTATTTTAACAGAACAGTCACTTTCCTGTCACTTTCAGGAAAAATCAAACGACATATGCCTCCATATTCAACAGAATGGTGTAATGAACGTACCGAGGGATCTACCGACGTGCGTGTGCTGCATGCATTTGGAGAAACGAAAACCTCGGCATTCGATGTCTTTAAACGCGGTATAAATTCTTCAGCAAATAGCCATATTGAGCAAAATGCAAACAGAGGAGAAGTATTACCTGTTTTCTTCATTGATGCTCTCCTCCAGAGACAGATGTATCGGGTAGAAGGAACCCTCCAGTACTGTTTCATTCGGAATAATTCCCATTGACCGCGTCCATACAACATGTATCTTGTCAATGAAACTGAACACTTCAGGCCGGTTTCGGGTGTCTTTGTTTCTTTGATATCGCATCATTTTCAGCTGCGCAACCGAGGCCAACATTCGAAGAACACAACCGACCTTACTTTTACGCTTAGCTTTGTATCCTATTCTTATTGTCCGATCAATGTATTTCAGTTATTGAGGAAAGTTTAAACACTCGGGAATTGGATAAGAAACGAGTCTATCAATAAATCGTTACCGGGGAAGCTTCACGAGGGCGTGAACTATAACTGTAGAGTTACGCAGATGAATCTGAGGATATAATTGAGTGACTGGCTATCGACACCAGTACTTGGGTGGATAGGAGGGAGCGCTGAATTTGTCAATGGAGGAATATACGCGTTAATCCATGGGAGGGAACTACGCATATTTTGTGTGTGATGACTGTAATTGACAGTAGAATGTGAGAGAATCAATACAATGTCGGATTTTTTGCTTCACAAAACGTATTTTTTAACCACTAATTGGAATACTGTTGTCTCACTGTAGCTAAAATGGTTACTACAGAGTACTAAGTTTTTTTCTGTCGCAAGTGATAATTTTTTTAAACTACTGGATCGACACTACGGGCAAGGATAAGGCTTAGCCGAGTAGTTTAATTCATGCAACTCCTGAAAAACAGGGATTGGAGGGAAGTTCTCCATACTCTAAATCACGTTTCAGCTCTGCCTGCTTGGGAAAATTCAATAGCTGATCCGGGGGTGCTATCTTGTGGTCAAGTACTGTAACTAAGTGCTTAAATTTGCAGGTTTATAGAGTAGGGTATAGCTGCAGGCCTGCAGGGATGTAGTATTGGGTCTATAGACGCGAGCGAGACTGTTCACCTGTGGAATGTTCAAAACAGGGATTTGTTTTCCCTGTCTATTGTTGCCCCTGTCCCAGCATTTTTGTAACCTGTGGCATGCATCAAATTCAAAATGATTGAATATTAAAAAAAAAGTTTCTGTTTGAATATTAAATATCTGTTAAGGCCGGGATCAAGGAGGGAAACACTAGGAAACTCGGAACAGGAGGGAGACACAAAACGGGAGTGAGACGCCAGATGCGGGGATCCAAAAATAATGTATTAAATAAACAGAAAACTCGAAAGGGGAAAAAAAAAAGGGGGCACTCCGGCCAACAGAAACACCGTGCTACTGCACTGAACGAAAGAGAACTCAGGAATCCAAAAAACCAAGAACACTAGGGGGCAGACTCGGGACAACTCAGACGGGACTAGGGGAACACTGGAAGGCTGGGGGGCGGGGCACTCGGAACCTAGGGGGCACTCGGAACAGGGAGGGCACAAGACGAGACAGTGGGCACAGCTGGCAGATGGCCAACTCGGGCAGCACAGCTGGCCAGGAGAAGGGTCAGGGAAAACATCAGGAGGGGGGTAGACAGGACGGCAGGAACGCTGGGGCTCGGAAGGCGGCAGGAACGCTGGGGCTCAGAAGGCGGCAGGAACGCTGGGGCTCGGAAGGCAAAGGCGACTGGCACACTGGGGCACAGGAAGGCGACGAAGGCCACTGACACACTGGGGCACTAGAAACGGTGAAGGCCACTGACACACTGGGGCACTGGAAACGGTGAAGGCCACTGACACACTGGGGCACTGGAAACAGTGAAGGCCACTGACACACTGGGGCACTGGAAACGGTGAAGGCCACTGACACACTGGGGCACTGGAAACGGTGAAGGCCACTGACACACTGGGGCACTGGAAACGGTGAAGGCCACTCACACACAGGACTCAGAAGACATGGGCACCAGGGGCTGAAGGCGGCAGGAAGGGTAGGCTGGGCTGGGAATGCGGATGGCGAGAAACACAGAGAAGGTGAGGGGACCAGAGGGAAAGTGCACAAGGCAGGAAGTGGTGTGAAGCGAGCGAAGTCACATCTGATCTGAAGTGCTGCCGAGGTGGAACAGATATAGGGCAGGGGCACACACAGACACAGGTGTTGAAACTTAATCTAATTAACAAGGGGTGGAACATGAGGGAAACCAATTACATGAAAACAGATTAACATTAACACACAGACGAGGATCACAAGACAATCCCAAAGACGGGATAAATAAACTGGATAAAAAGACTCTCAAGTGTACAGAATAAGAGCCAGAATAGATAATGAGAAAGCAGAGGTTCTGCAAGAAAACTTAGCAAAGCCAGTGAACAGTAAAGCGAGGGGCGGAGCTAGAACAGAGCGACTGCTGAGAGATAATTAGTCAATTAGTAAGTGCAGCTATACAATCCCGGGTGCTCGTAAGTAGATTAGTATTATATTCAGGGTTAGTTTGGTTTGTAATTTTAGAAAACAACAAACTGTTAGTAATGTTAGTACATATAGGAAAGCAAGGGGAAACTAGCAAACGAGAACAGAAGGAAGGATGAAACCCAGAATCCATTACATCACCCGAAATAGTGTCACAATCAATTAACACAGAAACTGCTACAAACAATGACGCGACCGGGGAAAAAGCAAAGACAGTACATGGGTAAAACGTGGACTGGACTACACGGGAGAGGAATGAAATGAGAACACTGAGACATGGACTAAAAACTGACATACTAAAATAAAAACCTAAAATTAACTTAGCCAGCCACACAGACCATGGAACACAACAATATCTTGTCTTTGTAGAGTACTCAACTGAATATAGGTCGAGAAGGATTTGCAAATCCTTGCAAATTTTCAAATCATTCACATTTTATGCAACGTCCCAACTTCATTGGAATTTGGGTTTGGACATAAAATGCAAAATGTCCAATCCCACTTGAATCTGGACTGTCCAATCTGTGACATAGGCTTGCTTAGAATGTAACTGTCAAGTGCCCATATAGGCAGTTGAAAGCACCTAAGCAATAAATAAATAAGCAAAAATTTCTATTTGTTTTCAGTCACAATTAGGTCGCAATTGAGGTTTGGTGTAACTGCAAATAAGTGATCAAAGAAGAGAATGGCCGCGACCTGTGTGAGTGACTAAAGTTTCACGATGGCGTTGGTCGTATCGTGGTCTTAGCGGGGTCAGGGTTCAGTATAAGTGGGGTATTATGTGCATTTTTTTTTTGGGGGGGGGGGTATCTGTACCTCAAGATTTTTTCTGCAGGTGCCCCTGTAGTTATGTACCCACGTGCCTGATGAAACTTTGCTAAAAGCTCCTGATGACCATTTGTACCAAAAACGAAACATAATTCTGACACAAAGATACTGAAATTAAATCAAAATTATTCAACCCCCATTGGAAATTAAGTTTACTGGCAAAATTTACAAAACTTTCAATTTGCAATGAACAAATCTAACAAGAACAATTTAAATGGTTCAATACAACAAATATTACAAGTGGCTTCTCCAAATTCAACACAAAATGCCACTTTTAATGACTACTGCAGGATCAAATTTATTCAACCCCTTCATGACAAGCATCTTTAATACTTAGTACCTTTTTTTCCGCTATGACCTGCTGGAAATATGATGCATAGGCAGATGTCAGCTTTTGGCAGCATTCTCAAGGAATCTTAGCCCAGTCCTCATGGACAATGGCCTCCAGTTTACTAATATTCTTGGGTTGGCATACTGCTACTGTGTTCTTCAAATCCTACCAGAGATTTTTTATGGGGTTCATGTGAGGCGACTGTGATGGGCACTCTAGAATCTTCCCAGACTTCTGACACCAAGCCTTGGTGGACATTGAGGTATGCTTAGGATCGTTGTCCTTTTGGAAGGTCCAAAGATGCCCAAGGGTCAGCTTCCCCACAGAAGACATGACATTTTCTCCTCGGATATCCTGGTACTTGACTGAATCCATCTTGCCCTCCACACTTTGCAGGTTTCCAATCCCAGAGGAAGCAACCTAGATAGCAGGCACCTCCGCTCCGAATCTGCGCCGGCTCGATGCTGGATCAGCTGGAGGTGGCACAGAGCCGGTGCAGATCCAGAGTGGAAGCGCTTGCCATCTGGGAAGGCAGCTGCAGAGCATCAAAAAGCCCCCACAATTCTTCACTGTAGGCAGGGTGTACTTTTCAGCATATGCCTCTTTATTCCGCCTGCAGACATACCACTTATTCATCAGCCTGAAATATTCCAGTTTTGTTTCATCACTCCACAGAACAATATCCTCAAAGTTCTGTGGCTGATTTATATGGTTTTGAGCATAAAGCTTGTGCTTTTCGATCAGTTGTTCCGTATGTCTTCTGAGACCGTCAATGTTTAGTATGCGCCCTACTGGGCAAACTGAAACCTCACTGCCTCCTGCCTACAAGTCTTGCTGCGGGTCTCCTGCAGTCACTTGAAGGTTTTTGACCACCCGTCTCCTCAGGAATCTGCTGACAGCCATTGATAGTGTCGTGGTTTTCATTCAGACATATTTTTATATCATGAGGTTCCCCCATCCTCAAGCCAGATTATTCAGACAATTAGGCTTTATTGAGGCATATTGATAAATGCAAAGCAGAGTTCTTTTTGTGCAAGAAGAACTCATTTTGCTTTTCACAACTAGTTTTTATACCTTCATCACAGGAAATATTTTCCAAATATGGTCTATCCGCCTTCTCATTCTCATGCTACAACAGGTTTTTGGGTCACAGGTTTTCCCAGAGACAGGCAAACCAAAACACTGCCAACTTGCCTTGAAAACTGCAACCAAAAGATAAGCAGGCATAACACTAAAAAGGAGAGGAAAATTACAGTCAAGAGAGGAAAAATACAGACAAAGGAATAGGATACAAGTACACTCAACAAAAACATAAACGCAACACTTTTGTTTTTGCTCCCATTTGTCATGAGATGGACTCAAAGATCTAAAATTCATTCCAGATACACAATATTACCATTTCTCTCAAACATTGTTCACAAATCTGTCTAAATGTGTGATAGTAAGCACTTTTGCTTTGCTGAGACAATCCATCCCACCTCACAGGTGGGCCACATGAAGATGCTCATCAGACACCATGATTAGTGCACAGGTGTACCTTATACTGCCCACAATAAAAGGCCACTCTGAAATGTGCAGTTTTGTCTCACAGCAAAATGCCACAGATGGCACAAGCATTGAGGGAGCGTGCAATTGGCATGCTGACAGCAGGAATGTCAACCAGATCTGTTGCTCGGGCATTGAATGTTCATTTCTCCACCATAAGCCATCTCCAAAGGCGTTTCAGAGAATATGGCAGTACATCCAACCGGCCTCACAACCGCAGACCACGTGTAACCACACCAGCCCAGGACCTCCACATCCAGCAGGTTCACCTCCAAGATCATCTGAGACCAGCTACTCAGAAAGCTGCTGAAACAACTGGTATGCATTACCAAAGAATTTCTGCACAAACTGTCAGAAACCGTCTCAGGGAAGCTCAACTGCACGCTCGTCGTCCTCATCGGGGTCTTAACCTGACTCCAGATCGTCGCCGTAACAGACTTGAGTGAGAAAATGCTCACATTCGATGGCGTCTGGCACGTTGGAGAGGTGTTCTCTTCACGGATGAATCTCGGTTTACATTGTTCAGGGCAGATGGCAGACAGCGTGTGTGGCGTCGTGTGGGTGAGCGCTTTGCTGATGTCAATGTTGTGGATCGAGTGGCCCATGGTGGTGGTGGGGTTATGGTATGGGCAGGCATCTGTTATGGACGAAGAACACAGGTGCATTTTATTGATGGCATTTTGAATGCTCAGAGGTACCGTGATGAGATCCTGAGGCCCATTGTTGTGCCATACATCCATGAACATCACCTCATGTTTCAGCAAGATAATGCACGGCCCCATGTTGTAAGGATCTGTACACAATTCTTGGAAGCTGAAAATGTCCCAGTTCTTGCATGGCCAGCATACTCACCAGACATGTCACCCATTGAGCATGTTTGGGATGTGCTGGACCGGCGTATACGACAGCACGTACCAGTTCCCACTAATATCCAGCAACTTCGCACAGCCATTGAAGAGGAGTGGACCAACATTCCGCAGGCCACAATTGACAATCTGATAAACTCTATGCGAAGAAGATGTGTTGCACTGCATGAGGCAAATGGTGGTCACACCAGATACTGACTGGTTCTGAGTCCCCAGACCCCAAATAAAGCAAAAGCTGCACATTTTAGGGTGGCCTTTTATTGTGGACAGTCTAAGGTACACCTGTGCACTAATCATGGTGTCTGATGAGCATCTTGATGTGGCACACCTGTGGGGTGGGATGGATTATCTCAGCAAAGCAAAAGTGCTTACTATCACACATTTAGACAGATTTGTGAACAATGTTTGAGAGAAATGGTAATATTGTGTATCTGGAATGAATTTTAGATCTTTGAGTCCATCTCATGACAAATGGGAGCAAAAACAAAAGTGTTGCGTTTATATTTTTGTTGAGTGTAGATACATTGATGATTCAACTGATTGTTTTTTCAGTAACAACTGATGATTTTACTGAACAAATATCGATCAAAGCTTCAGAAATCAAATACATCACGTGATTATGTTTTCAAATCAACTAAACAGAAGCCTGCTTACTAATCAAAGCTACAGAAGCTGCTGCTTATGTGTGTGTGAGCTGTTCATGCATGTGTAAATTCAACTGCTTGAATGTATGTGTGTCTGTGTGTATGTGTACGTGTTTTGCTTGTGCCTTTGCGTGTGTATGTGTGTGTGCGCATGTCTGAGTGTACTGCTTATGCATGTGTGAACTGCTTGTATTCATGTGTGTTTTATGGGTATGTGTCTGTGTGTATATGTGCATGTGTACGTGTGCCTGTGCATTTGTGCGTGTGTGCATTACTTCTGCATACATAATATGGTTACTGATTATAATGATTATGGTTATTCCATATGGTTATTAATTTACTGATGAATGTGATGAGAGATGTTGAAATATGATCCTCAAGAGTAGCTTCCTCTTTCTGCCACATCCTGGTACTGTAGCCACTCTTGCTTTAACTCTGAACTTACAAAATATGCTTCCAACGAAAATTCAGTGCCTGTGCTACCTTTTTGTATCCTTTTCCTTGTTTGTGCCGGGCAATGATCTCCTCTATTAGCTTTAAGGACTATTCTCTTGACAGCCATATTTCAAATATGCAATCAAATGTCACTGTCAACAAACCCTAGCGAGTGCAAGTATTTGATGTGTCTGTCTCAAGCAAATCTGACGCAACTAATTAAGCTCTTGATTAGCTGCATTAGGTGTGCTTAAGACAACACCTGATTTGCAAAAATGCCCTTATGAGGGATTCTACTCAGGCCGTTGAATAATTTTGAGATTGCAGCAGTACTAAAAAATGGCATTATGCGTTAAATTTGTGGAAACCACTTGTAACATTAGTTGCGTTGAGCTATTTAAAATGTTCTTGTTAAATCTATTTATCACAAACAGCTGAAAGTTTGTAAATTTTGCTATTAATCCAAATTTGCAATGGGGGTTGAATAATTTTTATTGCAACGGTTAGCGTTGCTTATGTGGAGATAACAAATCGATAACTTGTACCGGAAAGAATTCCGCATTCAATCTACAAATTTTTTGGCTTTTTATTAGCCACAAATATTTTTAAAGGGGAATGAAATTCTTTTTTCTTTTTTTTTTTCTTTCTATCGGAAGAGAAGCAGGACAGTCTAAGGGGAATGAAATTCTGCAGCGGCAATGCAGAGAAATTGTTTGGTATACCAGACACGACACAGCTTGTGCTTTTTGCTTTTGCTGCGGCAGCATCAGAGAGCTGGCCCAGATATTGGTGAAGTATCCGGCTGCCCCTGGTCAAAAAACACTTATAACATAGCAATCTTGAAATAAAAGGTTTCCTTTATTTGTTGTGAAGAGTAAACTTCAGAATAATTTTGGCCAAATTTGAAAAAATAATGCAGATTTCACAAAATACTCTGGACCAAATCAACATAATTTCTATGTTCAGCATCTCTACATGATGCCACTGTGGTCTGAATTTGCAGAATATTCTCCTCAACATCTCACAAGATGCAATTGCACTCTTCTACCACTGTGAAGGAAGTGTTGCAGTTGCTCCAACATAAAAGAAACAAAACAATAGAATAAGAGTGAGGAAACTACATCTGGCATTACCATAGACCTAATAAAAAGAAGAACGAAGCACAAGTATGAAAAGTGAGGCCTATGCGGAAATCTCAAAAATTTGCATTATATGTAATAGCCAGCAGATGGCGATGTCAGTGGTTGCAGAAAGAAGTTTACTTTGCTACTTTGCCACCTGATTTACTATTTCAATAATGATTTTCCACATAATTTTATGGTATCTATCACCGTTGCAAGTCTCCTTCGATGTAAAGTGATGTTCATTTTTGTAAATTATGGTCCCAAGTAGACTACAATAAAGGATAAAATCAGAATATGCATTAGGGGCGTGGCTATCCTCTGGTCCTCGTCCGATACTGTCAGATTCAGAACCACGGTCCTTCCCGGATCTTCAATAGACGATCTCATCCAATAGGAATCACATCCGGTTTCAAAATGACAAAATGGTGCTGTTCAAATTGCCAAAATCAAGGCTTCCTAAATGGTATGCTGAAACCAATGGGTGGCATCACGGTTGCTTCGTCTGTCTTCTTATACAGTCTATGGGCATTAACAAAGACTGAACACATCAGTATTTTGAGTTACATACAGATCTAGAATATGTATCCCAATAGCTTCAGTACAAAGTTGGAACCATATACAGTCAATGGCTCAAACTAGGCAGTTGCTAAACATTTGCCCGTGCAGCATTAGCCATAGCACTGAAAACACAGTGGGAAGATGTCAGTCCATCTGTCTCCATTATCCCACCACACAAGAGCATTTATTCTGCTCATCTTCAGTCTGTTTGCATGCCTGCCTATTTTAGCTGAACAGCATTAGTCCAGGCAATCTAGGACAAAAATATGCCTAACCTGGAACTAATTGGTACAGAAGATATCTCAACGTTTTTTGACTCTCCAATCTTCCCTTTATAACATATCAAAAGTCCCAAAAAATCCCAGCACGGCAACATTCCGAAAAATGCGATTACTTTGGGGCACCTCAAAGCGCAAATTCCACTACATGGAAACGAGGCTCATACAATCATCTCTGTTGTGGAATTTAAAAACATGATTGTACTTAAATGTAGTGCAGAGCGAAAAAATTCGATGGTATGTGTTACGTCCACCTGGTAGACCCAAGTGGTGGACAGTAGCACGACAACCAAAATAATCAAAAGTCTCTGTGAAAGTGAAAAAAAAGATTTATTGTGATTACAAAAACAAGCACGTGGTGGGGGAGGACGGGACAAAATGGTTGTGCCAAAGTAAAATAAATTCCATAAAACACAAAAAGTACTGGCTAAACTATCCAAAGAAAATAAAACAAACCAAGAGCCTAACTGCCTTACCTAAAAAAAGACTTCAAAAACATTACAAGGGTGGCACAACCAATAAACCTAGTGAAATAACACTGGATAACCTACGTGAATGTGACAATGTATAGGGTACCCCCAACTCACCTAGTCCCTCCAAACCTCCCACCACACAGTGCAAAAAAAAAAAAACAAAGTCCCAGACATCCACCATTTTATAGGATCCTGGAGAAAGGAAGCCAATAAGCAGCATGGCCTGCCTTCACAGGTGAGGGTGATTCCTCATTAGCATGGCCTGCCTTCACAGGTGAGGGTGATTCCTCATTAGCATGGCCTGCCTTCACAGGTGAGGGTGATTCCTCATTAGCATGGCCTGCCTTCACAGGTGAGGGTGATTCCTCATTAGCATGGCCTGCCTTCACAGGTGAGGGTGATTCCTCATTAGGTACCTGAAGAAAAAAAAACAAAGGGAAGGGGGAGGAGAAACAAAAACAGACTCCTGGCTGCCTGGCACGTAACAGTATGAAATAAAATTGTAGACTGTTATTGAAGCAATTTTTATTCTACAAACCCCAAAACCAGTGAAGTTGGCACGTTGTGTAAATCGTAAATAAAAACAGAATACAATGATGTGCAAATCCTTTTCAACCTATATTCAATTGAATACACTGCAAAGAGAAGTTACTTAATGTTCGAACAGGTAAACTTGGTAATTTCTTGCAAATATTAGCTCATTTGGAATTTGATGCCTGCAACATGTCTCAAAAAAGCTGGCACAAGTGGCAAAAAAGACTGAGAGAGTTGAGGAATGCTCATCAAACACTTATTTGGAAAATCCCACAGGTGAACGGGCTAATTGGGAACAGGTGGGTGCCATGATTGGGTATAAAAGCAGCTTCCCTTAAATGCTCAGTCATTCACAAACAAGGATGGGGCAAGGGTCACCACTTAGTGAACAAATGCGTGAGCTGATTGTCGAACAGTTTAAAAACAACATTCCTCAACGAGCTATTGCAAGAAATTTAGGGATTTCATCATCTACGGTCCGTAATATCGTCCGTAATAGGTGGGTCCACAGACCAGGCAATGGGCAGATGGCCAGATGGTGACCATGGCTGAGACTGAGCAGAAAAATGCACTCAGGACAGCGCCCTGCTCTGCACATGGAGAAACAGAACAGAATCAGGGAGTTAGTAAGGGGCTGTGGGTAGCAGGATTGACAGATATCAGGTGTTGTATACATTGCTGACCCCTCCAGGGGCTTTCTATTGCTGGGTAATAACTAGGACAAAGATGGAGTATCAATGCAGTCATGAGAGAAGCAAGAGATCCACTCACTCCTGAAGAGCTGCCACCTTAAGGAAAGGAGTCATGCTGTTGAGAGGGGACACTGAGGAAAGATTTCACCCACAGAACACAACATCACTACAGGCATCCTCCAACCCTGTCTCCGACTATAACTGATTAGAAGCCTGATCAGAGAGGTACATTTTTAGTCAAGCCTTAAAAATTGTGATGGTGTCCCCTGGGATGACTCCCCTACAAATTTGAATAGACTGTTCCACAGAAATACAGCTCTGAATGAGAAGGCTCAACTGTGTTTTATATTCTTAGCTATTCTTTTTTTTTTCTTTTCTCTCTTTTATTTAAAAATTTGGCATCTCCAATCCCACCCGAATCTGGAATGCCCAATTGGTGAACTATGTACAAAGCTTGCTCGTATGCGACCCCATGCTGCCAACTCAGGATAGTGAGGACAGTTCACGGCTCTCCTCCGAAGCAGGTGCCTGTCAACCACTGATTCTTATACACTCATTGGTTGAATCCTCGTAAGTTCAGAACAAGGGCGGAGGATACCCGGACATGAACATACCCAGAGTCTTCCTGACTAGCGCCTGTCTGGCCAACAGGAGGCGCTGGAGCAACGAACAAAGCTATAATTGTATCCCCTAATACGGCAGTCCCTTCCCAATTTGGAACCCTGTAGCGCGATGGCCAATTGTATGCTACTCTGAAAAAGCTGCCGACCCCTGCCTTTGGATACGCCGGGGCTCGAACCCGCGATGTGATAATTCTAAGCTATTCTTAGGATTACCAGATAAACTAAGTCTTGAGAACATAGCATTTATGTAGGCTGATAAAGTCAAAGCAGGTTAGTTAAGTTCTTGGGTGCCATTCTAGGTAAAGCTTTAAAAGTCAGAAGTTGAAACTTAAAATCAGCAGGATGTTTGATGGGTAAAGCAAGGCTGACACTTGCATGACTTTTGGCCACGATTTTGCCGTGGCAAGTCATGCCATTTTGGGGCACAAACTGGGAGGCTCCCGCACTGTTCACGACGAGTTCACGCATAGTTCACGACGAGTTCAAGAATAGTTCACGAATGCGTGCCCATCAGTGTCCACATTGACACGAACTGGCACGACGAGTTCACGCATAGTTTGCGCATAGTTCACGCATAGTTTGCGCACTTCCCGCATTGGCACGACGAGTTTGCGCAATACGGACGGTGTCGTGCCGACTTGGGAACGCCATATAAAAAGGGAGCCTCCCCAACCCCTGGTCATTTTTGGATAGGCTGTGGAAGAGACAACATGCTGAATTCCAGAGACACAATCATTGCAGAGAAGAGAAGATGCCTGTACCTGGCAGCTGCTCCAGCCATTGTTGAAGAGCAGCAGAAAAGGCTGGAAGAGGCAGAAGAGCAAGAAAAGGCAACCCCACCTCGCTGGCAATCTCTGGAATGGCGAGCAGTGTCCAGGAAGCCCTATATATAACCCCGCACCGACGCGAGCGCCACTGTCGCGCAGTAGTCGTGAACTGCTTGTGAACTGCTCGTGAACTGCTCGTGCCATGCGCAAACTGTTCGTGAAGTGCGTAAACTAGTCGTGAACTGCTCGTGCCATCAATGCGTGAAGTACACGTGACCGTGTCAGTGGGAAGGCATGGCCACGCTGCAACGCGAACCAATTCATGAACATGTCGTGAACTACACGTGAACTCGACGTGAGCTGTTCGTGAACTATTCGTGGCAGTTTGTGACAGGCGTGGCATGGCGCGCACTGGCACGCATCCTCCCGCATCGTCCCGACGAGTTCACGACGAATTTGCGCATAGTTTATGACCCAGTCGCGAAATTTTGTTGTGACCAAAATTTTGAACATTTCAAAATTCTCGTCCCGACATGGCACGCAGTTACAACGGGTTTACGCACACTTCACGCCAATTTACGACTAGTTTGCGCACTGGCACGACTCGAGTCGTGCCAATGCGTGCCACAGAATTGTGCAAGTGACAGCCTTGCTTAAGAAGTGAAGTGATGCTAGCACTGGGGTGAGATGTCCTCAAACTTTTTTTGCCTACTAGTCAAGATATGAGCCGCAACTTTCTTAACAAGCAAGAGGAATTTAATAAGGAATGTATAAGGAAACAAAGGTGGTGTTGCGTCAATATGGGGAAATTGCCCATGACAGCTTTTGATCCCTCACCATATTGACTGTGTGCAGAGATGTACCTGTATGTGGGCCTAAAAAATGCATTTGTTTTTTGTATCATATGTGCGCAGACAGATGTGGGCCAAATGTAGATAAAACCAACATATGGGGATAAATCAATAACTCTCAATTATCACAGTGCTTGTATCAAAATTTATAACTGTTATTGTTGCTGTCATCCCAAGGAAAAATTTGACACCAAACATGGATTAATTGCTTTGAAAATATGAGACCCAGGAGGAATTGAAGCCGTGAAAAGCATAATTTGGCTACATTTTTCATCAAAAATGAAAAGTTTAACATAAAAATTAATATAGTTCCCTGTAATGTGAATAGAGGCCATTAGATGACAGCATTTACCTTTTTTTTTGTTAAGCCCAGACTGGCGATAGGTTTGGGCATGTTTTAGGCATGTCTGGAACAAGTCCCAGAGAAAAAATAAAAAAAGCCTAAAAGGTGGGAGGGGTCTGCAAAAGAGTATATAAGGAGTAAAATTGAGACAGTAAAGTAGTAGGAGAAATTGCAAGGAGAAGGATACATGTGATCTGTCATTCTGTTCAAGACCTGTGAAGCTTTTAGTGGATTTTTGCCTGTGTCAGAGCATTTTCCTCACCCAGGACATCACCAAGCAACCCACCAAAGGGACTGTAAATATTTCTGTTTTTGTATATAATCAATCTTGGTCTGTAGAGTAGAGTAGTTTGTTGTTAGTTGCCTTTGTTTAATTAAATGTGTTTTAGTTTTCAAATTTTTGTCTGTCATCCTTTGCTGTCGTTAATGTCATAACAAATTGGGGCCATAACATCCCTAAGTGCTCCACCCTAAATATTTGGTAAAAAGTAGGTCCAGTATGCCAAGTTCATTTGCACAATGTTTCATAACAATACAATAATGAGCAAAATGTAGACTACTGTTCAATTGAAAACAGATTTTTGTAAATTGAATGTTAAGGACGTTCAATTGTTTGTACAATTGCGTGAATATTTGTGTTCTCCGCACTATAACGCGGTCCAGAAATGCTATTGAAATTGCTACAATTCTGTAATTGCATTTCCAAATGCCTTGCTGCACTAGAATAATTTTCCAGAGTCTCTGTGAATAATACTGCCTTATAAAGCCTAAATAGGCTCATGCATAACAGGAAAAATTTGCATCATTTTGTACTCTGTGCAAAGGGGTTAAGTAAACAGTACACAAGGTAGTGACAAGTGATACTGCTGTGCAGCCTTTTGGCTTCTAATGATCTGACAGCTGACTGTGCACATTCAGAGGTACTATGAAAAAAAAAAAATACATGGGTCTGGGCTTGTAAGGGCCATATACAGTATTATCAGCAAAGGCTAATGATCACTCTTATTAACCAATGTGGCAAACAAGCTCTATGATCATCATGGCCATGGTACACCAAAAAACAAAACTGCTAGCCACCTAGCTAGCTAGCCATGATTAAAATATACTCCACGGTACTCCATTGTACTCACACATAATGTAGAAAAAAGAAAAACTCACCATCAATGAATTCCACTCTCAGAGAAACAAAGCTATCCGGTTCAGGAACCCTCCAGCCCTGTTCCATTCTTGATAACTCCCACTGTCCATGTCTGTATCACATTTCCATCTCTTAAATATAACCTGAACACTTCAGAGTTAGTTTTGGAGATCTTTTCTATGCATTCACATCATTCAGCTGCGCAATGGTGAGAGAATACAACCAAACATGCTGTTATGCAAGGCTTTAAATACTTTTATGAAGATCCAATCAATGTCTTTCAATTGCTGTGGAATATTTATACTGTGTGAAATTGGACACAAAAGTGTCAATAAATAGATAATTACCAGGAAAGTTTTACGTGGGAGGGAACTATAACTGTGCTTAATGCAATAAACTGAAGCAAACATTAAAGTGAGAGATCGTATGCGAATTTCAGTGACCACTGAATTCTTCTCAAGAGACAAATCGAATCATAAATCGATGGTAGGGAATCACGTGTTTTCAACTGCCTAAACCCCTACATCCCCCTAACGGTAACGCAGGCGTTACAGGATTTTTAATGGCATGCAGTGAGCCCATGATCCTTAAAGGCATAATTACTTTCAATCTGTTACTGTTTATGAGGGGATTATGAGGTGCACATGTTGAAAACGTTGCATGTATTATTACTGGCTGCACAGCACTTGCTCAGACAGAATACAAGTGAAGAAATTACAAAGTCTGTCTGAACATACACTGGCTCTTGCATAAACGGTATAGCGACCAGGTGGACAATAAATTATATCAACATTTTCCCGAAATGGTGCTGGATGCAGATGAAAACCCAAAGATACTCTGGGACTTTGACTTTCAGACTGACAGAGTCATTGACCACAGAAGACCTGATTTGATGCTATAACGGAAATATGGTCATAAATGTTTGCTGATAAATGTTGCGATTCCAAGAGATCGTAATATCAAAGCAAAAGAAATTGAAAAGGTGACAAAATACATGAACTGAAAATTGAAGTTGCTTGACTGTTCCAGAGAGCAAAGTGAAAGTTTTATCTGGGGTCATTGGGGCAGTAAAATCTATCCCATGTAACCTTACAACATACCTTGTCCAACTTGATGTCAGCTCTAACTTGCAAACACTGCAAAAATCAACACTACTTGGAACAGCCCACATATTGGGAAAGGTGCTACGAGTTGACAGACAGCATAACCTACAGGTACACAAGTGAACATCTTACAAACTTTTGTACTGTGCAGCGTCTTCGATGTATAGTAATAATAATAATAATAACTGGAAAAGCACTCAGAGAGCGCAGAACCTCCGCCAGGGGGCAGCAAAGCCAAAAGCACGGTGATTGGAACTCCGGCCCATTGGAAAGACTTGAAATCTTGAACTTTGGCGTATATCTCAGCAGTACTTTGGCCTAGATATGCCAAAACTTAATCACCTTTTCCTTGAGTTAATACCCACCTACCTTGAAAATTTAGTCAAAATCCGGCCATAAGTTTTTGAGTTATGTTGTACACAAACAAACAAACCAACAAACAAACGGCACCGAAAACAGATACCTCCTGGCGGAGGTTAATAAAAAGTTAATCCAATACTTTCTCTGAATTTCATTGCAAGTTTTCAAACTTTTTTCAGCAGTGCAACCTTAATTATCTTAAGATTGCACTCAATCAAAAGAACAAACTACATTTTGGGGGAAGAGCAGCTGCTCTCTCCTTGCTGCTATGTTATAATAATTAATTCATCACATTGCCAGTACTCCTTACCTCAAAGCATTGGTAATTGAATCATTTAGTAACTGGTTTTAAATGCATCGTGAAAAATCTATGCATGACATGCATTTAAAATAATTAAAAATGCATGCCATGCATCAAACTTTCATGGTTGCAAAATCATTGATTGTTGTCGAGCTTCTGGGAAAGATGCAGGAAGACTACAATATGAGATTGTATGGAAGAAATTAATCTAATTCATTCGAATCGAATTCTAAACCGTATCTACATACAATCTTCAGCAGCATTGACTCCATTCTATTTCAAGATGGAATTTTGAGAAATATCAGTTAATTGCAGCCCAAGCAATCTCATATTGTAGACTTCCTCTTTGACACGAAGCTGTATGACTTAACAATTAATGGTTAGGCCGCTAATGGATAGCCTATTTGTTAATTAAGTTAATTCTATTAATTGTCTGAGTTTTAATCTGAAACAGGTTGAGAGTTAACCTGCAGTTAGGTACTGTCACTGGTTGTTGACAGTTTTATTTTTTCACAAACAAACTTCACTCGTGGACATAAGTCAGCAAAACTGCATTTTTTAAACTTTTTTTTTTAGGAGTACCATGCTAATCGGGCACTGACGCAGAAAAAAAAAACTATGCCGTTTTCTGAGCTACGGGAATTCAGTAGCTTTGAAAAACATTGATGTTTTAAGTAACCATTATTGCGGAAAGAAAAATGTTTTATAACTATTGCAATGAACAATAATGTAAGTTTAAGGGAAATTACCAATTATTCTAATGATTGATCCTCGCAACTGAATAAATTAATGCTTTGTTGCTGATAAGGAAGCGTAAATGGGAAAGGGGTTTTGAGAAGTAATGTGTTTTAAGGGAAGGGGAGAGCCAGGCAAAAATCCCTCCAACAGCAAGTCCTGAGTGGATGAGGTTCATGCAGGGGTGCGAAGCTGCTACACACCTGATTCTACTAATCAACCTCTGGAATGTTTAAGGGCCTTGATTAGTAGAATCAGGTGTGTAGCAGCTTGGCTGGTATGAGAGCTGCACCCACAGTGGCTCTTTCTGGAGAAGGTTCCCCACCCCTGGGTTAATGTATGATGAAGTGACACCATGTCATTCTATGATCTATTACCATGTTGAATTTTTGCTTCAGAAAACTGGTTTTCGTTTTTTCAACTACTTGATTGGAATATCTTTGGTGTATTATTGGTGAAATGGTTGCAAGAAAGGACAACAATTTTTTTTCTGTTGCAAGAGATAATTTTTATTAACAGCTGGATAGACACTATGGGCAAGTATATTCGGCAGTTCTAAAATCAGGCTTGGCTGAGGTGTTTAATTCATACAATTCCTGGGAAACAGTGATGGGACTTAACTTTTTCATATTAAATATCGTTTACAGGCACCTCATCCTTCGTGATTATTCAATATACATTTTGGGTGTACAACCCATTGATAGGATAGTGTTACTGCGTGCCTAAATGGAGCAGCTCCAAGACCGCGGGTGTTTACATGCCTGCGCCAACAATTTAAGAAGAAACAATTCTCCAACAGGTAGTCCAGTTTTAATCTGTTAGCTCAAGGACTCTTATTCTGATCATCTGTATACTGAGGTGTAGGAGATGAACAGTGTGTCTTCGTTGATGCTAGGAGATATATCTGGAGACACTGGCACTGTTGTAGGAATTCTGATATTGTATTCCTGAAAGAAATCACACAGACAAAGAGAGTAAATGATAATAAAAGTCTTTACTAAGTATGCACGTAGGGTCCGTTACATCAGCGGGACAAAGACAAAGGAATCTCTCCTTTGCTTTGGATGTATGTAAAAGCAGAGCGTCGTGATGTACGCCCTCTGCGTCCGCTGTGTGCATGTGCATCCCAGGTAAGTCTGGCTCCAGTAATCCTAAAAAGTTTCTCCCCCCGCAGAAATTTACGTTTCTTTGTGTCTTACCTGGAACACTCCAGGGGCCTATTGCACAAAGGCAGAATAAAGGATTAGCCCAGGATTGACACGGGATTAGCCCAATCTCAAGCCCCAATTCGGTTGCACAGAGCATGTGAGCTAAGCCATGGCACTAGTTACTATGGAAACAAAGACTGTGGAACTAGCCAGCTCTCGAGCAAGCTTATGAACTAGCTAAGCTCATTCAGCAGTCATCCTAATTGAAAAGTAATGTCCTTAACAGTCATTCTGAATTGTCCACTACACATTGCAATTATAATAGACCCAGAGTAATTATTTTCGAAACCTTTGACCATTGATGTCAGTAAAATAGCCAATATTCAATCATTATATTCAAGTATCCATGTAACCACTGACCATCACAGTTCAATCAGTCCCCTTTCCATGTCACATTTTAGCCATATTTAGAGTCCGTCGTCATCAGATTTGTCCTTATTCCCCAAGTTGAGATTCCATCAGAGGAGAAAATGAGCAGTGCTGTATGAAGTATATTAACGTGTTTCAGCGCGGTCTTAAATCCCTGCGGTAACCCCCTACCTGCAGCACCGCAGCTACTTTTCTCCGTCTTAATTCAGACTGCGACGGGTAAGGTAGAGTCGTTGCCTTAGTGCTGGACACGAATGCAGTGTCGCTCGCTTCGCGATACTGGAATTAAACATTTTCAGGAGGCTCCTTGACGTAATTTTCTGATGCTAACATTCTACTTTTTAATTTGAATATGCCACCATCAGAGGTGATTAAAAGCAGAAAGTAAACTCAACTAATCTGAAAACGTCTTCTAGATCGAACTATTGATTCAGTTTGTACAGGACAAAAAAAGGCCGATAACAAAATTTTAAGGCCTCCATGAATCATATGCATGTTTCATTAGATCTGTCAAAATTAACTTAGTCTTTGCAGGTGTCATGCACTCGCCACATACACACTCGAATACCTCTACGTTCGCGATACTTTAAGTATGTCTGTCAGCGACGGCTTATGTCGTTCCCGGTAAAGGCGAAGTGCATCAGCTAAACCTTTTTAATGCCGTTGAAACACCGCCGGAGTTTATTGTCACCTGAGTTTAGCTCACTTTAATACTCCTCTCAAACGTCTCGCACCATTCAGGCAGAAACAAAAGGAATAACAAGCAGAGGCATTTCAGCGATCCCATCGTCCCTCGGTCTGAAAGTGGCCTTTGAGTGTTGCTGGCGCATGCCTTTGCTGCAGCTGCTTAGTGTCCATGCTGATGATCAGCGATTCTGTGATCGATCTTGGGGTCAATTTGAGGTAGCCCAGTGCGCGCACTCAGTAGGATCAGCAGCAACGGGCTTCACTTTGCCAATTCTCTTCCACCCGCTGTTGGCTTTGTGCAATCAATTAAGCCAGCGACACGCTGTTTGGGATATGGCAATCCTCACTTTGGCGTTGATCCAGGATCTCAGGATCCGACATTTGTGCTGGCCCCAGTCTTCAGAAGTAAAACACTGTTTCAGTAAACTCACTTCATGATGCTTCTACATAGGAACAAGCGAAATTATAAAAGTTGCAATCACGCATGGCCTAGGTCACCTAGGTGTTATGGCCCCAATTTGTCATGACCTATTGGACAGCAAAGGATGACAGACAAAATTTTAAAATTTAAACAGATTTAATAAACAAAAACACTGACCAAGATTGAAATATTAACAAACAAAACAAAAAAAGAGATGTTTACAGTACCTTGAGATGGGGTTGCTTTGCGATGTTCTGGACAGGAAAATGCTCGAACACAGGCAAAAATCCACAAAAATGGAGCCACAGGTGGGTCTGGTGTTTTCCAACTACCTGACAAGTGTGACAGATTTGCAAAAGTTGGAAACATCTGTTCAAAGTCTAAGCCAGAAGAACTGTATCATGATCTTGTCAACAGTCTTGTTAACACCAAGATGACCTCCTAAAGGGAAACTTTTAGCCATTGTTAAGATTTCATTCCTGTAGACCTTCGGGACACCAACCCGACCACTGCCCAATCTGCATTGGTAGCAATATCAGGAGGACGCCACTTCCACATCAACACTCCATCCTTGAGATGATACCCGACTGGAACTGCGTCTATTTCTTCATCAGGAAGGGTTCTCTTCTTTAGTACACATATTTCAGGATCATTAGTTTGCTCCTGAATCAAACACTTTCGGGACAGAGACACATCAGAGTCTCCAGACACATCAGAATCACCAGACCCATCTGGCTGGCTGAACAGAGAACTGATAAAAGTGTCTGATAAGTCCTCAAACGGAGAAACCATAGTAGGCTGAACAGAATCATGAGGAGAACCACCTGAGTCCTGACTATTCAAGGTGCTGGATGGCACCACATCATCATCTTCTTGAGCCTTCTTGGCCATAGCACGGGTCACTGCACAGGAAGGATACAGGGATGAGTCTTCATTACTATCTTCAGTGCTCGGCTGTGAAGTAAGATGAACAGGGGAAACTACTTTGCCCCCAGCCAGGTCATTGCCTAGCAACAGAGAAACACCCTTTATAGGTAGACTTGACATAAGTCCCACCTTTACCTGTCCTGTAACTAAATCTGACTTCAAGAATACAGAGCGCAGGGGTACAGATACAGTCCTCCCTTCAATACCTTGTACAAGTATGAAATCCCCTGAAGCGGTCTCATCACGTAACTCCAAGGAGTCCATCAACAAAAGTGACTGAGAAGCTCCAGTATCCCTTAGGATATATATGGGGACAGGAGTAGTATGCTCATTCAGAGCCACAAATCCCTCTGACACAAATGGAAGAAATTCCTCCCTCACAAAGTCAGCAGTATCAGGCTTCTTAGCCCCACAAAGAGCAGGCAATTTAGCAGATCAGTCATCTACTACAGGGGTTTCTAACTTTGTTTTCACAAAGGCATTTGGTTTGGTATCCTTTGGACTGGATTTCTGAGCACCATCACCAGATTTGTCTTTGTCTTTGGGTGAGGAATCTTGGGTATCACTGTTACCTTTTTTCCGAAATTGGGACCATCTATTGTTACTGCTAGACTGAAATTTAGACTTATTTCTTTAAGTATTTACTTATTTCTTTAAGACCCCCAGTACTGATCAGTGACTGTCCAGTCCTTTCACAGACACTGACACAGGCAGCATTATGATGATGTCACACTTTCTACTGCTGGTGATGCTGGGACTCCTTGTACAGGGTAAGAAATATGGATTAATTTTATGATTTTTAAATTTACATTTTCCCCCCAAATTGTTGACATTATTTTATAATCACATATGCTGCAATAGTGAACATAGGTTGAAATAATTTATCTGAACTGGCATCTATTTCCTTGTTTATCTATTTCAGGTTCAATGGCAGATATAGTTGTAACTCAGTCTCCAGCAGCTCAGGCTGTTCAGCAGGGAGACACTGTCACTATCAGCTGCACAGTCAGTCAGAGTGTTTACAGCAGTGGCTCCACTCACTACCTCCACTGGTACCAGCATAAACCTGGTCAGGCTCCAAAATTTCTGATATATGCTGCCACAAGTCGCCAGTCTGGGATTCCTGATCGTTTCAGTGGGAGTGGATCTGGGACTCAGTTTACACTGAAAATCACTGGAGTCCAGGCTGATGATGCAGGAGATTATTACTGTCAGAGTTATCACAGTGGTCCAGTGTTCACACAGTGTTAGAGAGCCGTACAAAAACCTCCCTCAGTCAGACTGCACAGAGACTGCACTGCTGCAGCTGGGACCTACTGCAGGTGCTGAGGGGGGAGCCGCTGATCTGAAACACTGAACTACAATGTGCAATAATAACTCATATTCTCAATCACTGTACACTTTCTGCAGATGGTATTGCAAGAAAATTTGCAGCTTCCTTTGAATTTTTTTGTTTTGTTTTTGATCATTTGGAACTTAATTGAAAGAACACAATCGAGACGCATGAATTTAAGTTTATCCTTGTTAAGGCGCTTAAATGATCTAATGGTATTCAGGAGCCTAATATGCTCAGAGAAAACATTCCTCGCATCACTGCACGTCCACCAGCTGAACCATCAACACAAAGCTGGATGGATCCATGAATTCATGTAGATTCGGCCAAATTCTGTCCCGACCATCTGCATGTCACAGCAGGAACTGAGATGGATCAAACCGAATGACAGTTTTCCAGTCTTCTACTGTCCTGTTTCGGTGAGCCTTTCCCCTGGAGCCTCAGTTTCCTGTTCTCGCCTGACGGGAGCTGAGGCCGGTGTGAGCTCTGTTGCTGTAGTCCGTTCACTTCAAGGGTCACATGTTTTGTGTCAGAGATGCATTTCTGCGTAACACTGTTGTTACTTGCAGTTATTAGAGTTACTTGAACCACTCAGGCCGTTCTCCTGTAACCTTTCTCATGAAAGAGGTATTTTTGTCCACATAACTGCTGTTCTCTCAATGTTTTTATTTATTTATTTATTTGCAAAATCTTCCATAAACTTCAGAGACTGTTTTGCCTGAAAATTCTGATCAACAGTCTCTGAGACCTCAAACCCCCGTCTGTAGGAAACAGTCATTGCGCTGTCAAAGTGGCTTAGATCCAGTTTCTTATCCATTCTGATGTTTGGTCTGAATAACAGCTGAGACTCCTGACCATGTCTGTGTGCTTCATGATTCACTTTCTTAAAGTGTCCACTGGGTAGAGTAATAGAGAGGAAATTACAGGCTGTTATTACACTTGAACTGGCCGCTGCACTATTGGCCAAAGCACTGATAGTACAATCATGGATACTCACAAGTTGAAAATATTTATCAACAATGAAATAAATTCAGTAATATCTCTGGCGATGACTCCGTCCTCAAGGACCCTTCAGCAAGGTGGGCTGCAGATCTGCCAGCGTAGCAGGCAGTGGTGAAGCCGTCCCCCATGTGGAAGGAGGGGTCCTCAGGTCAGCTGGGAGATGATGGGTTTGATGCTGAAGAGGCTGGAGTCAGGAGCTGGTGATGGTGGGTGATGTGAAATCTCTGCAAACCGCAAACAGAAACACGTTATGGGCATTTTTACAGAGGACCGATGGTAACGACTGGGTGAATGTAAGTGCTTGGGCAGCCTGTGTCTGGTGATAAAACTTTCTTTTACACTTTCCTCACTGTGAGAGGGTGTGAGCCCTGTATCTGCTGTTTGCACAGGAGTATCTCTCTCTGAACATCTGAAGACTGCAGTGTAAAATGTGAAAGCAGGACGTGTTCATGATGGAGCAGGAAACACTGAGCATAAAGGGGTGTAACTTCACTCCCATGTTCACATGTACATAACAGAGGCCCACAGCAGAGGCTCAGGAGCAGAATCACACCCAAAACTCTCCCTTCTGCTCTTCCCTGTGAAGCCTTCCTGCTGACAGCGCCAGGTCCATTTCAATATGTTTAAAATGAGCACAAGTTTACACCTACACCTCCCTCCCCCTCTGTCTCTCTCTCCCCTCTCTCTCCACTAGAAGGTTCTGGAAGGATTAAGTAGCCCAGGAGCTTCAGTGACTCCATCGCCCACACCAGAGACTCATTATGCCATCGTCCACAGTGAACGTCTGTCTACTATTTAATTTGTTCAATCACAAACAACTGCTCAGTAAATATCACTGCTGCATTCAGTTAGTGGTTTGCTTGTGTGGTTCGCTGCTAGTGAACTGGATATAAACAGCTCTGTAACCGTTAATGTTTGATATTACAGACTCAGTCATCACTGATATTGAAACTTTGATATGAATATGTATGTCATTGATTAATTTAATTTAAAAAAACAAGTTATTGACTATCAGCCCATACAAACTATATCAAATCCACCTATTTTAAAGTGCAATAGAATTTGCAAAAAGATTCAATTCATGCCATAAATTATTTACTGTAATTATTTACAGCACATGTCCCAGCTCTCAATAGACCTACTGCTGTTCACACATCAGAGCTCCTCTAACTGTGTGTGACAGGATTTGTATAGAGGAAGGGGCTTTGCATACCTGTCCTGCCTCACTGCTCCACACACTTTAAGACCCCCAGTACTGATCAGTGACTGTCCAGTCCTTTCACAGACACTGACACAGGCAGCATTATGATGATGTCACACTTTCTACTGCTGGTGATGCTGGGACTCCTTGTCCAGGGTGAGAAACATGGATCCATTTGAACTTACGATTTTTGTCCTGTTTTACATTTTCTTTTCTGTTTTTTCCTTCATAAATGTTTTCAGTGCTGTGTCCATCTTTTTTTTCAGAATATTCCATAATTATTGAAAACTGTTTCATTACATTCATATGCGTTTACATTCATTTCAGTTTTTTCTTTTCCAGGATCAATGGCAGATGTAGTTGTGACTCAGTCTCCAGCAGCTCAGGCTGTTCAGCAGGGAGACACTGTCACTATCAGCTGTACAGCCAGTCAGAGTGTTTATGTTAATAGCAATGGCCACTACCTCCACTGGTACCTGCAGAAACCTGGTCAGGCTCCTAAACTTCTGATTTATTGGGCCACAACTCGCCAGTCTGGGATTCCTGATCGTTTCAGTGGGAGTGGATCTGGGACTCAGTTTACACTGAAAATCACTGGAGTCCAGGCTGAAGATGCAGGAGATTATTACTGTCAGAGTTACCATTACATTAGTAGCAAGAATGTGTTCACACAGTGTTAGAGAGCCGTACAAAAACCTCCCTCAGTCAGACTGCACAGAGACTGCACTGCTGCAGCTGGGACCTCCTGCAGGTGCTGAGGGGGGAGCCACTGATCTCTGACACCAATATTACCAGCAGGACTGTATTTTTTTTTTATTTATTTACTTCTTTATTTGTTACAGAGGGACAGTGTACATTAATTAACATTTTACAAAGAAAATGTAAATGCACCCAATTTTAGCCAAAAGGCTAGTTTCCATTGGTAGTCCCCCTGCCAGAAGGAGCATGGCAAAGTTACCTATTAATCAAAAGAATCGATAACAAGCAAAAGAGCAAACAAAAAATAGAACAATTACAATTTTGTATAAAACAGATGCGTTACAAATCAGTCAGAACCCCCCCCCAACCCCAGACACACACATCCACACACTATAGGCACACACACACACACTCACACACACACATCCCCACACTAGAGGCACAGACACACACAAGCGCACACACACACGCCTGAGGTACGCATGCTCTCTCTCTCTCCCCCCCACAACACACACACCGACACACACACACCAGAGGTACGCGCACACACACCCCAACACTCACACTCTTCTGATCTCATAAATTAATGCTGACATGCTTGGTTGTCTATTAGCCATTTCTTTAATTTTAGTTTAAATGAGCTATAGGAACTGGACTTTCTTAGATTTTGTGGGATTGTATTCCACTCACCAGCTGCTTTATAAGAGAAAACTGACTGACCAAAAGTTGATTTCTTGTAAGACACTGCACAATCACCTCTAGCAGCACCTCTAGTAACACTGGTTACAGATGATCTAAATTGCATGAGGCTGCAAAGTGGTGGTGGGGCTAAGCGGTGTCGGATTTTACTGTAGGGGGCGATGATGAGCCTCAGTCCTGAATACACACCTCTCTGTGCTGAAGAGGAGCTGCTCTGTCTCAGATACAGAACCCAAAGCAGAGCTGCTGCGGAACTACACATACACACGCACGCACACACACACACACGAACACACACGCACACACACATGAACACACACACACACACACACACACACGCAAACACACGCACACACGCACACACACACGCGCACAAACACACACACGCACACACACACACAGACACATGCACAAACACGCACACACACACACACACACACACACACACACACACTTCTGTACCACAACATCACAGCATCACACAGTGTATCAGGTCATAAGCAGCAGTAACAACCCAGGTGCTCTGAGTTTAGCCTAAAACAGAGGATGTGTGTATCTGCCAGAGGAGGAGTGAGTGGGATTATAAATGAACTTTCAGAAGGGTGTTTTAGTTCAGTTAATGTGTGGGGATCAAATCAGTTTTACAGCTGCACTGGAGTGAATAGCAGCAGCAGATTTTACTCTTTGGTGTAAAACTTTCTAATCGACCTTTTCAGGGAAAAAAAGCAGTCAACATGTATCTCTGAGAGGAGGGATGGATAGAATGGATGTTCGTTGAATCATCATCAGAGCTGTAACATGACTTCAACAGATATTCACTTCTGCGGTAGCTTTCGTAAATACTTATAAAGGGAATTAAATAATTTGTCAAGAAGTTTTGCACACAATTAAATGCATGTGTATGTAATCATTAGCTGAAACACAAGCTCATCTCAACACTTACTGGACTGACTTCAGTATTTACAAAAAAATGGCTTCACTCCAAAGCATTGATCACATGAGCTGACTGCATTGACTGTATGATTGTACACACTTTATGATTTTGTGACTCTACAAAATGTATTGACAGAGGGAGTGATTGTAATTGTACCAGTTCAGTTAGCTGTGGACTCTGTAATAAGACATGGATGCTAAAGCAGGTGTGAGGTTCACCCCTCCCTCTGTCACCCAGTACAGAAATAAACCCCCCACCTCCTCGGGCTCTAATTTCGTAGACCTGGCGCAGGCGCGGCGCATGGGGGGTGCGCCGCGCCAACGGGGAGTGTCCAGGCGTATGTGGCAATTTCGTGCCCGGTGTAGCCTGGCGCAAGTACTCCTCTGTCCCGCCTCTGCCCCTCCTTCCAGCGCAAGTTGGCAAAGAAGGCGTGTTTGGGTATAACACAGCCGAGTCAAATCTTCACCAGTCAAATGAGCTCCTCACCTCACCTTTAATGTGTTAGAATATAGAAGGCGACACAGCCCAATAAAATCTTGCTCACTGGCAAGAGAAACGATGGATAGCGTGTTCCCATTAGTTACAAACTTTTGCTGCTTTAAATTTTGGGATTAACATGCATGGACAACAATGCAAGATACGTGACACATTTATTTCCAATATGTGATCTTAACTCAGTACGAAATCATGGCAATCAGGCTGCATTCCTTTCCCCCACTAATGACGATAAAACCTAAGTGACAATAATAGTAGCCTAGTATTAAGCCGCTTGCACACTGGACGCGAAACGAATTTTTCGTTCGACAGATTGCGTCTTGTGTCCAAAGGTCTGACAGGGTTTTAATAAATCGTCGTGTCCGACAGTCTATTATTGTTTTTAATTTCTACATATCTGCTGACTCTTTTAGATATTAAACGTGAATGTTTTGATAAGAGGGCTCAGTTCTTTAAGATGAGTACTGAGAATTTCAATCAATGTTTCTGTTTAAGCTGCTCAATAAAGCGAGTAGACATTGGCGCGAGACAATGTACAATGCCTCCGTGTCTGACAGCTAAAAAAAAAAAGGGGGGGGGGGGATTAGAATATATTGAAAACGAAATAAAGAATAAAAAGAAACATTTTAACAACAGAGCAATGAACACTGCGATTTATTTATTGGCGGGTCATCTTTGTTTGATATCACGTTTGTTGCTGATATATTTTTATTCTTTATTTCGTTATAAATCTGTTCTCATATCAATACTTTTACTTTTTGCTGGCTGCTGGACATGGAGTAATTTGCATTTCGTGTCGGACAGTCTTGATCGTGCATGCGATGATTTCTTCACGCTGTCAGTGGTCATGGAATTGATTTGCTCACGCACTATTTTATCTCTGCTGTGGAAATAAAGCGTGAATCTGTTCGGTCCATCTGACTGATTTTCAAAAGAAAGACCGAATAAATACTGATGTCTATCCTCAACGGAAGAAAACAGATGAATAGACTAAAAAGAAAAGTCGATAGCTATCAATTTGCATTTTGTGAAGGCCGAACACTAACATAGCCAAGTTTGCACGGCCAATAAATTCCTGGAATACTCGGAGAAATTATAACTTTTATGACTCTCAGACGGAGCTATATTAAAACCCTGTCCGACTATTGCGTCTTTGCATTGACTTTGTCTGTAATCAGTCGTGCGAAAAGTTCGTTTTGCGTCCAGTGTGCAAGCGGCTTTACTGAGCATAGAACGCAAGCATTCGATATATATATATATATATATATATATATATATATATATATATATATATATATATATATATATATATATATTATACAGTTTGTGGTTGGCTGAGAAAGATGTGAAGTCGTTAGTTTGCATCACAGATTCAGTTGCGTTGATTAAGCCAGGTCAAGTTTCCATTACGCGTGGCAACCGCCTGACATCAAGACAATCGATATAGATACTATAATTTATGTCCGTATTCAGATAGTTACAATAAATAGTGCTTCCTGTAATTATTTCTTGCATTGAAATGTGCCTGACATTCTGTAAACCTGCTGTGAGATTTCGGTGACGTGTGCGCACTCTGCGCCGGTCAGCCAAATTACCACTGCACGGAAATTAAACCAGGTTGGAGCTGGCGAGTTTTCTGCGCAACTCCAGCGGAGACTTTTTCTACGAAATTGTCACTGCGTCTTAATGAATATGTGACGCCTCCCCCTACTACGCCGCCACACCCATCTCGGCGCACCTTCGTCTACCGAAGGCTGCGCACCTCACGAAATTACCACTACGCGGGGTGCGCCGTACGAAATTACCACTGCGCGGGCTGCGCCTGGCTACGCCACCTGCGCTGCGCCAGGAAATTAGAGCCCCTCATGTTCACACAGCTGTCTCAGTGCTGGGGTATTTTGGGCTGAGAAACTGTGAGCTGTGGGGCTGAAACTCAGATTTGCATCTGCAGGGCGGGACAGGCTGGTTCTGCTGTCCCTCAGTGGGACTGACTCAATCTCAGAATAGAGCAGCACTGTTGCCAGGTGTCTGGGCCGACCCCAGGGGGTTAGTGTGAGCTGAGCTCACATCCTGCTGTACTCAACTGATCTGAGCACAGTGCACACATCACTGCTGCTCTCTTCAGACCCCTCCTGTACTGATCCCAGATCAGTTACTGCACACATCACTGGTCCTCTCTTCAGACCCCTCCTGTACTGATCCCAGATCAGTTACTACACACATCACTGCTGCTCTCTTCAGACCCCTCCTGTACTGATCCCAGATCAGTTACTGCACACATCACTGCTCCTCTCTTCAGACCCCTCCTGTACTGATCCCAGATCAGTTACTGCACACATCACTGCTCCCCTCCTTTACTGATCCCAGATCAGTTACTGCACACATCACTTCTGCTCTCTTCAGACCCCTCCTGTACTGATCCCAGATCAGTTACTGCACACATCACTTCTGCTCTCTTCAGACCCCTCCTGTACTGATCCCAGATCAGTTACTGCACACATCACTGCTGCTCTCCTCAGACCCCTCCTATACTGATCCCAGATCAGTTACTGCACACATCACTGCTCCTCTCCTCAGACCCCTCCTGTACTGTACTGATCCCAGATCAGTTACTGCACACATCACTGCTCCTCTCCTCAGACCCCTCCTTTACTGAAAATCTATTTCTGAACCAAGTTATACAAATATAATATGTAGTGAAGATGTTCTCTGTTCTCTACTGAAAAGAGCTCCATTGTAACTTTATCTTGGTGAAAAATATTTCTCATTTCCAAAGTTTGTGTCAATGACTAGAACACAAAGATCAGATTTATTTCTTTTTCTCCAAACTCTTATCTCTACTACACTGTGCAGATCTGGAGAGGAATATCTGTTTACAATTAAACCACTGAAAACAAACTTCTTTGACTATTCACATAGTTTTCAATGCTACTTATCTTTTTCGACTCTTGAATATTCAGGTTCATGTTCTCTGTTATTAATGATATAGTGATGTCATCAGTAAAGGTCACTGCACTGGAGTCTCAACAAAGACTTCACAGGAAGCACCAGAGGCTGTTTTTACAAGGAGAGACAGGACAACTTTAAACTCTTCAGAGAATCTTTATTAAGTCAGTGATATTGATCATATTGGTCTAACAGCTATTTCCCACAGTCACACACACACACACACACACATATAAGAAGGTGTGTGTGCACATGTGTTGAAGAGCACAAGCAGAGCACATGTAAGATATTAGCACTGAGAGCTCAGGCTGGAGGAAGGACTCACACACAGGCTCAGCTCAGTGTGACAGCAGTAAGGAGCAGAACAGGGTAAAAACAGTGTGATCAGAGTGTGTGAGCTACTCAGTACAGTGGTCTCTCCTCAGTGTCTGAGGGGCCGCAGACCGGGAGCCCTTTGTGGCCTCACAGGTCAGTGACCCCGCCTTCATCCAGTCGCCCGCACTGAGAGTCAGGGAGCTGCTCCAGCTGTACAGGCCGTCCTTCCCCAGGACCCCCACGCTCCCGGCCACGCCCGAGCTCCTACTGGTACCGTCCACTTTCCAGCGCAGAGTCCAGTCTGAGGGGAAGCCCTTGTTGGCCAGACACACCAGTGTGGCCTTTCCCTGCTTCAGCTCCTCACTGGAGGGGGGCAGGACTGTGAGGGCGGGGACTGTGTCACCTGGGAGACGCAGCAGAGACGTGAGGTCAGACAGTGGACACGCCCCCATCTGTCAATCATTCTGTTCTTACAGTTAGACATGAATGTGATACAGTCATATTTATAGTCCAGTGTCAGTAATTTACAGGGGCTAAAGGGACTCATTATCATTAATGGCTTTTTATCGAACAGTATGATGGACACTGGCAGTTTTTAGCTTTCTATTCTGTGATCAAATATTTTCAAATATGCAGGGCTGTGAACAGGGTTTGGAAAAAAGAGTAAAATATACCTGCAGCTCGAGGTGCTGCAGTGTTAACCCTTCAGGGTCTGGATTACTGGGAGGGTCTGGGCATCCAACCCCCAAAACCATTTTTTTTTTTTCATTGAAATAGCATTCTTGCTTTTCTCAGATTTTGTTCATACAAATTTTGAGTGGCCCTGATAGAGAACAAATGTTTCAGTGGATTTAGAGTGAAATGATGGGATGAGAAGGTAAAACTTCAGATTTGAGTTTGAATTTCATTTGTTGATCTGGGTTTATTACTGATGCCTTTACTGGGAAAGACTATTTGAAAGTCTTCTCTCACACTACTCAAACTTTTAGAACCAGGCAGCAACTCAAAGCAAAGAAATACCTGCCTTGTCAGCATGATATTGTTAGTCACATGTCCCCAAGTGTGGCAGTTATGCATGGGACTCAGGGGTAAACTATTGCAAAGTCTGTCAGCCTGCAGTAGTGAGGCGCAAAGACCATAAACATTATCTAAAAGAGGCAGACAAGGTCATTACGATAACAGTGCTGATTTCTGAGCTGTTAACATGTGAACTGAAATCACTGATTTTTCAGGGGAAAACGGTTACATATCCGAATTGACCTTTCATTAAAATTCCCCCATTATTTCATAGAAAATAATTCTTGAATGCATAATATACAGTATTACACACATATGTTCTGAAGGGATTGTTTGATCTGATGTAACAAAATTACAATGATGAAAGGAATCATTAAAAATTTGGAGACTCAAAATTTCAAATTGTATTTTCTCAAAATGGGTAAAGTGTGACGCGCCCTTCTTCCCCTCTGGTCTTCATGCGCAATCACGAGCGGGGAAGAAATATTTCAACCCCAGTGTCTCATACCGCATTTTACAATCTTGTATAAAGCCAGAGGGTCACATATCATATCCATCATGTTCACAGAAATATTTAGAAAGTCAGTTCGCTCTCATAACTTATAGTTCAGTTTTCCATAAAGGAAACACAATGTAAGCGGTCGTCAAGTGACCATGATTGATGAAATCGCTCCAACTTATTAATTTAACTTTGTTGAAGACAGAGCGCGTGAACTCAGCTACACCTCCGCGCAGTCAATTTATACAGCAGGATCACTGTTCGGATCCTGCCTTCAGTTTTCAGTATCCGGTTCGTTTTAAAATTCCGGCAGTTTCCGCGCATATTTGTGCGAAAGAAATTGTTTTTCGGACGAAGACGCAAAAATGAAATTTTCAGCTCGGAAATAAAGTTTGAAAATCGCTCTTTCCCGCATTTCCACAGGCGTTTCACATCCCTGAATATTTGACAGTTCGGGAGGACAGGTCACACAGCACGATTTTTTTAAATGGTTGCGATCACATTTTGCTCTACCTCGCTTGAACTGTCAAATATTTCAGTGTAATTGAACATTTACAATCGCTTACAAATATTAATTTATGTTTAAATAAAATCTGAATAGACTAAATTACATGTAATGATCTTCCTTCGGAGTTCCTTCTCATTTAATATTAAAAAAAAAATAAAAAAATAAAAACGTTTGTTAACAGTAGGCCAATTGATTTAGTAACCAACTTAATCCTATTCGGAAATTCCCCACTTCTTCTAGAGGATTCAGACACGCTGTCGACAGCAAAATGTTAAGAAGTGGTCGGTACAACAGAAGAGACGTTTGCATTCAGCATTTTGTTCATATAGGCCTAATGCTTACGTTAAAAAATAATTGGCCTAATAATAATAACCTGTAGCCCATGCTTCATGCATATGAGTAAGACCTGGTTTAAATATTCGCTTAAATTATATGGCGAATGGAGATAGATATCATAATATGTATATAGTGTTCGATTTCATATTCTACGTACCAATTCTTAATTATTGAGAAAACTAATTTTATTTCACATGAATGAAAACGGAATGTATGAATTTCAGCAAACAGTGAAGACGTGTCAACAGTTTTAAGCTCTCAAACACGCTGTGATCCCGTCATTACAAAGTCAGCCAATATAAAGCGGAGGTGTTGCTATCTGGGATTTATTTATCATTAAAGTCTCGAGTGTAAGAGGAGATCATGCAGCCGTTGACTTATCCTAAAATCAGTCATATCCATTCGGGTTTGCTTGTTCATAAATAAAAAGCATATTATCATTTTATGCATATCAAAACTCGGGAAATTTCATGTAATTAAGAAAGAAGCAAAAACTTTGATAGGGATGTAGCTCAAAGATAAAGTACTTACGGCCAAATGACAGTTTCGTTCCGCCACCGAAAGTGAGCCACAGTGATACAGACTCATTAACCCGCCGTACAAAAACCTCTGACGAAAGACCAACGCGATAAACACGCAGCCGTCCTCTATTGTCTTTCATAATTTCACAATAAACACGGAGTTATCAAACTACGGAAAAATGTCCTTTAACGGGGTTGTATCCTGGTTAAAATATTTTAATTCAAAGCTTTTTTCTTTCATGTTTTTCTTGTCTGCCGTCCGTTAACAGGGAATCAGCTCTAGCAAAATAGAATCTGTCGAGTAACCTTTGATGGAAACAAAGTGCAAAAAAGTGTACTGATTTTTTGTTTCAAAAAACATTAAGAACTTCTTCGAATGTTTCAAAGCAAATGTCGATAATCTTGATTAGTTGCCACTTACTGCCAATTTCCAGTTTAGTCCCGCCACCGAAAGTCCACCACAGTGATTGAGTCGCATTAACTGGCTGTACAAAAACCTGCCTGCTGCACAAACAGACGGAGGCTGCCTGACTGTGTTGTGTCAGCCCCCTGTTGGGGAATCGGGGAACGACAATTAAGATTCTTTGTTGCGACAGCAGATCAGCCCAAGTCAGCTGTGCTTGAGTTCTGAGCGACCAATGCTGATAAACTCAGAGGAAACAATGAACGTTTAGATTAGAATAGGAGTAAAACTGAGAGAAGAGCAGTTGAATGAATCACCTTAGAATTCTCACGTACAAAAGAAACTCAACACATAGGACTTTTTTTTTATTACAAAAATATTGCTCCAACAAGTTTTTGGAAATAAGTTGTTAAGTTTCATGAATGCAATTAAAGATTTTAAATTAACTATTTCACAGATTTCCAAATTCACTGTGTCAAAAAAATAAATAAACAAAGACATTCTTAAAGACAAAGTTCAGAAGAAAATGTGACCACCATTGGCCTTGATAGAGCTCTTATAATGGTGACACAAGGACTGAATAAGGGTTATTGGTGGCTATTCATTTTTGAGGAATTTCTACCCATTCTTCCTGGAGTGCATAGGTCAGCTAATGGAAAGTCACTGACTGGGGGCGTCTTGTTCCAACAGCTCTGCCCAACTGGTCCCACAGGTGTCAATTGGGTGAAAAATTAGCAGCAGAGGCAGGTCATAGCAGTAACTTCACATTGTGGTTGTTGAAGATTTTATTTCAGCATTATTCATTTTATTTACTAATATTGATTATATATATTTTTTATCATGATTCTTTCATTGCTCATACTCATAATCAATAACCATATTATGTAGGCAGCAAAAAGACACACACATATAATACACACACACATACATACAAGTAGATCTCATACTGCAGTGCAGACACACACATAACATAACACTGTTATGGCCCCAATTTGTTCTTACATTTATAACATAACAGCAACAGCAAGGGATGACAGACACAGTTTTAAAAACCTAAACACATTTAATTAAACAGACAAAGACTAATAACAACTACACTACTGACCAAGATTGATAAATAAGAAAAAACAGAAATAATTACAGTCCCTTTTTGGTGGGGTGGCTTGGTGATGTCCTGGATGAAGAAAATGCTCAAACACAGGCAAAGAAATCCACAAAAGAAACGTCACAGGTCTTGAACAGAATGGCAGGTCTGGTCATCTTCTTGCAATTTCTCCTACTACTTTACTGTCTCAATTCTTTTCCTTATATACTCTTTTGCAGACCCCACCCACATTTAGACCTCTTTTTTTAAATTTTCTGAGACTTGCCCCAGACATGTCCAGGACATGTCTAAACATGACTCCAGGCTGAGCTTAACAAAAAAAGGTAAATACTGCCATCTAGTGGCCTATATTCACATTACACCTCCATTCCAAAAGGGAAAAATTTTGACTCATAAAGGCAAAATTTTTCTTTTCAATACAAAATGGTTAAGTGAACACTTGTCTATATATACATATCATACAATATTCAAACACATGATATATATATACACATTCAAACACGGGATAAGCAATCAGCAATTACATTGTCTGTACCCTTCACATGCTTAATGTCCAAGTCAAACTCCTGTAAAATCAAACTCCAATTCAACAATCTCCGATTCTTGTTTTTCATCTTACTCAAAAACGTTAACGGATTGTGGTCAGTGTACACAATCATTGGCTTTTGTCCTGTACAAACATAAACCTCAAAGTGTTGTAAAGAAAGGACCAGAGCCAACAGTTCCTTCTCTATTGTGGAATAGTTCCTTTGGTGGCGATTGAACTTCCTGGAGAAGTATGCCACGGGATGCTCAATGTCATCAGAGTCACTTCTCTGTAGGAGCACAGATCCACAAGCTTGGTCGCTAGCATCGACCGCGATGGAGAACGGTTTGTTGAAGTCAGGAGATTTGAGCACGGGGAAGTGACACAGCAGAGACTTCAGGTGATCGAAGGCTCTCTGGCATGCATCATCCCAGGTGAACTTTACGCCTTTCTTCAGTTGGTTAGTTAGACTGAGAGCAATCTCAGCAAAGTTCTTGCAGAACTTGCGGTAGTACCCGATCATTCCAAGGAAGCGGCGCAAAGCTTTTTTGTTGTCAGGAACTGGAAAGTCCATGATGGCTTGGACTTTAGCATTTATGGGTGCCACCTTACCCTGGCCTATGACGTAGCCAAGATAGGTGACAGTAGCACAACCAAAGTCACTCTTGCTCAGGTTAACAGTCAGGTTAGCCTGGGTCAGGCGCTGGAACAACGTCTCTACATCTTTTAGATGTTCTTCCCAGGAGTCACTCCATGTGATCAGGTCATCGATGTACGCACCCGTATGTGGCAATCCGGCGATTGTAGACTGTATCATCCTTTGGAACGTTGCTGGGGCATTTTTCATGCCAAAGGGTAGGACTTCATACTGGTACAATCCAGATGGTGTGGCAAAAGCAGAGATGCTCTTGGCCCTCTCAGTTAAAGGCACACACCAATAACCCTTCAATAAATCAATCTTGGCCAGAAACTTTGCTTGCCCTACACTATCAATACAATCATCAATCCTAGGTATTGGAAACACATCAGTTCTAGTTACAGCATTGACTTTGCGATAATCTGTACAGAATCTAGTACTTCCATCAGGTTTTGGAACTAGCACACAGGGTGAACTCCAATCGGAGTTGGAGGGTCTGATAATATCATGTTTTAACATGTACTCAACCTCTTTCTCAGCAATCTTTCTCTTTTCAGGATTCATCCGTTATGGATGCTGTTTTATTGGTTTGGCATCACCAACATCTACATCATGAGAGGCTACAGTAACTCTCTTTGGAACATCAGGAAACAAATCCTCATATTTCTTGATCAACCTTTCAAACTGATCTCTCTGTGAGGGTTCTAAGTGCTGGAGTTTTACATCAAGATTTTGCAACACTTCAGTGTTTGACAATTTACATGAAAGAACTTCTTGGTTAATTCTTGGTTCATCATCTTGAAACTCCCCCTCATCTTCACACGTTTCGTCCATTGGAGAATCTGAAGTGACAGCTGCAACCCTAGCATTTCTGTCATGATAAGGCTTTAGCATGTTAATATGACACAATTGTTTTGGTTTTCTCCTATCTGGAGTCTTCACAATGTAATTGAGATCATTGAATTTTGTCAGAATTTCATAAGGACCATGAAATCTAGCCTGCAATGGATTGGACTGCAAGGGAAACAACACAAGGACCTTTTCTCCTGGTTTAAACTCACGGCTTCTAGCCTTATGATCATACCAAGTTTTCATTTTTCCCTGACTTGATTTCAAGTTCTCTTTGGCAAGGTCACAAGCTGCACGCAATCTTTCCTTGAACTTGCTAACATAGTCTAACAGACTGATATGCGGCTCTTTCTCTTGCCATTATTCACTCAATAATAGCAAAGGTCCTCTCACTTCATGACCAAACACTAGCTCAAATGGACTGAATCCAGTAGACTCCTGCACTGCTTCTCTAGCTGCAAACAACAGCAAATGAACCCCTTCATCCCAGTTTTTCTCATGGTCATAACAATAAGTCCTCATCATTGTCTTGAGAGTGGAATGAAACCGCTCTAAGGTACCCTGACTTTCTGGATGATAGGCACTAGAAAGAATCTGCTTTGCACCTAGTTCATACACAACCTGCTGAAACAATCCTGAAGTGAAATTGCTACCCTGGTCTGACTGAATTTCCCTGGGAAGGCCAAACAACGTGAAGAACTTTATCAAAGCCTTCGAGATTGCAGTTGCCTTGATGTTACGTAGAGGTATGGCTTCGGGGAATCTGGTAGATGCACACATGATTGTCAACAAGTACTGATTTCCAGATCTAGTCTTGGGGAATGGACCAACGCAATCAACAATGACCCTAGAGAATGGCTCCCCAAATGCTGGGATAGGCTGCAATGGAGCTACAGGTGGGTCTAACTGGTGTTTTCCAACTACCTGACAAGTGTGACAGGTTTTGCAAAAGTTGGAAACGTCTTTCCGAAGGCCAGGCCAAAAGAAGTGTTTCATGATCTTATCAACAGTCTTGTTAACACCAAGATGACCTCCTAAAGGTAAACTATGAGCCATTGTTAAGATCTCATTCCTATAGACCTTCGGAACAACAATTTGCCTGACCACTGCCCAATCTGCATTGGCAGGGATATCAGGAGGGCGCCACTTCCGCATCAACACACCATCCTTGAGATAATACCCAACTGGAACTGCGTCTATTTCTTTATCAGGAAGGGCTCTCCTCTTTAGTACACAAATTTCAGGATCATTAGTTTGCTCCTCAATCAACCGCTTTCTGGACAGAGACAAGTCTCCAGACACATCAGAATCACCAGACCCATCCGGCTGGCTGAATAGAGAACTGATAAAAGTATCTGATAAGTCCTCAAACGGAGAAACCATAGTAGGCCAATCAGAGTCATGAGGCGAACCACCTGAGTCCTGACTATTCAATGTACTGGACGGCACCACATCATCTTCTTCTTTAGCCTTCTTGGCCATAGCACGAGTCACTGCGCAAGAAGGATACAGAGATGGGTCCTCATCCCCATCTTCAGTGCTCGGCTGTGAAGTAAGATGTACAGGGGGAACTACTTTGCCCCCAGCCAGGTCATTGCCTAGCAACAGAGAAACACCCTTTATAGGTAGACTTGACATAAGTCCCACCTTTACCTGTCCTGTAACTAAATCTGACTTCAAGAATATAGAGCGCAGGGGTACAGATACAGTCCTCCCTTCAATACCTTGTACAAGTATGAAATCCCCTGAAGCGGTCTCATCACGTAACTCCAAGGAGTCCATCAACAAAAGTGACTGAGAAGCTCCGGTATCCCTTAGGATATATATGGGGACAGGAGTAGTATGCTCATTCAGAGCCACAAATCCCTCTGACACAAATGGAAGAAATTCCTCCCTCACAAAGTCAGCTGTATCAGGCTTTTTAGCCCCACAAGAAGCAGGCAATTTAGCAGATTGGTTATCTACTACAGGGGTTTCTAACCTTGTTTTCACAAAGGCATTTGGTTTGGTATCTTTTTCTTTTTCTTTCTTAGCTTTAAGGAACCAACATTTAGTTGTAACATGACCAGATTTCTTGCAATAACTGCAAACTAGACCACTTTTGTCACTGTCAGCTTTCACACTTTGATCAGACCTGTTACTGGATTTCTGAGCACCATCACCAGATTTGTCTTTGTCTTTGGGTGAGGAATCTTGGGTATCACCGTAACCCTTTTTCTGAAATTGGGACCATCTATTATTACTGCTAGACTGAAATTTGGACTTATGTGTGAGAACATATTCATCTGCAAATTTGGCAGCTGATCGCAAATTCAGTGCTTGCTTCTCATTAAGGTAGGTCTTAACATCATCCTTAACACAGTTCTTGAATTCTTCAACTAACACCATCTCTTTTAGTGAGTAGAAATCATCTTTGACCTCCATAGAAGTACACCAGCGCTCAAAGCAAACCTGCTTCTCATTAGCAAATTCAACATAAGTCTGATTTTCAGATTTCTTCAGACCTCTGAATTTCTGTCGGTAAGCCTCTGGAACCAACTCATAAGCTCTCAAAATAACCTTTTTGATAACCTCATAATCAGAGGAATCATCTGCAGACAAAGCCGAATAGGCTTGTTGAGCTTTACCCTTGAGGACAGTTTGCAACATCAGAGGCCAGTGTTCCTTTGGCCACTGGCAACTCTTTGCTACCTTTTCAAAACACTGGAAATAGTTGTCAACATCCTTTTCTGAAAATGGAGGCACCAGTTTTACCTCCTGACTGGCACAAAATTTATTTTTAGTTTCAATTTTAATTTTTAGTTGCTCCATTTGGAGTCTTTCTTCTCTATCGAATTTCTCTAATTCAAAATCTCTCTGTCTCTGTCTCTCTCTTTCTGCTCTTTCCTCTTTCTCTCTCTCAAATTCTCTTTGTTTTTCTTCTCTTGCTAATTTTTCTAACTCAAACTGCCTTTGTTTTTCTTTTTCTTCCCTCTCAAATTCTCTTTGTTTTTCTTTTTCCTCCCTTTCTTTTTCTCTTTCCTCCCTTTCAATCTCTAGCATTTTTAATTTAAGTTCCATTTCTATATTTGGATTTTCCACTGGAAACTGTTCCAGATCTCCTGGTGCAAACACATTTTCATCAATGTAATATTCAACTATCTCTCTAGCCAGTCTTGCTTTTCGCATGGCTGGTTTTACCTCTGTCAGCTCCAACTGTCTGCAAATTTCTAGCAGTTCTGTCTTTTTAAAAGACTTCAAAACCCCTACGGTTGGTGATGCCAAGAAATCATCCATTGCTGTTGTCAATATATATGTAGGAAAATTCACAAAAACAATTTCACAATTTGGAATGTTAGATTTTCAATAAATTACTCACAAAATGGTCTATCCTGGACGAGCCCACAATTTGTTATGGCCCCAATTTGTTCTTACATTTATAACATAACAGCAACAGCAAGGGATGACAGACACAGTTTTAAAAACCTAAACACATTTAATTAAACAGACAAAGACTAATAACAACTACACTACTGACCAAGATTGATAAATAAGAAAAAACAGAAATAATTACAGTCCCTTTTTGGTGGGGTGGCTTGGTGATGTCCTGGATGAAGAAAATGCTCAAACACAGGCAAAGAAATCCACAAAAGAAACGTCACAGGTCTTGAACAGAATGGCAGGTCTGGTCATCTTCTTGCAATTTCTCCTACTACTTTACTGTCTCAATTCTTTTCCTTATATACTCTTTTGCAGACCCCACCCACATTTAGACCTCTTTTTTTTAATTTTCTGAGACTTGCCCCAGACATGACCAGGACATGTCTAAACATGACTCCAGTCTGAGCTTAACAAAAAAAGGTAAATACTGCCATCTAGTGGCCTATATTCACATTACAACACAAATATACATACAAGCAGTTCACACACAGATAGACACACAAAACAAGGAATTCAGTCCACACTTGCATGAGCAGCTCACACACACATAAGCAGCAGCTTCTGTAGCTCTGAATAGTAAGCAGCTTCTGTTTAGTTGATTCAAAAAAACATAATCAGAGGATGTATTTGATTTCTGTAGCTTTGATCAATATTTGTTCAGCAAAATCATTTTTTGCTACTGAAAACATACTCAATTGAATTATTTGTAATAATTTGATATGCATCGAATTCATCCACTGGTATCTTTTTATCCAATTCATCTGGCTGTATTTTCTGTCTTTGTATCTCGGTATATTTTTTGCTGAGTGTGGCTGTTGGTCTCTTAAGGTGAGGCGCATGCGTCTTTGCTCTGCATTATCTGAAGGGTTACCTAATTGGAATCTCAGGTTGCCTTCCCAATTGTAGTGCGAGAATGAAAAAACGGAAAGACCATATTTGCTGGAGATAAGGGTATAAAACGGTGTGCACAAGTCAGTTTCTTCAGTTCTTTTTGGGATTTTATGCAGGCAGTTCTTCGGGGAGTTCTTCAGCGTTTCTTCGGGGCAGTTCCTCTTGCGCAAGAGGAACTCGGCTTTACATTTTTCAACATGACACAATAAAGCCTAATTTTCTTTTTCAGAATCTGTCTCTCTCCAATTGCTTGAGGATGGGGGAATCTCAATATGTTGAAGAAAATCCACAACATGGTCTCTCTGTTGGGCCACAGTAACTCATGCAAGAGGACAAACATTATCCTGCTGCAGAAACCCACGGTCATCATGGTCCAGCAGGAAAGGGATGAGCTGCATTTATTAACACCTTGCCAATGTACTGATGGGCAGTTTGGTGACCAGTGATGACCAACAGATCTACTTTTAGTAGATAAGAGATGCCCTCCAAGATCATCACACTTCCGCCACCGGTTGACCTGGTGCCACAGAAAACATCATAACCTTCACCACATCTACACCACACCTGTTATCGGCCGTCTGTGTTTTGCAGGGAGAATCTGGATTCATCAGTAAATGAGACATATTTCCATTGATGTGGTATCCAGTGGAGGTGGGGTTTGGCTCAGTTGAAGTGTCATTGCCAATGCTGGTCTATCAGGTTTGTTACCGGGTTTTAGGCATGAAGTCTTGTTCCTCAACATGTCTTATGTCATTTGGCTGATAGGTGGGTTATGGGTGTCTTGGTGGTATATGAGCTCTAGAACAATTGCTCAGATGCACAAGGTGACTATAATGGGCCTGAACTGGTACTGTGGCATTTGAACGGCCTAAACCTGGTCTATCACATACGGAGCCAGTTTATAGGTACTGTGTCATTAGCCACGTGATTTTTGAGGTGAACAGCTCATTCACTGTGCTACTACAGTGTTCAATGTGCTCCCAATACTGAGGTGAGGCCCAATAATCTCCTCACCTTAGAGTCCACCATACAGGCTGTCCTGCTGGAGATATCAGTGCCTTAAAGGGGACCGAACATGCTGATCCTTCTTTAAATGCATATTAGTAATGTTATAATGTTGGTTGTCCATGCTCAACCTCTGAAAAGTTTCTAAACATAAGATACAGGGATTTTGCCGTAATCCAAGAACGTGATTTCATGAGCGTGATTTCCTCTCTTAACAGCTCCACCCGAGATCTTCACGAGATCTGGGCAAAACCTGACGTCAGGTGCTGTCCAATTAGTACAGACTGAGCCAGAGCCAACCATTGCGCTGGACCTGCCCACACCGGAAACTATTCTAGCGAGCACTAACAACGGCAGATCATACTATGCCTTAGTAGCGTCTACACTTTTGGAAATACAAAAGAAGAACCGAAGATCATTTGAGATGCAATTTTGTCAGTATCTCTCCCAAAGCTACTACCGTTTACTTTTGGACGCAAAGAAAAGCAAATATTTCGCTTCCAAAAGACGATGCCACCAGAAATCAGTGGGTAGCTTTATTTGTTTGCTGGCGGTAAACAGCCACGGCCAAAGGGAACGTTAGCTGCTTGTGCTCAGCATTTCACCGAAGACAGCTGTAAGTAACCATATTACAGCAAATAATGTAAGTGAAGCTAACGTGTTACGGGTGGCTAGCAGGACATCTAGCGATAGTTAACACTAAAAACTGGCCACAAATGCAGGCTTTGTAAAATATCTGAAGATAAAGCCCGTATCGGTCACAACTGTCCGTGACTCACAGACACAGAAGCTGTAGGTTGCTTTTCCTGCATAAGCCAACCTGACGTGACAGCCAGTTGATTGTGGCAGTAGGACAGCGGCTAATGTAGCCAAGTTACTGTTGCTAATGTTTGTGTCCTAAATATGCAAGAGTGATATAAGGGGAAATTTTACAGAAGGTGTGTGAACATAAACCTCATCTGAAGCTAACTTTTAATACTTGTTTGGAATTTGGATGCTTGGTACAACTGTTCACAGTAACAGAACTTGCTGTCTGTAAAACCTGTATTGCAAGGGTTTGTCTCTGTGGTTATGACCACTCGGTTACCGGCTACGTGTCGTGCTAATTAAAAATGCTCCTGGTTAACTTATATGCAGTAATTCTGATCGGTATGCTTGTGTTACTTCGGTAAGCATCAATGTGGCAGTTTCATCATAACGTTGCCCGATTGTAGCCACTAAGCTTCACTTATCCATGACCGGGATCAGCCGGATACTTCACAAATGTCTGAGCAAGCTCTCTGGTGCTACCATGAAAGCTATGTGAAACGCAGAAGCTCTTCCGGTTTACAAAGGATTTCTCTGCACTACCTTGACATAATTTCATCCCCCTTCAGAAATTATTGTGGCTAATAAATAGCCGAAAAGGCGGAGATTAAATAGGTAATTCTTTCCAACAGAAGTGATCAATTCGCTAGCTCCACATAAGCAACTTGTCCGCGCTAACAGAACATACGGTCTGCAAAACCTGTATTATGTTCATAACATAACCGAGCTCTCTCTCGCTGTCACATACTATTCATAAAGCTGCTTTCACATCAGACACAAAACAAATTTTTTGCAGGACAGATTAGCCGACATTCAAAGTCAATGCAAAGACGCGAATACACATTATGGGCACGTCAAGCCGCTTTCACACTGGACGCGAAATGAATTTTTCACGCGACAAATTAGCTACATTCAAAGTCAATGCAAAGACATGAATACAGGCATTACATACAAAAGTGCACAAGATCAGTACAAAAGTGCAGAGCTCCTAGGAAACAAGTACAAGTGCTGACAGTAAGTGACAGAACATTTTCCGTTGTTACAGATCTAAACCAATAAGCAATCACCAAAAATACTGATAAGACCGAGTAGAATGACAACAGAATCAAAGGGCAACAAATCAAGTAAACAAACTCAACTTAAATAGTATAAAACTACTAAATGTAACAAAAGGGCAAGGTCAAGTGAACAAAATGGCAACAAAGTCAAGCGCAACAAGGGGCAACAAAGTCAAGTGCAACAAAGGGGCAGAGTCAAGTGTAACAAAAGGGCAACAAAATCAAGTGCAACGAAGGGGCAACCAAGTCAAGTCCAAGAAAATGGCAACAAAGTCAAGCGCAACAAAGGGCAACAAAATCAATTGCAACAAGGGGCAACAAAATCAAGTGCAACAAAGGGGCAGAGTCAAGTGTAACAAAAGGGCAAGAAAATGAAGTGCATCAAAAGGACAGAGTCAACTGTAACAAAGGGGTGACAAAATCAAGTGCAACAAAGGGGCGACAAATTCAAGTGCAATGAAGGGGCAACAAAGTCAAGTCCAAGAAAAGGGCAACAAAGTCAACTGCAACAAAAGGGTAACAAAATAAGTGCAACAAAGGGGCAACAAGGTCAAGTGCAACAAAAGGGCAACAAAATCAAGTAAGCCGACAACAGAATCGGGTGCAAAAAAAATAAAGGGCAACTAAATCAAGTGGTAACAAAATCAGGAAAAAAAGGTAAACAAAATTAAGAGCAACAAGATCGTGTAAAGGGCAACAAAACAAGGGATGTAGGGGCAGAATTCAGGGCAGTGGAGTAGGGGAAAGGTGGAGCCTGAAGAGGTGGGTTTTCAGGCGGCGCTTGAAGGTGCTCAAGGATTCCGCTGATCTGACCTCAATAGGTAGATCATTCCACCAATGAGGTACCAGGACAGACAGCAGCCATGAGCGGGAAGGGGAGGAGCAGAGAGGGGGAGGAGCCAGGTGACCAGAAGTAGCAGAGTGGAGTGCTCTGGCAGTATTGTAAGGTCTGAACAGTTTCTGGATATATGTTGGGTTTGTTCCGTTGACTCCCTGGTAGGCAAGCACTAATGACTTGAATTTGATGCGAGCGGCAACAGGGAGCCAGTAGAGCCTTGTGAGCAGGGGGTTGACGGGGGAGTGCCTTGGGAGGTTGTGGACCAGGGGAGCTGCAGCATTCTGGATGAGCTGCAGGGGTCTGATGGCAGATGCTGGGAGGCTGGCAAGGAGGGAGTTGCAGTAGTCCAGGCGGGAGAGGATCAGCGCTTGGACTAGGAGCTGCGTTGAGTAGCTGGTGAGGAAGGGCTGGATTCCACGGATGTTGTAGAGGAAGACCCTGCAAGTCCGAGTCACTGCTGCGATGTTCACAGCAGAGGAGAGCCTGTCGTCGAACAGGACCTCAAGGTTCTTCACACTCCGCGAGGGGGAGATGGTGGTATCCCCCAGGGTGATGGTCAGGTCCAGGAGAGGGAAGGATGGAGCAGGGATGTAGATCATCTCCGTCTTGGTTGGGTTGAGCTTCAGGTGATGGTTGTCCATCCAGCTCTGGATGTCTTGTAGGCAGGCGGAGATGCGGGCGGAGACCTGGGCATCAAGGGCAAAAGAGAGGAAAAGTTGAGTGTCATCAGCATAAAAGTGGTATGATAAACCATGAGCAGAAATGACAGGACCGAGAGACTGGAGATAAAGAGAAAAGAGGAGTGGACCAAGAACTGAGCCTTGGGGGATGCCTGTGGTAAGGAGGCGGGGTGTTGATACTTCACCAGCCCAGGCAACGTGGTAGGAGCGACCGGAGAGGTACGACTTCAACCAGGTGAGGTCTGTGCCACAGATCCCCAGTGCAGACAGGGAAGAGAGGAGGATGGAGTGGTCGACAGTGTTGAAAGCGGCAGAGAGGTTAAGGAGGATCAGGATGGATGAGAGGGAGGTGGCGCATGCAGTGTGAAGCGCCTCACTAACGGAGATGAGTGCGGTGTCTGTGGAGGGGGCAGCTCTGAATCCCGACTGGTGAGGGTCTAGGAGGTTATTTTTTGCAAGAAAAGAGGAGAGTTGGTTAGCAACAGCACGTTCAAGGGTTTTTGACAGGAAGGGGAGGAGGGAGTCTAGGCGGAAGTTCTGAATGACTGAGGGGTCAAGGGAGGGTTTTTTTTTAGGAGAGGGGTAATGGTAGCCTGTTTGAAGAGAGAGGGAAAGCATCCAGAGCACAAAGAAGAGTTAATAAGGGAGGTGACAAAAGGGAGGATGTTGGGTTTGATAGGCTGGAGGAGGGGGGAGGGGATAGGGTCGAGAGCACATGTGGTAGGACGGTGAGAGAGGAGCAGCTGGGAGACATCAGAAGGTGAGAGGGGGGAGAAAGCAGAGAGGAGGTGGGAGGGAGCAGCGAGTTGCGGATGGACACAATCTTATCCTCGAAGAAGGCTGCAAAGTCCTCTGCTGTGATGGAGGTCGCAGGTGTGACAGGCGGAGAGCTGAGGAGAGAAGAGAAGGGTTAGAGATTGAGTTCTGGATTTTAGAATGGTAAAATTTAATTTTAGCAGAGGTAATTGAAGAGGAAAATTCGGCGAAGAGGGACTGGTAGTGGGACAGGTCTGCCGGGGCCCTGGATTTCCTCCATTTCCTCTCTGCTGCTCGAAGGCTTTTCCTGCGGGAGCAGAGAGTTTCTGACATCCAGGGGCTGGGTGGGGATGATCTGGCTGGCCTGGGAACAAGAGGAGAGAGAGGGAGCGTTAAGTGAGGATGAGAGGGAGGAGAAGAGAGAGGAGGCAGCAGATTCAGTGGGGGGATCAGAGAAGGAATCAAGGGAAGCGGGTGAAGCAGTGACATGGGAAGTGAGAGAGGAGGGGGAGAGAGAGCGGAGGTCACGGCAAACTGTAACAGAGGGGTTTAGAGAGGGGAAGAGAGAGGGAGAGGGGGGGAAAAGTAGAAGTGGTGATCAGACGGGTGGAGAGGGGTTACAGTGGGATCAGAGGAGGAGCAGTTACGAAGGAGGACTAAGTCGAGGAGATTGCCAGCTTTGTGAGTTGGGGGTGAGGGCAGGAGGGAAAAGCCAATAGGAGTGGAGGATAGTAAGAAAGACAGCAGACTGAGAGGCCTCAAGGTAGAGGTTGAGTCTCCCAGGAGAATCAGTGGGATGCCGTCGTCAGGGAAGGTGCTGAGCAGGACTTCCAGCTCGTTGAAGAAACATCCTACAGGGCCTGGGGGACGATACACAACAATGATAAACAGGTTAGTTGGAGAGGATATGGAGACAGAATGAAATTCAAAGGAGGCGATAAAAAGGTAAGAGAGATGAAGAGGAGAAAATATCCAAGTGGGAGAGATTAACAAACCAGTCCCACCATCTCACCCGGATGGCCGGGGGGTGTGGGAGAAGAAGAAGGAGGTTGAGAGAGCCGTCGGCGTTGTTCTCTGGAGAAATCCACGTCTCCGTCAACACGAGGAAGTCGAAGGACTGGAGGGAGGCATAGGCACAGATGAACTCAGCCTTCCGGACAGCAGACTGGCAGTTCCAAAGACCAGCGGCAACTCTGAAGTTGCTGGCGGAGGTGGAGGAGGGGTAGATCAGGTTGGCGGTGATGTGGGCGGCCCCGGCGGTAGAATCGCCTCCTGAGGGAAAGAGAACAGACCGGGATGGGAAGAATGCACATACTCAGATGGGGATGGGAAAAGATTTGGACAAAATGAGAGGAGAATGCGTCGCTCGACGTAGTACTTAAAAAGGCTCTCTTATTACTATGCAAAACAGCTGATTGCCCACAAATGGGACCGAAACTAAGCTGATTAACAACAGCAACAACAACAAAAACGTGAACTTAGTCACAAGTACTGTTATTTTTTTTTTTGAAAATCGTTCATAATCTACAGAAACTGTTTTGCCTGAAAATTCTGATCAACAGTCTCTGAGACACTCAAACCCCCATCTGTAGGAAACAGTCATTGCGTTGTCAAAGTCGCTTAGATCCAGTTTCTTATCCATTCTGATGTTTGGTCTGAATGACAGCTGAGCCTCCTGAGCATGTCTGTGTGCTTCATGATTCACTTTCTTAAAGTGTCCACTGAGTGGAGTAATAGAGAGGAAATTACAGGCTGTAATTACACTTGAACTGGCAGGTGCACTATCGGCCAAAGCACTGATAGTACAATCATTGATACTGTGGCGTGGATCAAGGCGTGGCCGTGCAGCAACCCTCCCCACAGAGGCAACGTCAGCGAAGACCAACCACTACACAACCACTTGGGCGGGACGGAGGCACAGTGGTTAGCACTGTTGCCTCACAGCAAGAGGGTTGTGGGTTCGATTCCGGGGTGGAGTTTGCATGTCATTCCAGTGTTCACGCGGGTTTTCTCCAGGTACTCTGGTTTCCTCCACCCACAAAAACATGCATCATAGGAACACTCCAACAAGTACCCATGACCAAGGAACTGGCTTTAGAACTGGAGTTGGTCTCCGGGCGCTGTTCTCTGGCTGCTCCTAACTATATGTTGGGTCAAATGCAGAGGCCAAATTACCCCACAAGGTTCAATATAGTGTATCTTACTTCAGCACCAGGGACAGCACCCACAGAAGGCCAGCTGCAGGACCCTGGAGAGCCACAGCCTGAACAGTTACCAGCACTCTGCCTGCAGGGCAAACCAGCTGCAGGCAATAATCACTCACAGCTGTGGCCACTCCTGGGAGCTGCAGCAGGCCGTATAAAAGACAGCCTCCTGTTCATTTGAGAGAGCTGCCTGGTGTTAAGTAGGAGTGCTTTGTGTACAGCACTGTATATCATTTGTAAATGGAGATTTGTTAGATTTGTGCTGCCTTGCTGGTCAGCTATTTATTTTGTTTATCATTTAGCACCCTCTGGTGGTATGTCTGTAGAAAAACATGATCTGATGCAATACCACTTCTTTATAATGAAATAGACTAGTGCTTTTTAGAAGCTTCTGGAATATTCCTGCCTGGAGGGGGCCGGATCACCCAGTAATCCTGTAGATCTTTCCAGAATGTTGCTAGTCTATAAAAATGCTGTGATTTTGTTCAGTAGAGGCGGTTTTTGTTTTGGCAAGAGAGTTACATACTGGCATTAGAGTGTTATTATAAGATTAAACAGAGGATTATTTGTAGAAGTTTTATTTTTCATCAGTGAAGAATAAATTTGTTTTAGCTGTCATTTCTGGTTTTATTTGTTGTGATTTTCAAGTCATAAAACTGGGAGAACGAGAGCGCACCTCCTGTTTAAACTAACCTTTTCCTTGTGTTTATATTCCAGAGTCCGGGTGAGACGCCGGGAGACTAAAGCCCAGTCTGGTGAGGAACCTTTGCCTGGCATCTCCCGAACTCCACCCACGCGCCAAGAATCTTCTGTTTGTAACGCATTGGTCCCATTTGAAGGGAACAATTAAAGTTGCCTGACCTTCCCAGAGTGCTCTCATTTTTTATCAAAAGGCTGGTTAGGGCTAATTTTGCCACTATTCCCCCTGTGTGTGTTCTCTGTGCCATCCATCGGTACCGCCCCGAACCCAGGCGAGAGCACAATACTCAAAAGTTGAAAAGATTTATTAACAAAGAAATAAATTCAGTAATATCTCTGGCGATGACTCCGTCCTCGAGGACCCTTCAGCAAGGTGGCTGCAGATCTGCCAGCGTAGCAGGCAGTGGAGAAGCTGTCCCCCATGTGGAAGGAGGGGTCCTCAGGTCAGCTGGGAGATGATGGGTTTGATGCTGAAGAAGCTGGAGTTAGGAGCTGGTGATGGTGGGTGATGTGAATTCTCTGCAAACCGCAAACAGAAACACGTTATGGGCATTTTTACTGAGGACCGATGGTAACGACTGGGTGAATGTACGTGCTTGGGCAGCCTGTGTCTCGGGTTAAAACTTTCTTTTACACTCTCCTCACTGTGAGAGGGTGTGAGCCCTGTATCTGCTGTTTGCACAGGAGTATCTCTCTCTGAACATCTGAAGACTGCAGTGTAAAATGTGACAGCAGGACGTGTTCATGATGGAGCAGGAAACACTGAGCATAAAGGGGTGTAACTTCACTCCCATGTTCACATGTACATAACAGAGGCCCACAGCAGAGGCTCAGGAGCAGAATCACACCCAAAACTCTCCCTTCTGCTCTTCCCTGTGAAGCCTTCCTGCTGACAGCACCAGGTCCATTTCAATATGTTTAAAATGAGCACAAGTTTACACCTACACCTCCCTCCCCCTCTGTCTCTCTCTCCCCTCTCTCTCCTCTAGAAGGTTCTGGAAGGATTAAGTAGCCCAGGAGCTTCAGTGACTCCATCTCCCACACCAGAGACTCATTATGCCATCGTCCACAGTGAATGTCTGTCTACTATTTAATCTGTTCAATTACAAACAACTGCTCAGTAAATATCACTGCTGCATTCAGTTAGTGGTTTGCTTGTGTGGTTCGCTGCTAGTGAACTGGATATAAACAACTCTGTAACCATTAATGTTTGATATTACAGACTCAGTCATCACTGATATTGAAACTTTGATCTGAATACACATCATTGATGAATTTCATTAAAAAAAACAAGTTATTGACTATCAGCCCATGCAAACTATCTCAAATCCACCTATTTAAAAATGCAATAGAATTTGCAAAAAGATTCAATTAATGCCATCAATTATTTAATGTAATTACTTACAGCACATGTCCCTGCCCTCTATAGACCCACTGCTGTTCACACATCAGAGCTCCTCTAACTGTGTGTGACAGGATTTGTATAGAGGAAGGGGCTTTGCATACCTGTCCTGCCTCACTGCTCCACACACTTTAAGACCCCCAGTACTGATCAGTGACTGTCCAGTCCTTTCACAGACACTGACACAGGCAGCATTATGATGATGTCACACTTTCTACTGCTGGTGATGCTGGGACTCCTTGTGCAGGGTGAGAAAGATTGACTAATGTGGGATTTTGTAACATTTTAAATTGTATTTGCTGACTTATTATGGCATAAATATTTCACTACTCAGCTTCTATAGTCTTGTCAGAATTTACCATAATTATTGAATTCTGATGTACGATATTTATATGTGTTGAAATTTACTTTACCATTATTTTTCTTCTCCAGGATCAATGGCAGATATAGTTGTGACTCAGTCTCCAGCAGCTCAGGCTGTTCAGCAGGGAGACACTGTCACTATCAGCTGTACAGTCAGTCAGAGTGTCACAATCAAAGATGATGACTCCAGTACTGAATATGACCTCCTCTACTGGTATCTGCAGAAACCTGGTCAGGCTCCTAAACTCCTAATTTATTTAGCCACAACTCGCCAGTCTGGGATTCCTGATCGTTTCAGTGGGAGTGGATCTGGGACTCAGTTTACACTGAAAATCACTGGAGTCCAGGCTGAAGATGCAGGAGATTATTACTGTCAGAGTGTACATGCTATCAGTGGTAGCGGTGTGTTCACACAGTGTTAGAGAGCCGTACAAAAACCTCCCTCAGTCAGACTGCACAGAGACTGCACTGCTGCAGCTGGGACCTACTGCAGGTGCTGAGGGGGGAGCCACTGATCTCTGACACCAATATTACCAGCAGGACTGTAGGGGGCGATGATGAGCCACAGTCCTGAATACACACCTCTGTCCTGAAGAGGAGCTACTCTGTGTCAGATACAGAACCCAAAGCAAGGCTGTTGCAGAACCACATACAAACACACACACACACACACACACACACACACACACACACCTCGCAGCATGACGCTGTGTATCAGGACACAAGGAGCACTAACAAGGAGTTCAGTTCAGTTCTTTAAATCATAATGCAAATTGATCTCATTGAAACAAGTATCCACTTCTGGGTTATCATATGTAGATATTAAAGCACATAATGAGATCGTTAATCATTAAGTTTTCTATAATGTAATATTTAAATGAGAAATGCAAATGTCAGCTTGTAGGCAGTTGTCTTAGCCTTTTAATCTTAACTACATACTTTCTTGGACTTTTTGGCCTTATTAACAAAACTTGACTTCACACTTGAGCGCTATGATCAGTATCAAGTACATTTTACCACTCAGTTTATTATTTTGTTGTATTAAATCATGTATCGTGACCGAGAGAGTAATTGAATGAGTTAGCAGTGGACTCTTTAATCAGACATTGAAGCTAAAGCAGGTTTAAGGTTCACCCCTCCCTCTCACACCCACTACAGAATTAAACCCCCCACCTCCTCATGTTCACACAGCTAATCTAATGTCTGATGCCTTCGTGCTGGTATCGTGTTTATGCCGCAGTGAATGTGCACCTCGAGACCGTGGCTGTCATTAAAGGCCATGACATATCTCTCCTGTGCCACAGAGATACTGATAAAGTCTTCAGTATGCATCTGCGGTGGCTGTCATCCTTCTGAGTCGTTGGTTCAGTATTGTGATCCCAGATTCTGTCAGTATGAGCGCAGCCCTTTAAGGCTGTCAGTATTGGGTTTATCCCTCTGCTCATGCGCTGCTCTGAGGATCTTCTTTCCTGCCATTGTCCTGCACGATGGCCCCAATCAAGTCCGCATCTACTGTATATTACATTGGCGCGACCTGAGTTCGGCACCCAAATAAACAGCTTTTTCTTCAGTTGATGACCGTGGGAGCACGGGGGGCGTAAATTTGAAGGGCTGTGCTCATACTCTTGGAATCTGAGGTTACAATACCTAACCAACGTTCTATTTCATATGAGCTTCGCCCTTTAAGGCTGTCGCTACTGGGATTAAGGGCAAAGCCGGATGTAGTCTTTGCCCCACTGTGACACCAGCATTAAAGCATTTTCACACACCCAACTTACACTGCAAGTGCAGGAGTCAAAATAAATTACGACTTGACTGTGCTCGTCCCCTGTAGCGAAAAATATGACGCAGAGGTTTCAGCTTAGACGTGACTTGAGTTCTCGCGTTGGAGAAACAGCTGACTGACTAACTGGGCTGACCTACTACATTGTAATCTACAAATATTTCCATTCGCATTACATACCAGCCGCTGTGATAGAGCGGGACGAGAGTTAAGCATTGTAACTAGTCCCAAACAGAGCAGAACAGGGATGCAATGGGGCCTGTTTGCCTCTCCCTGATGACTGACTTATGTCGGGGAGTGAGCAGGGATGAACCTCACGTATTGTGACAGTTCCTCGAGCTCAAACAAATGAGTGTGATGTAAGAACCTGAACACCTGCCTGCTGTGTAGTGCAGTCAACAGGAAACATCACTGCATGTTAATCACAGTAAAACTGAGTGAGTCATTGAAAACTCAAATGCATCGCGTACACAGAAGTGCATTAAAGAACATGGAGATGTCCAAGATACGGAAGCGCAGGTGTGAGCCGCTGCGTCTCTACTGAGGAGAGCTGTGGAGAGGACAAGGCCCTCGTAGAATGAGCGCAAAAGTTTGGCGGGACGTTCGACTCCTGCCCTGACATACGCTTGTGCGATAGCATTACACAGCCGATGAGCCAGACGCTGTTTTATCGTCAGCTTCCTTTCAAAAACCGATCTGCAGTGTGTAAACAGCTGTCCAGTCTGACTGATGCCTGCAGTACGCCCCACATAATAGGCTAGTGCACATACCGGGCTGAGGCGTGAATGAAGGGCTCTGTCTTAGCAAGGTGGCACTTCCATTTCCTCTGATGAAGAGACAAGATGAGGAGACAGAGTGCGCCTAAATCGCCAACCCTCTTCACTGTGGCTAACATTAAGAAAAGCACTGTCTTCCAGGACAGAACGTGAACAAGATTAAGAGGCTCAAAAAGAGCTTCTCTTGGAGCGCGCAACACCAGTGGTGAATCTAATTGTGGTGTGAAGGGGCGGGTGATTGGCCGTTGCCTCCTGGCTCAGCGCAGGAAGTGCTGAAATGGTTGCTGCATATATTTTAATTGTAGAAAGGGATGGATATCTACCAATTATCTGCTGGAGTGTTTGTGACGTTGGATCCATATGCCTCTCCACAGACCAGCGCTGAGAAACTGACCATTTTCCTGCTAACAAGCAGTGGTTGAAGGGCCCCTTGAATAGTTCATACCACCTCAGGGACAACCCAAATCTCTCCAACTGCTTTCTCTCAGATACGAAACCCCAAAACATAGACCCATAATGGGAAATGACTGCAAGAGGGTATCCCGTAACACGGGATTGGCAGCAGTTACCCGGATTGCAACTGCATTCGTTTCGGGGGCCATGATGCGCTCGTGCGCTCTGGAGCCAGCAGTATAACTGACAAGTCCTCCTCCTGAATCCATGACAGAGGTGAGGAATTATAGGGACTGGAGAAAAGCATAGAGTCAGGCTTTCACAGCGAACAGTCCCCCTGGCGTATATTGAAAACCATAGCGCACCGTGTGGATCCTATCTTGAAACAACTGGGTCCACTTTTGCTTCCCTGAACCGATGCCATAATCACCAAAATAAAGTGGGGTTCAGCCTCCACTCATTCTGAGAAGGTCCTCCAGGTGACATCAGATCAGCCGCCCAGATCTGTATTCCAGGAATGTAATGTGTTCTTATTAATCAAAGGTCTGTGCGAGACCATCCTAGAATCCTTCTGACAAATTCCAGGAGCCGGCTGATCGATCTCTGCCCTGGCGGTTTATGAATGCTGCTGTCGTTGTGTTGTCTCTCGATGTTTGACATATTTTTCTCCAGAGCAAAGTGCAAGAACATTTTTAGCATCACTGATAATCCCAGGCAGTATGTGTGGGGGGGTGTGGCCATTTCCTCCCACACTCCTCCCCAACCTGTGAGAGACGTATCTGCAAACGCTGAGATGTGCGAGGGGACTCTTCCCAGGGGGAACCCCTGTTGTTAGTACCTGGGGGTTTACCCAATAAGTCAAGTCTGACTGCACAGAAGGGGGAATAAATAAATAACAGGCGCCTTCTCTGTCCAACCAGGACAAGGCAAAGGTGACTGAACCAACTCTGGGATTTTCTCTGGCGTGAAAAAGTCCCAGAGGGACAAAACACAGGACTGACTGACATCATGTCCAGTCAGCGCATCACAGACAGTGCAGTTAACACTCTGTGGGGCTTGAGACACAACAGGAGAAAGCAAAGCAAAGACTGATTAGTTTCACGGTGTGGAGCGCGGCTTTCCCCTCCGGGGATCATCACAGCAGCCAGATGCGTTGAGCAGTGATCTTCATTCTCAGTCCTGGAGAGATGCAGATTTTGTTATCGCTCAGCACTTCATTGGTCAATTAAAGTGTTGACCTCACCTCACCTGGTGACTTGGGTCCCAATTCACTGTTGAAAATAAGGAAAAAAATAAAAACCAGTAGATGCAGCAGCCCTCTGGGAGTAAGAATGAAGAGCACTGGTGTAGTGCCCTGTCGTCCAAATCACAGCCTCCTGGGGCCAAGAAATGCTGGTTTTCCAGCACCGCCTCCTGGCTTTACCAAGGACTCGTATGATTCTGCCTCATGTGAGCTGTCTTTGTGCTTGTGCTGTACTTTCGTTTTATATTTCAGCTTTCAATTCGGCTGTCTGACGATCCACTCTCAATCTGCCTTCTCCAGTGATGTCGCATGACTGCCTTCAGCATGCTTGCGTCTCGTCGTCCAATCACGTTTTCTCTTTCGGTTTTGACTCAGGTATTTCATTCATTGCTTCCATCTGTGTTTAATTCTGGGTCTCGTGAAACTCTGTTTAGTTAGGTTCAATTTTTGTTTTTCTAGTGTAGCCACTCTTGGAGTGAGTATTTCTGTTTCCTCCAGCTTTTCGCAGTGTACTTCAGTTTTCCCATTTGTTCAGTGCTTGTGCACGGTGTTTTGTTTCTGGCCTGTCTGCCAATTTTTCCTTAGTGTCTTGTGTTTAATAAACACTTCTGGATCCTGTATCTGGTGTTCTCCTGACCTCTTCTTACAGAAGGATTCAGCTACGGTGACAGCCTGCCAATCAGTAGCAATAATTGCTCACTTTATTGCAGCAAAAGGGAAGAGAGAAGGACTGGATTTGGATGTAAGAGATAGATTTGGGGATTTCTGGTGTAGAACCTGAATATTTGATTTGGCTCACAATATACGTCAAAAATCATATTGTTGGAACACGTGCCCATTATGCATGTAAAATCTGAATGTTTGGTTGATCTGGTGCAGCCCAAAAGCTAGCAGTAAAGTTTTATGACCCTAGAATGGTCTTATTGCCTGCCTGCGAGAGTGGCATCCTTTGTTCCCCACGGCGGGGGGTGGGAGCCATCAAGTCTAGCAGGCCCAGCATCTCTGGAACTCAAACTTACTGGTTTCATTGAAGTTAAAGCGCAGCTACTTTAATCGGCTTAAAACAATCTAAATCTGTCAAATTCATATTATGTTTACGTTCAATATGCTAAAAAGGAACCTCTTATTTATTGATAACACAATTGGGCCAGAATGCTCCATTTTAAGGCTTTTCCATGACAACTGCATCATTTTAGCACATATATATATATATATCATGTTTGGTCTCTTTATTCTCTGAGAAATCTAAGGAGTTGAATGGAACATGTTTCATTTCCCTTGGAATTATGGTTCATCGTTTGTAAGATTCATTCGGGCGACTACCTAGTCTCCTCTCTCTGCAAACTAGTCTTATCACCTAGGCCAGTAAAACTCTGATTCGGCCACCCCTTCCTCTACCTTGTTCGGAGGTGTGGTTTGGAGCCTTTAAAGGTACGAGATCCTATGGGGGCGCTCTCTTCTCTTCCTGTCTCTTCTTCCTGTCCTGTCCTTTCTTGGTCAACTTCTGACGTGCGAATAGGTAAGTGGGAGAGGTCACATGTCACCTTGTTCCAGAGCGGGGAACATGTGAGTTCTCCCCGACCACGTGGAGCGACTTTAGCTCTGCGTGGTCATTCATCTTTTCCAGGTATGAAAATACTCTAAATCCTTCTAAATTATATGTAACGGTAATTGGCTTATCATTGATTTGTTTGATTCAAGTTGTGCCTACCTGGTGAATAAATTATTGTTATTCCTTTTTCAGCTTGCGTGATTTTGCTTGATTTGTAACATCTGTACATTCTAGCCTTGTTGCGACCGGGACTTAAGGGGAAACTCCTACCAAGACATGTGTAGGTAACGATATTTCTAAGTTAGATTGAGATTATGTCCTACCCCTTAAGGGTTTGTGTAATAAGTTTTATGCAAATCCGGGTTCTTGTTACGTCTCGAGCTCAGTGCTGTTTAAATGCCAAGATGCCGCTAGCAAGATAGTCTTGTTTAACCAATGGAAGTATTGTCGAATTGAATCCAGGACAGTTGTGTTTAATTAACCCCGGGGACGCATTTACTGGGCAATGATGGTTTGCGCTGCCGTATTTGATGGCAGATTTGTCTCGAAATCCACGCAGGTGTTCCCTAAATTATCAATTCTAATTCTAATTTGGAGTCAGATTTTTAACGAGGATATAGCTAGATTGTGTATTCTACTTGTTCTATGGAGTCAGATAAATCGTAACCATTGCGCTTTCATGCCCCGTCCTCGGACGGTGAAAAATATCCATTATATTGTGATTCACCCCAGCCAGAAGAATGCTCTAATTAAAGTTAGACTTGGAGAACACGTGAGGCCTTCAACCCGGGCAATATCCGCCTTTTGGTTGTTGCTCTTTTGGGGTTTTACACTGGTGAAAGTGGAGCTCATGTAATTAACACCTGCTGTAAATTCAGTGGAAAGAATAGCAATATCTGACTCATCTGAACATAAGCTGATGCAGGTGGAATGATTGAGAAAAATTATTTGGCTTTAAATCTGTGTTCAATTAAAGCAAAAAATAAATAAATAAATAAAAATGCAAAAAAAGCTACTGCGTGCACATAGAACCATTTTGGCGCCAATTAAGCTCTGTGATTTATTTGCATCTTCCTTTTATGTTATTGTTGGCCATGATATAGTCCTATAAGCACAATATCCATCTGTTGTCTAATCTATTGACAACGCTTTTCACAGCAATCCTGTGTACTCCATAAATCATAATCCGCAACAGTTACAGACTCATGAAGTTAAATGTCAGAAAGAATCACATTAAAACTGGTGAGTTTGAATAAAAACAGCAGTGAACAGAGCACATGTCCCAGCCACCCATAGACCCACAGTTGTTCACGCATCAGAGCTCCTCTAACTGTGTGTGACAGGATTTGTATAGAGGAAGGGGCTTTGCATACCTGTCCTGCCTCACTGCTCCACACACTTTAAGACCCCCAGTACTGATCAGTGACTGTCCAGTCCTTTCACAGACACTGACACAGGCAGCATTATGATGATGTCACACTTTCTACTGCTGGTGATGCTGAGACTCTTTATACAGGGTGAGAAAGATGATACCATCCTATTACTTAATAATTTTACTTTTTCAGTGGAGTTCTCAAATATACAGTGGAAATTTGTTTTGTGTTGCAAACTGTTTCAGGATCAATTTCCCTTTTTTTCTTCTCCAGGATCAATGGCAGATATAGTTGTGACTCAGTCTCCAGCAGCTCAGGCTGTTCAGCAGGGAGACACTGTCACTATCAGCTGTACAGTCAGTCAGAGTGTTTATGTTTATAGCGAAGGTCACAGCTTCTACTGGTACCAGCAGAAACCTGGTCAGGCTCCTAAACTTCTGATTAAATTTGCCACAACTCGCCAGTCTGGGATTCCTGATCGTTTCAGTGGGAGTGGATCTGGAACTCAGTTTACACTGAAAATCACTGGAATCCAGGCTGAAGATGCAGGCGATTATTACTGTCAGAGTCACCACAGTGGTTATGTGTTCACACAGTGTTAGAGAGCCGTACAAAAACCTCCCTCAGTCAGACTGCACAGAGACTGCACTGCTGCTGCTGGGACCCACTGCAGGTGCTGAGGGGGGAGCCACTGATCTCTGACACCAATATTACCAGCAGGACTGTAGGGGGCGATGATGAGCCACAGTCCTGAATACACACCTCTGTGCTGAAGAGGAGCTACTCTGTGTCAGATACAGAACCCAAAGCAGAGCTGCTGCTGAACCACACACACACACACACACACACTTCTGTACCACAACATCACAGCATCACACAGTGTATCAGGTCATAAGCAGCAGTAACAATCCAGGTGCTCTGAGTTCAGCCTAAAGCAGAGGATGTGTGTGTCTGCCAGAGGAGGAGTGAGAGGGATTATAAATGAACTTTCAGAAGGGTGTTTTAGTTCAGTTAATATGTGGGGATCCAGTCAATTTGTCGGCTGCACTGTGTGGGGCTCGCTGTATTTCTCTGTACTTTTGTCAATAGAAAAATAAATGCAGGCACATCCTAGTTGCAAAGTGGATAGTTTAATAGAGTAGAGGAACGAGTGGATCTGTACACAAGTACAGATGAACAAGAACCAGCAACTGAGGGAAAAAGTGATCACTTATAGCTTGAGATTCAAAGGATGCTTAGGAACAAAAAGATAATTTGCCTAGAATGATAGAAGGTGGGGTAGAGACAAACAAGGTGTGGGGACATTGGGGTGAGGGCTGAAGGGCGATGAGGTCACCACACAAAGGAAGTGATCTAAGAAGATAACACGAGAAGCATTGGGGCCAGACGAGGTTGGGTATTGGCTCTCTGCAAGGTGTAACACTTCAGAGGGCCTATCAGCTATTGGCTCCCATGTTTCTCAACACACTGGAGTGAATAGCAGCAACAGATTTTACTCTTTAGTGTAAATCTTTCTAATCGACCTTTTCAGGGAAAAAAGCAGAAAACATGTATCTCTGAGAGGAGGAAAGGATAGAATGGATGTTCATGAATCATCATCAGAGCTGTAACATGACTTCAACAGATATTCACTTCTGCGGCAGCTTTTGTGAAAAAAAAATATGGAATTAAATAATTTGTCAAGAAGTTTTGCACACTTTAAAATTCATGTGTATGTCATCATTGGCTGAAATGTAACCTCATCTCGACTCTTAAGCTTAACTGTTTATACTGTATTGACTTCAGTATTTACAAAAAATGGCTTCACTCAAATGCGTTGATCACATTTGCTGACTGCAATGACTGTATGATTGTACACACTTGATTATTTTGTGACTCTACAGAATGTCTTGACAGAGGGAGAAATTGAAGCCCTCCATGCAAGAACCAGTTATGTCACTTTTTAGTGATTTTTTTGTGAAATTTCCCACCAGATAGAGCTACAGACATCTCCTCTATCTTATATTGGAAGCATATAAAGATCACATGTCTCCTTCACCACTTTGTAGAGAACTAGAAACAGTCATGTCATCTATTTTTAGGAAATCCGTATGCAATAACAAGCCAATTTGAGTTAACTGGTTCTTCCATGGTAATGTAGCGGAACAGGACCGTGCACTGCTCAGAGCAACAACCAGTTATGTCTAAAATTCATTTGATCCTGTTTAAATAGGTTGTAGAGGTTGTTTCCATGTAGCTTATCTGACCTGTTCTTGTAATTAAATTAACTTGTTTGTGAAATACTTTACTTTGCAATGTATTTTATCACTTTATTCCTGCTATCCATTCTGTGCAGTGGCAATCACTCAATTCCAACAAATCCTTGGTTTAAGTACTTTTCCAGCAAACCAGGTGAAAAACTAAGGCACCGGTTAGCATAAATAGTATTATAACAAGATTTTACCCCATGCGGTAATAGAATATACAGCCAAGACTTCATACAAACTTTATCATGCCCGCCCACCCTGCATGCGCTTACCACTTTTTTCCGGGGAAAGGGGCAGTGGCGGCCAGTGGGCGGAAAACCGAGGGGGCGCAAAACATCCCTTGAAACAGATGAGATTAGTGACCCGATTTACCTCATTGTTTTTGGTCATCATGTTTTCCAATAATATGAATAATCCATTGGCAATTAAGAACAGTTTCCCTTATAATGGAATGTTGAGGCGAGTGAATAAAAAAAAAGATGTTTAATTCACATGCCTTAATAAGCATGGTGGGGGGGGGGGGGGGGGGGGGCGGCACAATGCTCCTGTGGGAGTCATATCACTGTCCCCAATGAAGTTAAAGTCCAGTTATAGTACACTGTATAAAATAAACTAAACCTCTGGGAACTTCATTATATGCTTATATGTTCAATATTCCGTTCAAAATTCTGGGAAGAAATCGCTTATATTCCTACAACCCAATTAAACTATATAATTCGTTTTAGGGCTTTTTCATTACAACTGCATCATATTAGCACATATTCATATCACGTTTGGTCTTGTTATTCTCGGGGGAATCCAAGGAGTTGAATGGAGTATGTTTCATTCCAATTGAAATTATGGTTCATACCCTTTTGGAAACTCCTCAAAATTGGTCAGAATCTACTCGGGTAATTGCCCTATTCTCCTCTCTCTGCTAGATTGTTTTATTAAATCCTCCAAACGGTGGAAACCCAAAAACCAGATTCGACCCCCCCTTCCTGGGTGTTTATGGCCATGCCGCCTGGATCAAAGAGGTGGTTTGGCTTAAAGGAATGAGAAACCATCCACTCTGGGAGAATCGTATTCGATCTCTCCCCGCGTGCGTGAATGTGTGTGTAAGTGGCTGGTCTATGTGGTCAGGATGAGTCGTGTCTGGGCTCTCCCCTGCATGTGTGGCTTTTCCTCCAGATTTGACTTTATCCTGTCTTTCTAAATTGTGTGTAACTTATAATTGGCTTAACGTTGATTTGTTTGATTGAAGCTGGTGCCTCCCTGGTGAAGAAATTATTGTTATTCCTTTCAGCTTGCGTGGTTTCAGTGACTCTTAACATGTGTACATTCTTTCTAGCCCCGTTGCGGCAGATACTTAGGGGTTTAATCCCAACCGAGGTACGACTGGCCAGCGGCCCGGTATGGGAATTGGTTTTATTAAGTTGGAGAGACAAACAGGATCCACTTACATAAAGGGTTTATGTATTGCTAGTTCTGCGATTTTAGCCTTAAGGAAACCCATGGACAAAAAGTCGGTTATCTGTTAAAATTCCCTGAAGGAACCCATGGGCGTGCATAAATCTGGGTTCACTGTATATATGCCAAAAGATGCTGTTGCAGTGATGGCTGACTTCCTGACTTCCAACCTCTAATCTAACCAACAAACCTAGGATCCAGACATTGGACTGTAATTTCTTGGCGCAGCGCAGGTGGCGTAGCGTGGCGCAACCCACGCAGTGGCTATTTCGTCCGGCGCAGCCCACGCAGTGGTAATTTCGTGAGGTGCAACACCATGCGCAGCCTTTGGTAGACGAACGTGCGCCAAGATGGGTGTGGCGGTGTAATAAGGGGAGGTGTCACATATTCATCAAGACGCAGTGACAATTTCGTAGAAAAAATCTCTGCTGGAGTTGCGCAGAAAACTTGCCAGCTCCAACCTGGTTTAATTTCCGTGCAGTGGTAATTTGGCTGACCGGCGCAGAGTGCGCACACGTCACCGAAATCTTACAGGCAGGTTTCCAGAATGTCAGGCACATTTCAATGCAATAAATAATTACAGGAAGCACTATTTAATGCAACTATCTGAATAAGGACATAAATTATAGTATCTACATCGATTGTCCTGATGTTAGATTAAAGGCGGTTGGCATGCGTAATGGAAACTTGACCTGGCTTAATCAACGCAGCTGAATCTGTGATGCAAACTAACGACTTCACTTCTTTCTCAGCCAACCGCAAACTGGATATATATATCGCATTCTTGCGTTCTATGCTCAGTAAAGCCGCTTGCACACAGGACACGAAACAAATTTTTCGCACGACTGATTACAGACAAAGTCAATGCAAAGACGCGATAGTCGGACAGGGTTTTAATATAGCTCCGTGTCCGAAAGTCATAGAAGTTCTCATTTTTCTGAGTATTCCAGGAATTATTAGTCGTGCAAACTTGGCAATGTGTGTGTTCGACCTTCAATGCAAATTGATAGCTATCGACTTTTCTTGGTCTTTTTAGCCTATTCGTCTGTTTTCTTCCGTTGAAGATAGACGGCAGTCTTTATTCGGTCTTTCTTTTGAAAATTAGTCAGATGGATCGAACAGATTCACGCTTTATTTCCACAGCAGAGATAAAATAGTGCTTGTAGTCAGTGAGCAAATCAATTCCATGACCATTGACAGTGTGAATAAATTATTGCATGCACTATCAAGACTGTCCGACGTGAAATACAAAAATACTCCATGTCCAGCAGCCAGCAAAAAGTAAAAGTATTGATATGAGAACAGATTTATAACGAATTAAAGAATAAAATATATCACCAACAAACAGAACATCCAAAAAAGATGACCCGCAAATAAATAAATCGCAGTGTTCGTTGAATGTTCTGTTGTTAAAATGTTTCTTTTTATTCTTTATTTCCTTATCAATCTGTTCTAATCGTCCTCTCTTTTTTTTTGTCAGACACGGTGGCATTGTACATTGTCCCGTGCCAATTTCGACTCACTTTATTGAGCAGAGCTTAAACAGAAACATTGATTGAAATTCTCGGTACTCATCTTGAAGAACTGAGCCCTCTTATCAAAACATTCACGGTTAATATCTATTAGAGTCAGTAGATTTGAAGAAATTAAAAACAATAATCGACTGTCAGACACAGAGATATATTAAAACCCTGTCAGACTTTCGGACACGAGACACTGCGTTCAACGCTATCTGTCGTGCGAGAAATTCGTTTCGCGTCCAGTGTGCAAGCAGCTCAATACTCTACTATTATTGTCACTTAGGTCGTTTTTAGTGGGGGAAAAGAATAGAGCTTGATTGCTATGATCTCGTACTGAGTTAAGATCACATATTGAAAATAAATGTGTAACGTATCTTGCATTGTTGTCCATACATGGTAATCTCAACATTTTAAGCAGCAACAGGGTGTAATAATAGGAACACGCTATCCATCGTTTCTCTTCCCACTAAGTAACCGTCATATTTCATTACAACTTCATAAATTTGAATGATCTGACGTAGTTTCGTTTGGAAATTCCATTCAAGTTCGCTAATGGTAATAATTCGCGAATGCCCTAGCTAGCCAGCTAACTCGTATTCGTAATGCTTAATATAGACGTAAGCGGTGCAGAAAACAAGCCTGAAGCAGCAAAGTAAAATGCAACATTAACGCATCATGCAGATATAGGACAGAGGCTTCTATATTCCAACACATTAAAGGTGAGGAGAGGAGCTCATTTGACTGGTGAAGATTTGACTCAGCTGTGTTATACCCAAACACGCCTTCTTTGCCACTTGCGCAGGAAGGCGGGACAGAGGCGGGTCAGAGGAGTGCTTGCGCCAGGCTACGTCGGGCACGAAATTGCAACATACGCCTGGACACACCCGGTTGGCGGGGCGCACTCCTCATTCGCCGCGCCTGTGCCGCGCCTGCGCCTGGTCTACGAATTTAGAGCCCATTGTGTTAAAACCCGGGAACATTAATGGAAGTGACGGCGGTTTTCTTTTAAGAGTTTGAGGTATAATCAACTTCGAGATTCACGGATGTTTTCCCTACATTATTAATTTTGAGTCAGATATTTAACGAGGGTATAACTAAATTTGGTATTCTAAAAGTATTATGGAGTCAAAATAATTGTAACCATTGTAACCACTCCAGCCAGGTGGTCGCTCAAGTTAACGCCAGTCAAAAAGAACATGTGAAGCCTTCATCCATTTTTTTTTTTTGGTATTGTTTTGCGGGGTTTTACAGTGGTGACCTGGTCTCCGTGATGCTTGCTTTCGAGTATTATACCGTAGTTTGTCGTTTTAGGAACCTTTGCATTTTGCGGCGCGATGGCTTGCATACCATACTGGTGAAGCCTATAATCAAGAGTGCATGGTTCTGTTTTCCGATGCATTCTGAGATGTCCCGCATTGTGCTGGCTGGTGTGTGAATCTCCAGATCTGAGTTATCCAGGTTCTTGCGATCCGGTCGGCTCCATCAGTCGTCATCTGGACGACTGGACGACTAATGCAGTGTTTTCCACTTCGTAGATACAGGGAAAGTTAGAATTCACTGCATAGAAACCGTTGCTAAGGGATCGACATATCCCCAAATAGGCCTGGGGCCGTAGAAACCAGGCACAAGTTTCAATTCTATCTTTTCGGGATTAGAGAATGGAGTGCAAGTTGAGGGAATGTTTGCATAAGCCTGCGTTGTTTTTCTGTTATCTCTGTTGACTGCTGTGTCTTCAGATTTATCCGTGCCATTTGATGTTTTCATGCTTTTGTGTAGAAGGTTTAATGGCAAGTTAGGGATGACTGGGTTTCTGTGTGCAGTCGAGGGTTTCAATATTCTTAAGTGGTTGCGAATATCTGTTGTTGCTTGTGTAGAACCTGAAAGGTTGATTTTGCTCATAACAGGTATGTCAAACGTCAAATATCATATTGTTGGAACACATGCTCATTACGCGTGTAAAATCTGAATGTTTGGGTGATCTGGCGCAATCCAGAGCCAACAGTAAACCTTTACAACCTGGATGTTCTTGCTGTGGGGGTAGAATCCCCTTTGTTCTCGGCATGAGGCCAGATCCATTAGTTCTAGCAGGCTCAGCTTCTTCTCTGAAACTTCCATCACTGGTCCATTAAAATTTAAGCCCAGTTACATTAATCTGCTTAAAACAATCTAAATCTCGGTCAAATTCATAATATGTTTATGTTCAATATCCTATAAAGGAACCACTTATATATTTATAACACAAATGAACTGTAATACTCCATTTTAAGGCTTTTCCATGACAACTGCATCATTTTAGCACATATTCCTATCATGTTTGGTCTTTTTGTTCTCGGGGAAATCTAAGGAATTGAATGGGACATGTTTCATTTCCCTTGAGATTATGTTTCACTCTCTTTTTGGGAAGCTCCTGAAAAGCTGGTTAGGATTTGCGCGGGCAATTGCCCTGGTGGTAACACCAGAGTGCAACTCTGATTTGGCCTCTACCTTGTTCGGAGGCGTGGTCTTGGTTCTTTAAAAGTACGAATTCCTAACCAGGCGGGGCTCTCTTCTTTGTCAACATCTGACACGCGTAGGTAAGTGGGGGAAGTCACATGTTGCCTTGTTTCGGAGCGAGGGGGCATCTGAGTTCTCCCCGACCACGTGGGGCGACTTTAACTCCGCGTGGCCATTCATCTTTCCCAGGTATGAAAATATTCTAAATCCTTGTAAATTATGGGTAACTCGTAATTGGCTTAACGTTGATTTGTTTGATCCAAGTTGTGCCTACCTGGTAATTAAATTATTGTTATTCCTTTTTCAGCTTGCGTGATTTTCCTTGATTTGTAACACTCGTATATTCTAGCTTTGTTGCGACCGGGATTTAAGGGGAAACTCCTACCAAGACATGCGTAGGTAACGATACTTCTAAGTTAGATTTTAGATTACGTCCTACCCCTTAAAGGTTTGTGTAATTCCGGCCCTTGGGATCTAGCTATTCAACGGTACCCCTGGGCGTATATTTTATTTATAAGCCGGTACGGGGTTACTCTCTATAAGGGGCCCTTATAGGTTTACAAAAATCTGGGTTCGTGATACGTTCACGCTCAGGGCTATTTTGTTTATGCCTCGATGCTGCTATCATGGTATTCTCTTCTATCCAATGGAAGTATGGTCGAATTAAGCCAGGACAGCTGCGTTTATTAACCCTGGGGACGTATTTGCTGAGCAATGATGGTTTCCCTGCCATATCTGATAGCAGAGTTGTCTCGAGATTCATGCATGCTGTCCCAAAACTATCAATTCTAATTCTAATTTGGAGTCAGATATTTTACGAGGATACAACTAAATTTGGAATGCTAACTGTTTAATGGGGTCAGATTAATTGTAACTGTTGCGTTCTATGCCCTGTCCTTGGACAGTGAAAATTATCCATTATATTGTGATTCGCACCAACCAGGAGAATGCTCGAATTGAAGTTAGTCAATAAGAACACGTGAGTCCTTCACTCACTGCAATGTCCGTCGTTGGTATTGTTTTGTGAGGTCTTACACTTGGCACATGGCTTCTTAAACCGTAGGTTGTTTGTGTTATTTTTGACTAGCTGTACGGATGGGGGGGCGCACTTCATGGCCATGCAATGGCAGAGATAAAGCTTGCCACTGAAGGTGTTGAATACTTTGGGCCTGTGCTGGAAACCGGAAAAGATTGTGTACATTGTGCGTTAGTGCGTTACATGCACAATCGATGATTTACTTTTAAAGCAACAAAGCGTAGTGGGGGGCTCGAAGCATCGGGGGAAGAGCATTAGTAATAACCTAAAATGTTTATTTAAATGCAAGAAGCATAAAAAATACATTTCCAGAACTTGAGGCTGTAATGATTAGTGAGGGCTATGACATAGTTGGGATTACAGAGACATGGCTCAGTGAAGAGGATGGAGATGAATATAATATAGAAGGTTATAAGCTTTTTAGGAAGGATAGATGTAATGGGCGAGGAGGTGGCGTAACAATCTATGTGAACGAAAACATAAATGTACAGGAAATTCCCGAAATTGAACATTCCTTGTCCTGTGAAGATATCTGGGTCAGGCTCATTGGCAAACACGAGACAGGTTTAAACATAGGAGTATGCTATCGACCACCAGCTTTGAACAGTACAATCAATGAAATGCTTTTTAGGAGGATTACGCAAGCTTGTAGTGGTGGTGGGACTATTATCATGGGAGACTTAAATTATCCTGGTATCAATTGGGAAATCATGAAAGGACAGGATAGGAGGGAGGAAGAATTTCCAAATGTTATAAATGATAATTTTTTGCTGCAGTATGTTAATAAACCTACCAGAGAGAAGGCAATTTTAGACTTAGTGCTCTGTAATGACTGATAGAATTAGCAATGTTGAGGTACTGGAGCTACTTGGGACAAGTGATCACTCTGCTGTTAATTTTGATGTTTCATGGGAAGTTAAAAAGGTGTATTCTAAAACAAAAATTTTCAATTTTAGGCGAGCAAACTTTGACAGGATGCGCTCGTATCTAGGTGAAATAAAATGGGAGACACTCCTGGACTGTGAGTCCGTAAATGAGATGTGGGAAAGATTTAAGGGGGTATTACCTGATTCACAATGCAGATTCATTCCAAAGGTGTCCAAAAGTAAGTTGAAACAGTAGAATCCTCAGTGGATGACCAAAAGTATTCGTAGGATTTTGAGGGAAAAGAGGAATCTTTATAAGATGTACATAAAGGATAACAATGAGAATACTAAGGCTGAATACTGTAAAATGCGGGCTGTGGTAAAAAAAGAGCTGAGGAATGCTAAAAGACTGTATGAAAGACAAATTGCAGAGGGGGAAAAAACTAGCCCTAAGCGCTTCTTTCAGTGCTGTAGCAGAAAAAGGAAAGTTAAAGAGCAGGTTACGTGCATAAAGAATAAAAACGGATCGCTGCTATATGATAACAAGCATATTGCGGATGCCTTAAACAGTTACTTTGTTGAGAATTTTACTTCAGAGGGGGTATTTATTTGGCCAGAGGGCATGTCAAATGCTTAAGATTATTTAGCGGAAATTGAGGTTCGGGATAACGAAATATTCGACAAGTTGCATAAAATAAAGGCAGATAAGGCGGCGGGTCCTGATGGCTTATATCCTAGAGTGCTCAGGCAAGTTGGTGAGATCATCTTTAAGCCGCTATCCGCCATCTTCAGACGGTCTTTAGAAACTGGAGAAATACCAAATGATTGGAAACAGGGCAATGTAATACCAATATATCAGAAAGGGGACCGTACCGAGCCAGGAAACTACAGGCCAGTCAGTTTAACTTGCATTGCGTGCAAAATGTTGAAATCTATCATAAAAGATGAGCTGGACTTATTTCTTGAACGGAACAGTATCTTGAGGGATAGCCAACATGGTTTACGGAAGGGAAGGTCATGCCTAACAAACCTTCTGGAGTTTTTTGAAGAGGCCACCAGGACTTATGACCAGAGTAGTGCTTATGACATCATATACTTGGATTTTCAGAAAGCATTCGATAGAGTACCGCATAAGAGCCTAATTTTGAAAATGAGCTCCACTGGTCTTCCAGGAGGTATTTTGGAGTGGATTCAAAACTGGTTACAGGACAGAACACAAAGAGTGGTGGTCAGTGGTATCTCATCTGAGCTGGGTATGGTGGAGAGTGGCATCCCCCAGGGATCGGTGTTGGGACCCCTGCTGTTCCTCATCTACATTAATGACCTTGATAGGAATATTGAGAGCAGATTGGTTACATTTGCAGATGATAGTAAATTGGGGGGTTTGGCAAATAGTTTAGGGTCCACTAAAGTGATTCAGGATGATTTGGATAGAATCCAGAATTGGGCAGAAATGTGCCAAATGAAATTTAATCTAGCAAAATGTAAAGTTGTACATGTAGGTAATAAAAACATTAGACGGGATTATTTATGGGAGATTTAAAACTGGAATGTGCTGCATACGAGAAAGATCTGGGAGTGATTGTTGACCAAACCCTAATGAGAGGCCGTATGAGAGAGAATTCATGCTTGCTTTCACATGTACTATCATCCTCTCACACACACACCATCTTTCTCTCACACACACACTATCATTCTCACTCACACACACCATCATTCTCTCACGCACACACTATCATTCTCTCACGCACACACTATTATACTCTCACACACTATCATTCTCTCACGCGCACACTATCATTCTCTCACACAAATACTATTATACTCTCGCACACACACTATCATTCTCTCATGCACACACTATCATTCTCTCACGCAAACACTATTATACTCTCACGCATACACTATCATTCTCTCACGCGAACACTATTATACTCTCACGCACATACTATCATTCTCTCACGCACACACCATCATTCTCTCATGCACACACTATTATTCTCTCACGCAAACACTATTATACTCTCACACACACACTATTATACTCTCACGCACACACTATCATTCTCTCACGCAAACACTATTATTCTCTCACACACACACTATCATTCTCTCACACTCTCACCACCATTCTCTCACGCACACACTATCACTCTGTCAAGTACACACTATTATACTCTCACGCATATACTATCATTCTCTCACGCCCACACCATCATTCTCTCATGCACACACTATTATTCTCTCACGTAAACACTATTATACTCTCATACACACAATATTATACCCTCACGCACACACTATCATTCTGTCATGCACACACTATCATTCTCTCACGCACACACTATCATACTCTCACGCACACACTATTATACTCTCACGCAAACACTATTATACTCTCACGCACACTCTATCATTCTCTCATGCAAGCACTATTATACTCTCACGCACAAACTATCATTCTCTCATGCACATGCTATTATACTCTGACGCAAACACTATTATACTCTCACCTACACACTGTTATACTCTCACGCACACACTATCATTCTCTCACGCAAACACTATTCTCCTCTCACGCACATACTATCATTCTCTCACGCACACACTATCATTCTATTGCGCACACACTATCATTCTCTCACGCACACACTATTATACTCTCACGCAAACACTATCATTCTCTCACGCACACACATCATTCTCTCATGCACACACTATTATTCTCTCATGCAAACACTATTATACTCTCACAAACACACTATTATACTCTCACGCACACACTATCATTCTCTCACGCAAACACTATTATTCTCTCACACACACACTATCATTCTCTCACACTCACACCATCATTCTCTCACGCACACACTATCACTCTGTCAAGTACACACTATTATACTCTCACGCATACACTATCATTCTCTCACGCCCACACCATCATTCTCTCATGCACACACTATTATTCTCTCATGTAAACACTATTATACTCTCATAACCACAATATTATTCTCTCACGCACACACTATCATTCTCTCATGCACACACTATCATTCTCTCACGCACACACTATCATACTCTCACGCACACACTATTATACTCTCATGTAAACACTATTATACTCTCATAACCACAATATTATTCTCTCACGCCCACACTATCATTCTCTCATGCACACACTATCATTCTCTCACGCACACACTATCATACTCTCACGCACACACTATTATACTCTCACGCAAACACTATTATACTCTCATGCACACTCTATCATTCTCTCATGCAAGCACTATTATACTCTCATGCACAAACAATCATTCTCTCACGCACATGCTATTATACTTTGACACAAACACTATTATACTCTCACCTACACACTGTTATACTCTCACGCACACACTATCATTCTCTCACGCAAACACTATTATACTCTCACGCACACACTATCATTCTCTCACGCCCACACCATCATTCTCTCATGCACACACTATTATTCTCTCACGCAAACACTATTATACTCTCATACACACAATATTATACTCTCATGCACACACTATCATTCTCTCACGCACACACCATCATTCTCTCATGCACATACTATTATACTCTCACGCAAACACTATTATACTCTCACGCACACTCTATCATCCTCTCATTCAAACACTATTATACTATCATGCACAAACTATCATTCTCTCACGCACATGCTATTATACTCTCACACAAACACTATTATACTCTCACATACACACTGTTATACTCTCACGCACACTATCATTCCCTCACGCAAACACTATTATACTCTCACGCATACACTATTATACTCTCACGCACACACTATCATTCTCTCACGCACACACTATTATACTCTCACATACACACTGTTAACCTCTCCCGCACACACTATCATTCTCTCACGCACACTATTATACTCTCACACACACACTATCATTCTCTCACGAACACACTATTATACTCTCACGCAAACAATATTATACTCTCACACACACACTATTATACTCACACGCACCCTCTATCATTCTCTCACGCAAACACTATTATACTCTCACGCACACACTATCATTCTCATGCACACACTATTATACTCTCACGCACACACTATCATTCTCTCACGCCCACACCATCATTCTCTCATGCACACACTATTATTCTCTCACGCAAACACTATTATACTCTCATACACACAATATTATACTCTCACGCACACACTATCATTCTCTGACGCACACACCATCATTCTCTCATGCACACACTATTATACTCTCACGCAAACACTTTTATACTCTCACGCACACTCTATCATTCTCTCATGCAAACACTATTATACTCTCATGCACAAACTA